>OY856371.1:1062500-1235000 GCA_963693495.1 Malacosoma neustria
AAGAAATAAATTTTAGATTTAGGCATTAAGATTTTTTTTTATTATTAACTCTTCATAACTTCATACTAACATTGATTTTGTTTCCCTTTTCCTGTATGTTGGTGCTTTTTCTGTCTGGCTCTACTGTTCTGGAACCAGACCTGTGTGACTCGTTTGCTCAGTCCGGTGACCTGCGCGATCCGCTCCAGATCCTGTCCGTCGGGGTTGGAGTCCAGTTGAAAGTTTGCCTGGAGGACTTGCAGCTGCTCCTCCGTGAACGTTGTCCTCACCCTCTTCGCTTTACTCTTGTGGTACCCCTCTGAATCGCAGCCATCTATGGTTAATTGACTTTCTTTCATCAAGAGGAAATAATAAATATATAAATATTAAGGTTTAAAGAATTTGAAAATAAATTTGCTCAATGAGACTATCAACCTCACCGATTAGACAATCCATTGTAACATAATATTCATGTGCAACATCAGAACTTCAAAGCTCTTTCTTTCAGGTGTCAGTAAAACGAGAATATCAGTGAACAAATATGTATTCTCGTTACATGCATTTCAATGTTAATGAACACTTAAAATTAATTATGCTTTGACTATTTTATCAATCTCACTATCAATGACTTGATATCAATAAATAATAATTAAAACTGAATAGTCACCATCAGAAGAGATCGAACCCCCATCTAGCGTCTCCAAGTAATGCGGTTTGCAGAGGACCCTGTCTTCGTGGAGTGCGAATTGCTCTCCAGTTGACAACTGGCGGCCGCAGGCATCGCACGCGAAGCAGGCGAGGTGGTACACCTGCTCCCTGGCCTTCCTGACCCAATCTGACGAGGAGATGCCACGGCAGCACTTGGAGCACTTCGCGCCGAAGCTCCTGTGGATGGGTGTCAATCTAATCAAATCAGTACAAGGCACCTGCGGTATTCGCACCACCTATTGACGCCTAATTGAACTCATGTTAAATGTTAAATATTCGTTTAATAAATAAAAAAGCTTATACCAATTTCGTTGTCGAAACATCGTTTTACTAAAAATTAAAAACATAACTACAAAAAATTCGCAAGATTAATGAGAAAACAATACATTCGCTGAGCAAGTGACAAAATCTTTATTGTGAAAAAATGGTCTAGACGCGGGATGGAAATTGAACCCATGACTCCGCAAGCGTACCGAGGTGCGTTAGTCATTACAACATGGAGGTCATCAACATCTTTTTAGGTTAAAAAGTTCAGGAACTTCGAAGAAGAGTTTCTTTAGTACTTATGAGATCAGTTTGACTGGTATCAGTGACGGTGCAGAATTTGATAATAATCAAATAATAATTTAATATGACTTTTATTTATCGGGGTATACGAGTAGATTAAGGAGAGTGCTCGGAAATTCGCGTGTCGGGAGCGTATTAATTCGAGGGCATCGTTATCAGGGCCATCCACACCGACCGCGACGTATCCATTTGCATTTCAAAACGGTCTCTCAGTACCCGTACCGAGGCCAGGCTTTATCAGCGGTATTAGCATTTTGTCGCGGCAAAACCGGCCGCCACTTCCAAGATGGTAATTAACAGATTGACTTTTACAAGATTTAACACTTTTCGTAATGAAGTTGTTGGTCAGAGATAAGTGCACGACTATTCATTGCTGTCGGGTGGTCTATATCTTTGTCGAGCGATTTACCATTGCGCCTTCCGAAGCGTTTACATACATTAACACTTTCAATTCTAAATTTATATTTGTGGAATATTTTTAATTAATAATTTATTAGTGAAATTCATTAAAACATATAATATGTAATATAAATATGGACTTCTTTGTTTTTTTCTCCTATGTACTTTTATTAATGCCGTTTTTACGACTACAATATATTGTAATACACGCATACACGTCCAACGGAGGGTTGCACACTTGGGAAGACTGATTGACATTATATTTACTCGTAAAATCTCCGAGCTTTTTAGCTGTATAGATATGAACATCGCACTTAACCGAGACTGCTATACCGCAGATACCTTCGACCTGCGTTTTCGAGAGCGCACACGCGTATTTTGCTGAATCTATGCACACACTAGTGACGTAACTCCTTTAAGTAAGTCTTCTTGAGTATGCTCGGATATGGAATCCTATGTATGATGTATACATAGTATAAAAGAAGAAGAATATCGAACCTAATTATGAAGCTATATGTATTAAGCATCATTTGATGCCCACTATGCGAAAGGCGAAACATAGCGGATATATGTAGTATGGTACGGCTTCAAACCAGAATTTTGCAAGAATATTTTTAACATAATTAGGCGTGTCATTAAATAGATTCAAATCTTGACAAACAACTAGTTTATTTACTTTTTTGGGGACTCTATTAAAGAAACTGTTAGAAATAAGTTTGCTCATTCAACTAAATTAGAAATAGGTGAATGTATAGCTATGCTCTCGCAACCATTGACAGTCAGCTCAGTCCCTTATTAATGTTGTTAAAGAGGGTTTAAAGAAGTTGATTAATTAGGTATAAGTTTGTTTTTGTAGAGCTACATATTCTATTTATGAATACACTCTTAAATAAAGAAAAAAAACAAAGAAAGAATTTGCTCTATAGTTACAGAATGAGTGGAGTATTGAGAATTGCAAAGGATATCTAAGATTTTTTAGGTACTTTTAACTGTATTGTTAGCTTTAGACAAAAGATATGGCGAATCAACTATTTTTTGGGCTATTTTACTAAGCATTACTAGGTAGGTATGTCTTAATTATATGATGTCTGACACTTAAAAACTAACAGGTTTTTTAGATGTATAAATGTAAAACAATGTAATCTGTTTATAATGTAGATAGATATATAGTGAGCTGTTTATTTGTCAACTGTTTTGCGAATAAAATAAAATAAAACTCTCAGCTTTGTAGGAACGTGCTTGACAACCAAAATTTTTGTTTCTCGGCACTGTTAAGAATTAAGACACTTAAATATGTAGTATACAAACAGTAAAATAAGATCGGGACGAGACATACATATACATATGAAGATTGATATACCTAGTCAGGTCATAAATTCTGTCACATGTTTAATGTAAAATAATTGTAACAAGTTTATTAATTATGTAACCATTCATATACCAAAATGAACATAACAAAACATAGATTCTTATGACATTAAAGTTTATTCAAAATGACCTCCGTGATTTTGAATACAAGCCTTCAATCTGCGCGGCCAGTTGTCTATCGCAGCACGAACGAGGTCCATGTCAATATCGGCGGCTGCCTTAATCAAGGATGTCTTGAGTGACTCCAAATTGGGATGAGGCTTTGAGCAGGCCTTTTCCTCCAAGTGTTGCCATATCTTGTAATCTAACGGATTCAAATCTGGACTGGAGGAGGGCCAGTCTTCGTGCCGGATGAAGTCGATTTCACGCGCCGCCAGCCAGTCGTGTGTGCTCTTCGCTCTATGAGCTGGCGCCGAATCTTGTTGGAATACCCAGTGCCTGTTATTGAACATGGTGTGAGAAACAGGTTCCACAAGGTTCGTCAGGACTGTATTTTGATACACAACAGCATTCGTTTTTACACCTTTCTCACAAAAATGTACCTCTGTTAAGCCCCAATAAGAAACTCCCAACCATACCATGAGCGAGGATGGAAAATGACCTCGTTGGACACGCGGAATACGGTTGCTCGCTTCTTCACTACTGTGTGCGTACACCTTATCATTTTGTTTGTTGTAGCTCTCTTCTACGGTAAACATTTTTTCATCCGAAAAAAGAATTTCCCGATATTTTTTTCCCGCGTACCGCTTCAACAAAGCGCGGCATCTCTTCAGTCTCAGGTCCATTAGACGAGCATTCAAACGATGTCCTGTTTTTCTTCGATATGCCCGAAGCCCTAAGTCTTCATTTAACACCCTTTTCACCGTGGTTCTGCTTAACCCCATCTGAAGGGCCAACAGTTTCTGCTTACGTTTGGGATTTCTTTGAATTCGTGCCTTCACAGCTTTTATCACTGCTGGAGTCCTAACAGACCGAGGGCGACCACTTCTTGACCTGTCATCTACACTAGAGTCTTCATTGTATCGTTTGATGGTACGATAAACGAATCTTTTGGTAATATTCAAATTTTTCAGTATGTTAAAAATTTGAATTGGTGCGTAACCGCAACGATGCAACGCAATAACTGCAACACGGTCTTCTTTAAGCGTCCACTCCATATTTAAAAATGAGTAAAATTCTAAAAGTTATACATTTTTATTTTCATGAACAATTCGAAATTCGAATTCAATAAACTTTTTTGTGGCCAGCATTCTAAAAGAAAAGTTTTTACTGTGTGACAATACTTATGACCTGACTAGGTACATATGCCTTCTAAAAACGTCTATGTTACGTGAAGTGCAAAACTTGTATCAGCGAAACAGCGTTCATTAGGTCCTACCTAACACGGGAAACATTAGTAAACGTGCATTGGAAATATACTTATCCGTGCAGGGGCGGAGTAAGAATACTAACCTCTGCGGCCGGGGTCGGCCTGTCGTAAAAGGCAACAAAACAACCCACCCTAGCTACGTGGTACGGCCCCAAGCCCGTCTGGATGGCGACCACCTTTGGTCTTAAGTATGTCGCCATAATAACCTTGTGTTGTATTCCGGCATTAGTGACCCAAGTTCCTGTATCCTTATGGGACAGCAGCGTGTTCGCGATGCCACTGATGTTGCAAACACCCATAAGCGACGGTAACTGCGAAAATCTAAGCGGTTATTACCAAAGAAATGTAAATATCTGTTCTTGATAAATATTTCCTTTAACTGAAGATTTTTTATTTTTTATTTTAAATAGCTTACAATAATGACTTCTAGAATACAACAAAACATGTATGTACTTAAGTTTTATAAGATACTAGCTGTGCCCGCGACTCCGTTCGTGTGGAATAGTGACTTTAGGTAAAATTTTTTGGAAAAATCTTAAAACCTTAAGATTTTAAAATAAACCTATTTTGGATTACAAACCCTATAAACCCTAAAATATCAATGAAATATGCAAACAGTCAGTATTATCGAATGCAACGTTCGAACCTGCAAAGTCCAGCCTAAGGTAAACCCTATTTCATATTATTGATGACATAAATCTGAGTTTAACTTAAATTGGAAAATCAACCTACAATGTCCAGCCTAAGCTGAACCCTATTTCATATGATTGTTGATATAAATCGAAGGTCAACTTAAATTGGTATAAAAATTTTCGAAACTTATCATTTTTAACAAAAACTATTTTTTTTTTCTAAAATAAAAATAGCCTAAGTTACTCCTTGTTACATCAGCTATCTGCCAGTGAAAGTCCCGTCAAAATCGGTGCAGCCATTTCAGAGATTAGCCGGAACAAACAGACAGACAGACCGACAGACAACAGACAGACAAAAATTGTAAACAAAATTGTTTTTGTATAGCCGTGTATACGTCCGTTTGCACTTAGTAAAAAGCAATTATTTTAATATTACAAAGCGACTCTTCAATTTTATTTATTTGTATAGATGTATAGATAAATAAATTTTATTATAAACATCATTTAATTTTACTATGTCATTATTCAGTATTCGTCCGAAGGAAATAAAATAGTTATAGTTTAGGTAGTCATGTACTTATTATAAACGAATTCGTTGTATATCTAATTACTATTTTACAAATATGTAGGATACAATGTAATTTAATGCACAAATTATTAAAAATTAAATCTTGGTGCCATATATGTGTTTCTTCAAAACTACTAGTCGACAAAATATTGATCTTTAATCAATTTCTTGTTTTCCCAAACTATAACTATAATTTATAAACAGAATCATCACAGTATTTATTTATTTACTGTATCTTACTACGTTTCAAAGATTATTGTAGACTTGAATGTTCAGATGACGGTTAATAGAGGAGAGTGTAAGGCGAGAACAAACAAGTTCCTTGTGACCCTTATGGGACGGCGTTGCAAACACCCATAGGCGACGGTAACTGCTAAATTCTAAGTGGTCCGTCAGCCTGTCCGCTGTTTTAAAGCAATAAGAAAAAGTCTTATTATACACTACGGATGGTCACCAAAGCGAGGGAGTGGGGTAAAAAATTGAGAAAAATAGGTCATGTAGTATACGTAACGTTTCCTTACTGCTAAAAGCTTAATCAGAATCAGATTGTGGCAATGATTTCCTCTCAGAATATAATGGTGTTCAGGATAGGCACATAAATATACGTCTTTCACGTGACTGTCTCCACACGCTTCTTTTGGTACGTGCTGATGGTTTCGCCCGCGGGTCCACATAAATCCACACTCGTTGATTGCTCTCGCGGTACATGGTCTCTTTACACACCCCTACAAGCAATGGGAGTGGATTGTTTTAAAGCGATTAGCGGACATCTATTGTATATTAACATTTTTATAGCTGTTATCGTCAGAACTATTAAATTAGGCTCCATCCTTATCGCTAAACTAATATATGAGTTTGGAAAGTCCAAATAGAACATCATTAGAATTTATTTATCACTTATACATTTTATTTTCTTGAAAAATCTTAAAAGTTTGTTACATTTTTTTCTAATATTTTTAAGTTCTAATATTCTCACATCTACTTATGTGTTCATTAAAATTATATATATGTAAAATCCATGGTCGCGGTCTTTTTGTACTTGCTAATGTTAATAATATTTTGTTGTAGTTGCAAAATATAGAGCTTTAGTTGCGAACTCTTATAGATATTTTCATCTACTTGATACATTATTAAACCCTGGTTAGTATACCTTCTTATCCAGAGACGCGTAGCGCTGGTTATTACAGCTGTAGTAAACCGTATGCATTACCAACGGGTACATCATTTGACTCGAAGTAACGAAACGTCACTCACGAATACATTTCGATGCCCGCGTTTGTCGTACTGATGATGTCAATTTGTTATACGAATTTCAACTGCTTCAGTACAAGAATTTAGCGTTATGTTAAGTCCTATTTTACGCCTATTCACTCCATTTTATAATAGGTTTATGTAGTTTTTTCTATGAAGGACGAACTATGTCATACTGTACGTAAATCTACTAAAATATGAAAAGTGAGTACTAAATTTCTCGTTACTTCAATAACTCCTGGAAACACTAAAGCTACGCGCCGCACCGCCAGGACCGTGGTCCGAATATCTTGTAGTAAATAATGAATGCGTGATCTCATTTCTAAATAGAATGGTGGATCATTTATAAATGAGTCACGTCATAGAATTTTATTGAAAACAAATATACTCTTAAAAAAGACCTCGGTCGCAATAAAATTACGAATATGTGAAAATTTTTTTATTATGAAAAAAAATCTTGAAAGGCCTAACCAGGTACAAAACATATATGTATGAAATTTCACTTTTATGCTTACACTCCGCAATTACTCTAGATATCATCTAAATTTAAAAAATAATTTTTCGACGTCTGTAGTGTATGGTAATGACTTAACGTTGTTTTTTTTTCTGCACAAGGCAATGGCTATCAGTAGTCGGTGGAGCATGGCATTTGCATTTAAAAGGCTTTTTGGTTCAGTCCATGGGAATAAGCTTATAGCACCTCTTGTGAGATGAGACTTCAGCTGGTTCCGAGATTATTTATCCACTTACCTTTTATCGATGTAAAATAAAAGTAACTGAGTGGCTAAAGTTACTGTCATACGATAAAGCTGAAAATTTGTTACGAGGAGTTAGACAAAGTATATAAGCACATATACACACACACACACGCAATCTGGCTTTATTTTCTTTTGTTATTTGTATAAGTCATATGTCCGGAAGAAGACGATGTCATTACAGCATAGGTTTTATAACTATTGCAGTGATTTTCACCATTGTAATTCTATCTTTGTTTGTTATTTAATAAATAAATCTATGACCGATGTCTTATTTTGCTCCATTTTTTTATATTTTTATTTATTAACATATTTTGTTACTAGAATCCTTAATCTGGAATTCAGTTAAGTCTGCACTTTGAAAGATGATAGAAAATGATAGCGATAGAAATGAAAGTGGAGGATACAGGAGAAGACGCAAGCCTAAGAAAAGATGGATGGATTGCGTAAAATATGGTGAAAAAGGATGTGAATGTTGATGACAGAGAAGAGTGGAAGGAGATTTATCGATCCCACATAATGTGGAATAAGGACAGGAAGAAGTTGAGTTCGTATTTTGTATGTATGGAAATTTTGACGTTCAATATAAGAATAAAAACCTTTTTACGCAGATTTTCCACACATATTGATAACTTTTCTCCGTGCACGGGTGGATTAAGAATACTAACTCCTGCGACCGGGGGTGGCCTGTCGTAAAAAGCGACAAAACTAGATGGTGGGGCTTTTTACATAAATATGCTACTACTATTATAATCTTGTGTTGTGTTCCGGTATAAATGGCCTAAGTTCCAGTTACCCTACGCAGATGACAGCGTGTTAGCGGTACCCCTAGCGTCGCAGACATGGTGGCGATGATAACTACTTACTATTAGGTGGCCCGTCAGCTTGTCTACAATTCTACAACAGTAATAAAAAATATAAGGAAGCTCCGTAAAATCTTTTCGTCCCAAATACCGCAGTGTCTCAAGACGAAGGTTTTTAACCAATGTGTGTTGCCAGTGACGACATACGGAACGCAGATGTGGTCGCTAACTATGGGCCTTATGAGAAAGCTCATGGTCGCTCAGAGGGCAATGGAGAGGGCTACGCTCGGAGTTTCCCTGCGAGATCGAATCAGAAATAAGGAGATTCGCAGGAGAACCAAAGTCACCGACATAGCCCGGATGATTGCAAAACTGAAGTGGCAGTGGCCTGGGCACATAGCTCGAAGGACTGATGGCCGTTGGGGCAGAAAAGTCCTCGAATGGTGACCGCGTACTGGAAGACGCAATGTTGGTAGGCCCCCCACAAGATGGACCGAAGATATGGTCAAGATCGCCGGAATAGGTTGGATGAGGGCAGCGCAGGACCGATCATCGTGGAGATCTTTGGGGGAGGCCTTTGTCCAGCAGTGGGCGTCTTCCGGCTGAAATGATGATGTTGATGAATAAAAAATATTGCCAAAGAGTAAAATATTGCCAAAATTCTGTACAGTCACAAATTTCGTCAAGGTTACACGATTATGGTAATTAACTCGTTCTTTCTAACAAATTATATTACATGAAAAAATACAAGAAAATAATACGTTTATGCATGTTATTAAAAAAAAAGTGTGCGTCTCCGGACGCCCGACAGAAATTAAACTAATCTAAGTTGAACTATATATTGAAATTGTTTAACTTGAGAAAAGCTTAGGTTATTACTTAAATTTTATGTATATCAATATGATAACGAGGAACGGTTATTTATTAATAAAACCAAAAATAACTAAAGTTTACGAATTTCCAATTTCTACAAAAACTGTCTCAAAAATATATTAAAATAAAATCATTCTTTAATGTAAGATTCTTTATAAAGAACAAAAAACTCAACTGTATTTCATTGTAATAAAGTCGCAATTCTAATCTGTCGCGCTGTGGGTTAGAGTGAGAGAAGAGGAGCCTGCCAACCGCTGCCGTATGAGCGAGAGAAAGGGAAGCCAGACAGACTGGCGCCGTAACGCGTTACGTAACGAAGCGGTTTACCCTCCCATAAAAAGTTATCACTTCAAAATTGTTGTCTATTGAAATTAACATATCTATTTAATACGATATTTAAATTAAGAATAAAAAAATGTCAATGATAGCTATATTTTTTGGAAAAACTCTTTAATCGTTTGGTAAATGTTCTGAACCTCGACATTGAGAAATTTAAAAATTCAAACGTCGAATGATCGAGCTCTATTGAGACGTACCATTTTGTGAATTTCTTCTCAGTTTGAACATAGACTTAAACTATAAAAAAAAGAGCATTAATTTGTAAAAGCTTGTGCAAGTCAAAGAAAAATGTGTTAGATGATTCGCTCGCTTTCGCTTATAGCTCGTCCACACAATTTCCATTCACAAATGATATAAGTTAAATTATTTGTTTAAGATACCAATACGATACTGTTATACACAATGTGTTCCTTTGGCCGGCGTTGGCCAGAGGCGACGATCTGACAAATGGCGCCGGCGCACAATGCACCCCTTAATAACACCGCTCATGAATATCCATGTGTAAACATTATACTTTTTAATTACTTTCGTTGTATCTTCTATATTGAGGGGCTCTATAGCGTACACGTTTACAAGACTAGAGAAGATTTATAATTATCATCCCGGTTTGAACCCAAACTTTCACTTCTGGCACCGAGCCTGTTGTTGAATATTCTCACTGGAAAAATATATGTTAATAAAAAACCGTTAAAAACTCATTTAATTATCTACTTTTGATTACGATCTCTATCCAAACTAATATAATCAATTTGACAACAAGTCTGTCTGCAGGTTGTTACGTTTTCACACCTAAATTGTTGAACCAATTTTGATGAATTTCGGTATAGAGATATATTGGACCTTAGAGAAGAACATAGGCTAATTATATGGCATTAGCTAGCTATTAGCTATATAAGAACCTATATAAACGAAAAATGAATGACCTGGGAACCATTGATAATTGTACATTTCTCTTTTACTCTACATCTCTAAAATGAGTTGCACTCTTCATGAGTTAAATAATGGAGTGATTAGATTGTCAATTCGGAGCTACTTCTGCTTTAAACGAACGAAATTGATGAAGGAAATAATTTCGCTGGAATGTCACCTAGGATTAGCTTAAATTCTTCTTCCTGCCTTGATCCCAACTATGTGGGATCGGCACAACATGTTCTCTTCCATTTTCCTATATTAGTCATCGTCCGAACATTCGCATCTTTTTTACCATATCATATATTACACAATCCATCCATCTTCTCTTTGGTCCTCTCCTTTTGCATCTATGCTCTCTCATTTCTAACATTTTCCTTGTTATATAGCGTTATTCTCTTCGCATTATACGATCATAGCATAGACTTATCAGCTTCTCAATCACTGGCACTACTTTCAAACATTTTTGTAACTCCACTCATCCATCTCATTCGCATCTCTGCTGCATGCAATAACCTTTCATCCTTCTCCTTTGTGGCACAGCATTCCGATCCATACAATGTGACAGGTCTTATATATTTTACCTTTAAGCCTAATC
Organism: Malacosoma neustria; assembly: GCA_963693495.1. Classification (NCBI taxonomy): domain Eukaryota; kingdom Metazoa; phylum Arthropoda; class Insecta; order Lepidoptera; family Lasiocampidae; genus Malacosoma; species Malacosoma neustria. The sequence continues at coordinate 1,073,619 of OY856371.1, forward strand.
GGCTTTTATTCATTAAGTATTAAATTATATTAAAGTTAAGTAGATAAAGCTGGCGTTTCAAACAAACACAAACGAACGTTACAACAGACGATTTCCATTTATTCGCCAAGTTGTAACATATTCGATAAAGTGAATACAAATAAATATAGTATATATCTTATCTCACATTGTTTTATTTGTATCGATTCTAAACTGAGTTTATTTATGCGGCTAGAGATTAATTAAAATCGGGAGCGGACATGGTGGATTACCATACGACATGGAGCGCGCATTTGCGCCCGCGCCGCGCCCGGAGCGTGGGCGTGGACATCGCGTGTTCACGCAAATATACGCGCATCCAACACTGACACAAACCCACAAAAACAGAAATTAGGCCTTATACTGTGCGCACATTAGCGATACACATATATTGACGACCTCTTGGAGTAACAGCTGGCGATTCCCCCACTGTCTGGGGTTTATGTATAATATGTATTTATTTACAAAATAAAAGTATATATGTAGCAGATCAGTTATATAGTACCCATAACAGATGTGCTATGCAACTTAATTTGGTGCTAGATGGCGTTATGCGAAATGTCCCAATATATTTATTTATATGTGAAATTTCAGTATCTACGTATGAACTTTAATAACTGACTATTATTTTTATCCGTGCAGGGGCGGAGAAAGAATACTAACCTCTGTGGCCGGGGTCGGCCTGTCGTAAAAGGCGACAAAACAACCCACCCTAGCTACGTGGTAGGGCCTCAAGCCCGTCTGGATGGCGACCACCTTTGGTCTTAAGTATGCCGCCATAATAACCTTGTGTTGTGTTCCGGCATTAGTGACCCAAGTTCCTGTACCCTTATGGGACAGCAGCGTGTTCGCAATGCCACTGGCGTTGCAAACACCTATAGGCGACGGTAACTGCTAAATTCTAAGCGGGCTGTCAGCCTGTCTGCTGTCCTATGCAATAAAAAAATTATTACGCCATTCGCTACACTTATCAAAAAAAATTTTTACTTGACTGCCTTAATTATGCTAATATTGTAACAAAACACTCGTAGGTGCCCAATATTCGAAATCACGACCTTTCGGGAGTTAAATGCGTATCCACTGAAACAAATACACTTCATATCTATAATGCGATTAATATTTAATACAAGAATATTCAAAATTATTTCACAGCACCCCAAGTGGTGAAGTGATCTACTAAATCGTAGTCGTTGAACCAACTTTTATTAGATTTCAACATTTTGACTATTATGACTAGTTTGCCACCCAAATTTTGAAATATTAAAACCGCTACGTTGTTGTAATCATTAAATTACTTTAAAATAAATCAATATAAAAGAAATTGTTTCTTATAAAATTTTACGTGAAAATGTACTATATTAATTATTTTATTATATTATACCATTTATTAAAGTTTAAGTTTTTGCACGTAGCAGATATTGGTTTGACAACGGAGAAATGTTATACCTACCCAATATTTGAAACAAGCAGTAAAATAGTTTAAGCGAGCAATATTTATAGTCGAGGTTGAGAAGTGTTGCTTGTTTAATTGGAGCCATCACAAAGATGTATATTTACCCATTTTCTTTCAAATATCATACTTATATTTTACAGAGCGCAGGTATAAAAACAGTTGTGTTATGGGTACTAGACAACTGATATTTTACTTATATACTTTTTTTTTGTAAATAAATACACATTATACATAAACACCAAGACGCGAGAGGAATCGAACCCGTACCCTCAGGAGGTCCTTGAAGCAGCATGTAAGTAAAGCAATACGTTCCTTCAAAACGAGTTTAATACAATTTTCGACAAGCACGTGAGTTGTAGAAAGTATTTTGTAGCTCATTTTAACAAATATAATATCTCGTCAGCCACATATGGGTGACATTTTCCAAATCAATTGGGCCTTGTCAGCCATATGTGGTAGCCACTATTATTTATTTTACTATTATAATATGTAAAATATGACGAAAATACTGTAATAAGTCATTCCTCATGGACATATTTTACATACATACATATAATCACGCCTCTTTCCCGTAGGGGTAGGCAGATACCACTTCTTTCCACTTGCTACGATTCTTACATACTTGTTTCGCTTCGTCCACTTTCATTATTCCCTTCATACATGCCCTTCGGTTTAGGGTACTCTTGACCTGGCCTTTTTTCAAGACGTCCCTGATCTGGTCTCGAAACGTCCGCCTAGGTCTACCCCTTCCAACACTTCCATCCACACTCGCCTTATACACTTTTTTCGTCAATCGTTCTTCATTCATTATCTCAACATGGCCAAACGACCACAACGTTTCCTATTACATATTTTACAAGAATAAAAAAAGCAGGTTATATGTCAGGTCGGCATCATAAGTGTCTATTGTTCTGAAACAGTATTTAAATATAATTTTTCAAATTGAAACATAAAATAAGTAATATTTTGGCGAAAAGGCCAAGGGAGGTAGATTATTGATTCATTACCGTTGCCTAAACTATACTAAAATACCTAGCAAAAGCTGCTGCCAATCACGAGACTTCGTATTATAGTTTGTATGATGATGCCTTGAAATATATGCTTTGAAACGTGCAAACCTATATATACCTAATTGTCTTTCTGTATATATCTGATTTCGTACTCTTCTTATATTCATACAGAATTGGAAAAGATTAATCTCTCGTCGATTAATCGTCTCTGAAGATGGCTCATTGTAGTATATGTTTAAAGAAAATACTGTTTTATAAGTAAAATCATTCATACTATAAATCGTGGGCGGACAGTTTTTCGCTTTAACGGTTAACTGGGTTCGAAACGTGTATTTATATAAAAATTAAAATATTCTTTAGTGTTTCAAGCGCGGTTAACTTTTCACTAAAGAAATATCCACCCATACGGTGGTTGCTACAGATATACATGGACATCTTCAGGTACCGTAGTTGCGCGTTAAAACTCGACCGCATGTTTGGGATGAAAGGCTTCAACCAGACCAGAACAATCTGTTTGATCATACACATGACAGATACAGACATGACTGTCCATTTGCGTGGCCACTGATTAAACTGTGTCGTTCGGAAAATATATAATAACAAAAAAAAATAGAATATATTATTTATATCTGAAAAATAATTTATATAAAAAGGATGAATGATTTTCCCCCAAAAAGGGGTTAACGTCAGGCGGCCGGTTATAAAAACTAAGCCTTGTGGCTTAATAGTTGTCTATTACAACATGTAACATGTTGTGCCGACCCCATATAATGTGGGATAAGGGCAGGAGCAAGATTATTTGTATCTGAAGTAACCTTAGTCGTTATATTACTCGTACCTATTTGCATCGAGCTCTTTCGGTATCCAGCAAGTCAAAAAACTGTAATATATGGATAAATTTGTTCTCTCGTGACCCAGGAAAAATAGGTGCTTAGGGTAGCCCTGTTCTTGAACTACTCGTCTATTTGTGTAATAGATTATTGTATCCTAGTGACATGGTGATATAATAAACGTATAATTGCCCTCTTATTTACAAACACAATATCGGTGTAGACTCGTCCGAGCAATAAGCAATACGTTATACGCCGGCGTAAGGTTGGCTCCTCATCGTTCGACAATCCATCCGCCTTAGGGCACGAGGTAATTGCGTTTCTTGATATATAACCATGTGATTGTTTATTCAGCGCGTCTTTTTGTCTGGTAGCCGGTCGATACGCGAACCATTAAGGCTGGCTTGTCCACATATTTTGCATACTAATTGACTATCAAACAAATCATAAACATAGGAAACCAGTTAGCTGATATGGGCCTGAATTAGTTTACATTAATGAAGATAAAATAAAAGGTGTTACGGCACAAGACCCAGTCAATCTCACTTATCAGCTAGTGGGTCAAAATTTGCCAAAATTGAAAATTATATAGGTATATATTGTATTTTTAATATTGTTACAAATACATATTAGTACCTACTTCTCCGCAATATAAATTTTCGTGCCAAATTTCATACGTCCCGGCAATTTTCGTATAGGTACAAAGTTCTATCCGTACAGGGGTGGATAAAAAATACTGACCTCTGCGGCCGGGGTCAGCCTGTCGTAAAAGGCGACAAAACAACTCACCCTAGCTAAGTGGTAGGGCCCCAGCCTGTCTGGAAGGCGATTACCTTTGGTGTTAAGTATGCCGCCATAATAACTTTGTGTTGTGTTACAGCATTAGTGACCCAAGTTCCTGTACACTTATGAGAGAACAGCGAGTTCGCGATGCCACTGGCGTTGCAAACACCCATAGGCGACGGTAACTGCTAAATTCTAATTGGCGCGCACACATACCAAGGTATTTATACCACTTGATTATTTCTCAACATCTATAAATAAGATTATTTATTTCATTATTTAATATTACGGGTACAAGACTATAATTCAAACCGTAAGTACATTGTTTATCAGAATTAATAGCTTCGAATTAACACGTGTTACAAACAAAGAAACCAATTACATTTGTTAATATTTCATGACAGGTGTAATAAATAACACAATTATGTTGACGGACGCCTAATGTCGTGGCTTTTGGTGAATAAATCACGAACGAGTTGTGCCCTGTGGTGATCTGAGAAGGCCGTTACGTTGTGGTAAAATAGAATTTTCGGAGTCCCTTGTACTATCGCGGACGTGAGCCTCGCGCCCTCTTTCCGCAGATATTAAAATATGGCTTGCGTCGCCATATCACCTGTTTGTTTATCTTGGCTACCATATTTGGACTCGCCACTACCATCACCAGCCTACAAGAGCAAGAATATGTAATAGTGTTTAGATAATACATCCTTATAGCAAACCAAAAAGGAAGAACGACGAATCTTAATGAAACTTCACTACCATAACAGCCTTATTTAATTAGCTACTTAAATAAGGTTGATATGTATTTAAGGCAAAAGTTAAGTGTTGCCATCCAGCGCTGTAAGGGAGCGTTCAAGTATTACGTAACGCAATTTTTGAAGATTTTTGACTCCCCTCCTTCCCCCATGTGACGCACCGTAACGTTCTTCTGTAACCAAACCCCCCCCCCCCCAGTACGTAACCACCAAGTGACCATTTTTGCCTAACTCATAATTATGTACTATTTCTTTATTTCACAAATTTTTTATATTTTTTACAATATCTTACTTTTTTTTTATAAAAACAGTACCATAGTATTACTTTTATATAAAAATCAATAATAAAATATCCTAAAAAATATAAAAAATCGTCTTCCAACAGCAGCGGGTCCTTGCAGTTCCAAACTACTGGTGGTCAGGCTACAGAGTAAGGAACCTCCTCACAATTCGTGCCGTATCCAAGAGAGCTGCCTTCTGTATTCGACCCTTCAGCCAGGGACCAAGCGAGAGCCTTTCAAGGTGTCGATCAAGACTCTTCGCTATCAGACCATTCACTGACACTACTATCGGAATTATGATTGTACTATCCAATTTCCACATAGCAGTAATCTCGTGTGCGAGATCAATATATTTCAATTGTTTTTCTTTTTCAGCACCGACGAGATTACCATCATGTGGAACTGCGATATCTACAATCATAGCACGTCTCGCAGATCGGTCCACTATCACGATGTCGGGTTTATTAGCAACAATACACCTATCCGTGATAATCGACCGATCCCAGTAGAGCAAATATGAACCATTATCGAGAACTGGCTCAGGCCTATATTGGTAATAGGGCACCTCCAAGGTTACAAGATTATATTTCAAAGCTAGTTGTTGGTGGATAATCCTGGCTACAAGGTTGTGCCTGTGCAAGTATTCGCAGTTAGCAAGACGAAAACAACAGGAAGTAACATGTCTGATGGATTCACCAGGGAGGTGACACGCTCGACAAATATCAAGCGTACCGTCCTTCAGAATGTACTTCCTGTAGTTGTTCGTCTTGATAACCTCGTCCATAATTGCACAGACAAAACCTTCGGTTTCCCCATATAGGTCTCCGGAGCATAACCAGTTTACCGACGCTAGTAGGTCTACATCGGGCCCATTCAAGGCCCTATAGAACCTACCATGCAACTTCTTGCTTTTCCATATAACTGCTCGGTCGGAAGCACTCATCACCACTGGACTTGTATATTATTATGATTTTAAAAATACGTGTAAGAATCTATCTACGCGACCGTTCAAAAAAACAATGTCTGGTTGACTGGAATGAATGAATGGTTTAAAAAACAATGTTCCCGCCCCTGTAACGCATCGTAACGTTTTAGAAGCCCCCCACAAAATTTTTGGTTTGGGAACGTTTCCAGCCGAAATTCATAGTTTTAGTTCTTGTTTTTAATTAGTGTAGTTCTAAAATTAATTTCAGCATATTTATTGTGTAAATAAAATATACCACTTACCTTAACAAATATATTTTTTTTATTTAAATTTGTCAAGAAATTTATTTTAAGCGAATCGGCCAAAGTATAATAAAAATCTACGGTGGCTATGGGAGCTCATTGTTAATTATTATTAATTGCAGCAGACTTATGGTGGCAGAGGTTGTTTTAATAAATTCATAATATTGATATCAGCCTAAAAAAATTGTTTCATCTAATTAACAGATGAGGGTATATTTTCTAACCCCGGATTTTAGACTATATATTTTCTGTATTGCTGCTACGGAAGATTAGATAATCATCCGTCCCAGAAAGGATAACGCAATAAAAACTCATACTTGACGCGATCAAAATCAACTAATAGTAAAACGAAACTGTCTATAGAATAAGTGACCTTCCGTGTTATTTGTTAGACAGCACGTCAATCAATGCTAGTTACCCACGCTCCGGTTTATCCGGGTTAAATGGGCTTAAGCTCGAAGTGTTAAAATGTGATCACACGATCTGATTCAATGAAGACATATATTGTTTTGAATTACGAACTCCCGTAAACGACGTGGTACAGTAAAATATGTAATATTTCTTTATTTATTTTATTGTAAGGGTTCACAATACAAAAAATAATATTCATTGCCTCTTCTTCATCAAATGGCTGTAAAAGTATGTAATAGATCGCTTCGAGTGCTAAGACCGCTACTGACAGGTTTTCAGTTGTGTTTCAAAATACTTTGCATAAGCAATAAATAGCTAAAATAATTTGTAAATTATTTAAATACAAGTATTTAGTTCTTTACATTCTTACCATTCTCTTATAATCTATAAATGAATAATCTTCTCTTAAGTTAAACACATTTGGTACTTTATATTAAACAGGAGAGATCTAGAAAGAGTTTTATTTTCGGATCTGAGAGTTCGATGTAAAATACGTATGCGAACAAATATTCAACGAGAATATTTTCCTCATAACATCGATGTCGATATGGGCCTATACTCCTAAGCATATCGCCGCTTAAAATTTATAACCTATTTTATATTGACTTTAGTTATATATTAATAAATAAATAAAATATAAAACTTGATTTACAATCTGTTCGAAATAGACGTTGGCCCACCCATAAAACAAATGCGGAATTAAAAATCAATTGAACGAAGCATGTGACAGTAGAATATAGTTTTGGGCTGGGTATTGGGTCGTGCTCGCGGTTATCACAATCAAAATAAATGACAAATGAAAACGGTCAGTGTTGCAAGTCATCGCCGGCGGCGCACTACGGATTTTTTTTAATTGTAATATTCTCGATGTAGGGTTGTAAAGATTCTGTACATAGTACAATTTTAATCTTAATACAGTTGTTATGCTTGATGGCGCACGAATGGATAAACGAATGGCACGAATGCTTGAATGAGCGGAGCGGCACCACAGACTACAACACACTAGTGAAGTGGGGAAACAATATTTTTATATTAAAAGGTTCATTAAGAAATTTAAAAAAAAAACATAGTTATCTACTAGGTGATGTAGAGTTGAAAAACTAAACATGAGTCACATCCGTAAAATAAAAATAAGCATCCAGATTAGTATGCATTACATACTTTTATTATGTTCTTTGAAATCTAACATACTACGAGGAGAAGAGGTAAAGAACTACTAGAGTTAAGTTTTTTTTTCAGGTTAAGGATTCCTGAGACGTTTATGTTTCTTGTAAAAACTAAATTTAGTTATGAATTAGTTTTCTTAGTCTGAATCCGCTAAACGCAATCCAATTATATAGAACGTCTAAAAACGTGTCCAACTTCTGGGAATCCATATAATGTTACAAAGCTTAGAATTTAAAACAATAGACAAAAACTAACGAAGTACAACCCTACCGCGTATCATTATACGTCTACTCCGTCAGATTTTTCAATAAACACCATCCTTCGGGACATTTGTCTTTTTTATCGGCTACGTTATAATAAGTTCCCACGCACCTGTTCTACCCTTTCGATGGGCCCACGTGGAGCCCGGCGCAAAAAAATTATAACTTTAAATTTGATAATAATTCTGCAGAGTTTAAATATTGTATTTTGATTTCACTAACAATTTGTTGATGATTAAAACCGTTGTGGGGGAAGCAGCACAACGATATCAATTCATTAGCTAGCTATCCGGCAATGTCCTTTGAGACTCGCTCCAGGACATTAACGGGTTTATATAATAATCAGTTTAGGATAATAATCGTAACACCAAAATAATAGAAGGAAGAGCATAATAACCGTTTTATCACATTAGTCTATTATCCAATATCTCATTGTATTAATATTTCATATCTGAATCCAAAGGACGATGTTCAGTATATTATTCAGTACATTGGCAGCTATCGTTGGAACTAAAACAAACATTTCCCGTCAATTATTAAATTTTTTTATACGGAATGTTGTTAAAATAAGGCTGGTTTTTAGTATTGACAACACACCATTTTGGCATTTTTTTTTCATTTTAGTTCCTGCGATAGATTTAATCATAATAATTAAGGATCTTTTCTTTTTTGATATCAGATAAGTGGAAGAGCCAAATCAATCAACATCAGCAAGGTAAAATTTTTTCAAAGCGACAAAATCAGTGCCATTTTTATATCGAATTTTGTGAAATTTATAAGTAATAAAACATATTTACAATGTTTAAATAAACATTGAAAACGTTCATTTCTTTCAGTACAAAAAAATGCAAAATCAAACAAATTCTTGCCCGCTAGACCGCAAGGTCCCGCTTAATAAAGAGTGAAACTTCTGCGCGTATGACTCTGGGAGCCTTACGTGACTTTTTTCTCAATATCAAAAGAAATATATCGAAGAGAAGATGCTTCCATTGGTTTTTACAGATCAGATATTCAATTCTACTATGTTATATATGATTATTCAATTTATAAAAAATAATACATTCGTGCCGCAAATATTTTTAAGCTAATATGCAGAATGAAATGTATATAGGTACACAGAAAGTGGCACGTTGAAATAGAACAAATAAATAAATGCAATCACATATCGATTCCTAATTTCCGTTGGTGTCAAAAGGCCGCAGCGCATATTCATCCGATGAACTGCTTCATCACCGAGCCACGCATACATAGAGTAAAAACTACAGTATACTAATAAGTAAAAATTATTTTACTGTATGGTTTTTAATAAACACAATTGACATTTATATAGAGGGTAGAATGTATTATTTTCAGATTACAAAATAAAATATTTCTGTCTAGGAATCGAATCTACTATTCATCGTTGGTGTATGTAAATTATGCTACAATATGAGATTAGGCGAGAGAAACTGCCTCAGTAGGGCATGCCAACGTGGGATTTGAATCCTCCCGAGTTGGTTTCCGCGTGTAACACTACTGAGCTACCAGGTGCCTTACTACGTTATCGTGTCATCCCCCAGTATTCGCTGACGAATACACAATATTGGATTTATACTCATTTTGGGGCCGTCCATAAATTGCGTCGCACAAATTTTAGGACTTTTCAAACCCTCGCCCGTCCTTGTCACAGGTTGTCACATTTTTAGAACCCCCTGATGTGACGTCGCACATTTTTCAATTTTATGCATATATTTAAAAACAGTCTTTTTCTCGTTTTTATTAAATAATCTTTACTACAACAACATATAGTCAAATATTTTAGATAAAAAGCAAACGACTAGTTAGGAAACAATAAACAACTAATTATTATGTTAAATAAAGATACAAAACTAAATCATCTTGTGTCCATAGACTGTGGACCCATTCCTTCAGATTCATTTCGTATTCACTCAAATCGTGACGTCAAAAAGCTTTACCCCCAACACCTGCCCCTTGTCTCACATTGTCACATTCCGGTGATAAGCTACCCCTTTTAATCTGTAACATAATTTATGGATGACCCCATTTCAGTTACTTAATACACATTTTCATCCATCTTGAATGACTTGAAGTTAATGCTGGCTTTCCCCGCTGCGATGCTGTGGCTCTGTGGCCGGCCCGCACAGGTCGCGGGTCACAGGTCGATGACGAACGGACCGCCTACCCTGCCGCATACTTACATACTATTCATTACCCAGCCAAATACAATCGAACACCTAGCATCGACTTGTGTCGAATTCCTTAACCACAATACGAAAAGTAACCCAAATAACAATGAAATTTACTAAAAATAATATTATTAAAAAGCTGTTATAAATGTTGCTTTGTTAGTAGATCATTCAACGATTTATAGAATATACTATCAGATGTACCGGTAAGGCATTAGCGGTTTCGTGGAAAAAAAACTACGTAATTTTCACGAAAAAGGATAATGTTTATTTATTCAAAGTGTTGGCCATTTGATTCAGGCAATTTATGGATGCCATCCCAAAAAAATATCTTTGTCATTTGAGAAAAGCTATTCATGGAGCCATTTTCTAACTTCTTCTAAGTGCTGCTCTGCAAGCGCGTGTCCCATTGATGCGAAAAGTTGATAGTTGGATGATGCAAGATCTGGATAGTACGGCGGGTGCGATAATATGTCCCATCCAAGTGCTTTCAACGCTTCCCTGGCTGGTTTTGCTTAATGAGGCGGCGCATCATCCTGCTGTAAAATTAATTAATTGAAGGAAAGCAGAAGAGAAGACCAGGAAGAACGAACAACAACGAACGAAGAAAAACTTTATGGATCAAGTAAAGGAAAGACTAGATGTCGTGTTGTATCAAGAAGATGCTCCACCAAAAAGAGCGGTAGCTCTTAAATAAATGATGAAGCTCGTACCTGTGGGATCGATTCCAACATGGGAAAAATTATGTAATCTGCAAATAATTTATTCTCGTCAAGTTTTATTTGTCGATTATTTGTAAAACTCTATGAAAATTGTAATACATGCCTAAACCTAGTGCAAATAGTGCAAATTTTACATCACTGTATAAATCACCTGTAATAAATATTTTGTGACAGTTCACTCAGCCCAAAGTAAGTAACATAGCACTTGTGTTATGAGTACAAGACAACTGATATACTACATAAATACATTTGTAACTAAATTGTACATTAGTACACCCAGAATCAAGACGGGAATTGAACCCGTGACCTTCGCAAGCGTACCGAAGTATATTAGCCGTTACGCCAAAGAGGTCGTCAAACTAAACCCAATGCTTAGTAAAAGTTTAATACATTATTACGTATGATCAATGTATGGAATTCAAAACATTTCGATTTGTTAAGTTATTTCTTTTGGACGAATGTTTCGTATAATGATGACTGGGCATATTTGAAAGCAACGAAGGTTAATTAATTGGACGTGCCCGCGGTGTGTTGTAAAGGAATTAACATTTGTGGTCATAAAGCTTGAGCCTAAGGGGAAGGTTGACGGACAAATCAGACAAAAAAAACCATCCTGCTGCTAATAACGGCATTTTCATCCATTGTGCCACTTTATTGTCTTAAACGGCATGAAAAGAAAGGACACCGCCACTAAGGGAAGACACAGGGGGCAAGGTCTCCAAGTTTAGTGTTTAGTTTTTATTTGTTACTAATATTACCCACAGGTATGCATGCATTTTAGGTGTCGTGCAGCAAGCGCTGTATTATTGAAAACAAATATCAGCGATTTTTTTAACTTTCTGTCTCAAAAAAAAAATGATTGTAAACCAGATTTATGATTTACTGCGAGAGTACTAGTGGGGGGGGGGGGGTTCATATATTTTGGATGGACACTGGAAAAAAAAGGGGTGGGGGGGATTAGATATTGTCTCTGTCAGAGTTAACAGTCATCATTGCCCTTGAGATTGTTAGTTATGTTGGCACAAATGTCGTACAGCTGTGATTGTCGAGCCCTGTGAATGAAGATTTTAATGATTATCAATCATATCAAATATAAAAAGTTTATATATGTTTTATATTATTTAGTTTATAAAAGTTTGTATAAATTATATAACTATAACGTACACGCACGTACACACACGTACGCACGTCAGCGAATGTTCCATTCTTAAATCCTACCTACTTACATATATTAATATTTTTATCAAAGATCGCGCGCCTTGCATGAGAAGCGCAGTAAATTCAAATCTAAGGAAGTATACTTTCATTACACACGCACACTCACACGCACGCACGCACGCACGCACGCGCGCACACACATACACACACACACACACACACACACATATATATATATATATATATATATATATATATATATATATATATATATATATATATATATATATATATATATATATATATATATATATATATATATATACCTATACGTTATATTCAGCAAAAAAATTCGATGAAACATAGACAATCAATTAAGAATTTTAAGGAAGGGAAAATATCTCCCATAAGCATAAATAATCTCATCTAAATTAATACCGAATACTACCGAACTAAAATTTCATTAACGAGGTTAGCCATGAATTGAAGAAAGTTGTCCAAAACCTTAGATTGATCCAGTAAGGTTAGTTGTATAACCAACGATTAACCATGTCTCGGTTAATCAATGAATAAAAGTGAGAACTATACTAAATTCTGGGTCAAAACCAAAAACAGTTCAAGAATTAGAGCATAATTAATAGTGAAAAATTAGGACATACGCAATTTTTTGCTGTAGAACAGCAGACAGTTGACGGCCCACGCAGAATTTAGCAGTTACCGTCGCCTATGGGTGTTTGCAACGCCAGTGGCATCGCAAACACGCTGCTATCCCATAAGGTTACAGGAACTTGGGTCATTAATGCCGGAACACAACACAAGGTTATTATGGCGGCATATTTAAGACCAAAGGTGGTCGCCATCCAGACGGACTTTGAGGCCCTACCACGTAGCTAGGGTGAGTTGTTTTGTCGCCTTTTACGACAGGCCGATCCTGGCCGCAGAGGTCTTCTTTCTCCGCCCCTGCACGGATAGAACGGTCTTCACGGTCATCCCTTGAATAACAGAGGCGGTATAGATTTTTATCAATTTTCCCGATACGAGATTAGTTCTGCACTGATGTAAAACGTTTCGTTAATGGCTCAATTAACATGGCCAATCATACGGAACTGATTGGATGTAAGTTTAGTAAGCCCACCGACTACGTATCATCATCATAATAACAGCTATTACGTTTACTAGTTACCAACGTTGTTAAAGATCGTCAAACAACAGTTTCACCTTATTTATCTGATGAATGCCGACTCAGATCACGCTATCTATACGGCGGGTGGTTTTTTTAAACCTGTTGCAATTATTAATACTTTACATACCGGGATACCAAGTTTGTATTAAATAAAAAAAGTGCGTGCGTTCAAATTACACATGTCAGAAGTGAAACTTCTTTGGCAAACTAATTTTTAAATCTTCTAATAAATTTAGAAAAGAGAATTTATGAAATAATATTATTTTATATCTTATTAAACAAAACTCAACTGTATTTTATTGCAATAAAGTCGTAATTCGAATAAATATTTATAAGTAATGCAATCATTCTAAAATTACATTATAGAACACTTCAATAATCCTTATGCCATTATTAATAAGTCTGGTATTACTAGAGCAAAAAATTTCAAGTATATTTCATTGTAATACAGTCGCAATTCGAATAGATGTATAAGTATGTATAGTCGTGTAAGTAATGCAATCATTTAAATATTACATTATAGGATAAGCCTTAAGCAATTATTAATAAGGTTAGTATTACTGGAGCTAAAAAAACGTTTCACATCTTCGTGTCGCTAATATTGCGTTTCATCCGCAAAAATTTTACCCTCATGCGCGCAAAGAAGTTTCACTTCAATATGTTAGAATAATACTCTCAGATTTTAAGGCATGTGTTGTATTTAAATTGCATTTGTGTGTTAGTAACTTTATTTTTTCCTTATAATGTGGCTCCAATGCTTTAGGTACTGATTTGCCAGAGTCAGTGCACGTAACAGCTTGTTAGGACTAGAAAAGGCAGATGGTGAAATAGCTCAATAAAGCAAAGATCAGGAAATTATTTAGAGGTTAATTTTTACTAGCTAACTGCGAACCAGGAGTAAATGATAGTTCAAATGTGAAATATTAGTAATTTTAAAATTAAGCAATAAAAATTACATTACATTCTCATAATTTATTATATATCATATTTACACATATCCTCGGTAACGTACTAAAAAATAAAAGATGACCTTATTTTCAACCTAAGAGCATGTGTTAAGTAAATATTAGTAATTTGCGGCAAATTGAATAACATTAGATTGAATGTGTGTTAATTTGCTTGAAAATTCATGTCTTATACTTTTTCTATTATATCTTAGTGGATCCTAAAGTGCGTTATGTCTAATAACTCTTTTACGGATAAGATCTTAAACTATCCATTACGAGTGCTGTCACCTGATCTCATATCATACAGTTTAAGCAGTCGATATAGTGATGACGGAAAAATAAAGAAACATAAGTCATTATGCAGTCTTTAGAATACAAATAATAATAGACGATGGTAGCACACAAGGGCATCAAATATATCCAGCAATACACTATTTACTCACTTAGCGTAATCCTGCTTGCAGTACACCTGTCGATCCCTAAGGAAGCAGGAGGGATGCCTATCGAGCTGCACCGCGCAGACACAGCACCTGAGGCAGCCGGTGTGCCACGCACCACCGCCGACCTCCAGCAGGAACCGATCCGCGATGGGCTCGCCACACGCACAGCATGTGCGGTGCTCCGTCTGCAAAAATGAAATTCCTTGTTAACATTAAAAAGTTTAAAATACCTGGTAGCTCAGGGTTATTACATTCGGAGACCATTTATAGGTCCTGGAATCGAATACCAGAGGGCATGTACCACTTGGGCAGTTTTTCTCGGCTGACGTGCATATTATAGTATAATTGCCGTGTAAAAAAGATGAGGGAAAATATCGTGAAAAAAAGGAAACCTTCAAACCGAGATCAAGTGTGGTGAGTATACTGTCTGTACCCTGAGGAGAGGCCCGAGCCCATATTTCTAAAACCAATGGTGTTTGGTCAAAGATAAGAATACCTCTACTAATTCACAGTTTCCATGCAATTCAACCTATTTATTTGTTCCATTTCTCCTTTTGTATTGATCCACCTTCCTAGCATTTTCCCCGTTAGTAAGTTTTTTTTATTGCTGACGGCCCGCTTGGAATTTAGCAATTACCGTCGCCTATGGGTGTTTGCAACGCCAGTGGCATCGCAAACACGCTGCTGTCCCATAAGGGTACAGGAACTTGGGTCACTAATACCGGAACACAACACAAGGTTATTATGGCGGCATATATATAAGACCAAAGGTGGTCGCCATCCAGACGGGCTTGGAGCCCTACCACGTAGCTAGGGTGGGTTGTTTTGTCACCTTTTACGACAGGCCGACCCCGGCCACAGAGGTTAGTATTCTTTCTCCGCCCCTGCACGGATAGAAGTTACTGTTTCTAGTTATAGTTTTGTAAGTCACCAATTCAAGCTACAATACATCATTTTATATGTCGCTTCACACAAGGATCGATCACCGAAAGGTCCAACAACTGCGTGACTTTTCTGCATGCAAGGGGAAATAAGAATACAGACCCCTACGACCGTAGTCGTCCTGTCGTAAAAGGGGACAAAACAACCCCAGCTAGGTTAACATCTGGAACTTTAACAACTTACAAGCTCATCTGCATAGCAACCTCCCTTAAAAGTATGCCGCCCTAATAACCTTGTGTTGTTTCGGCATTAGTGACCCAGGTTCCAGTACCCATATAGGGATAAGAGCATGTTAGCAGTGCCCTTTGCGTCGCAAACATCTATAGGTGACGGCACTGCTTACTATTTATTAACTGGGCCGTCAGCCTACCTGCAGTTTCAAGCGATAAAAAACAAATCGATATAAATGTTCGGAATAAGAAAACTCTTAAACATCGAATGAAAATTTGATTACAATATAACACTTCGTTTGTCTACCTTTGATATATTGTCTACATATAAAGATATAGTAGAAACAGTAACAGCCACCCTCCGTTCGCTCTGTATCCACGTCACGAACATTGTTCATCTGAAACGAACTTATCGAGCCGTTTGATTACTGTGCATATCAAACAAAGCAGGGGTGTTATATTTACGCAATGTCTCTATTTGATTACAGAGCGACGCGACGTGCCGTTTTGTCTGTGCAGTGTTGCAATGTGCACATAAACTATTAGATTATCTGCGGAGAATTCCGTTTGGAATGCTTTTAATTTGTTTTTAAAATGTCAATTTGAATATGATATAATTCTAGTAGGTCACGATTTAATTTTTAAAACATTAATGTTATCTTAGTCCTTTATCATTTATTTTAGACTTTGTAATCATAACCAAACATAAGATTATGCTAAAATCAATTTTTTAAAGTGATCAGTCAGTCAACTACAGCTTACCCGTTTTTTTTTTGTAATGAGGTACTACAAAAAACAGTTAAAGCGAAATAATGAATTTTCGCTAGTGAACAAGTAACACAGCAAGTTTTTCTTTTTAAACATACTAAAACCATTCATACAGAGCACCATCTAGCTTCAAAGAGCACTCGTGTTTGGGTATAAGATAATTGATACACTTTCTTTTGTAAATGCTAAAACTGTTGTGCCACGAAACTTGTCAAGTTGGGCTCTCCATTCCAGATTAGAGTTCAGACTCGTCATGGTAAAAACTAAAATAATAAGTAAAACCTTATGACATACTTTGTAGCCTGTGAAATATAAACGCTTCAAATATAGTTTATAAAGTCGTATAATATAATTTATTTGTCAGAAACCGTTTAGTTATTTTTCATAATAGAATCTACTTTTGACTGATGTACAAACACTACATAGAACTACAAATAAAGAATTACAACTTTTTTTTTTATTGATGCACAAAACAAATTACAACCAAAGAAATTATAAGTTTAGATATTCAAAATAACAATCTGGATTGCAATTCAAAGTAGGTGCATACAGAAAAATTGTAACAACAGATGCTTAAAAATCTTGTGTGTATATACTGATACACACATAACACACATGCACTGACACACACACACACACACACACACACACACACACACACACAAGCACGCATACACACTCACACAAATATATAAGTTACTATCTAATTAAATCTAATGTATCATTAACTGGTCAATATAAATTATTTAAGAATATTTTATAATTAAGTACATTGTACATTTCATTTTTGGGGATTATATTCGAACTACATCAAATGTAGCTAAATATAAAAAGCTGGCAACATTGCGTGCACAATCGCCGCTTCTTTGAGTCCCGATACAATGAAATTATTTCGTCACGTCGCCCCGCCCGCATACCACATGTCGCAACAAACTAAATAGATTAGTCTGTGTTTACTATTTTAAATTTCCAATTGATTTAAAAGGAAGGACTGAAAGCAGGGTGTTAATTTATTTTATGGAATACAATTAGCAAACATGCCGAAGTTGTAATTTTATCGAATTATAGCCAACTCTGAAATTACATACACCGCCCGTACTGAACTTCGTAGTTGACAGATTGTAGATAGCACATAAGTCTGTTAATCAAGTCCAGAAATAATATACCCAGTAAAATGAGTTTTCAAACTTGTAAAAATTTTACTAGGACTGCTTATACGATGTTAGGACTTTCTTATGTACACTAAAGACCTCAGTGGCACAATTGCTTTCGTATGTAGGTATACTCGGATCACGGGCTCTATTCCCGTCCAAGCCTGGATGCTTATGTTATGCAGGATGTATTTATTTACAACTAGCATGCTAGGTAGTCGCGGACTCCATCCGCGTGGAATACTGGCTTTCGGCAGCATTTTTGGATAAATCTTATGTGTTATCGAATGTAACTGTTACGCCATGCGCCTCCGGAATACGTGCGTTCGAACCTACAAAGTCCAGCCTAAGCTAAACCCTATTTCATATGTAAATGAAAAGATGATGTAAATCTGAGGTCAACTTAAATTGGATTTTTGAATTTCCGAAACTGATCATTTTTAACAAAACCTATTTTTTTTCCTTAAATAAAAATTGCTTAAGTTACTCCTTGATACATCAGCTATCTGCCAGTGATAGTCCCGTTAAAACCGGTGCAGCCATTTCAGAGATTAGCCGGAACAAACAGACAGACATAAATTGAAAAAATGTTGTTTTGGTATATGTACCGTGTATACGTCCGAATGCACTTAGTAAAAAGCAGTTATTTTAATATTACAAACAGACAAAGTGGAAAGAAGTGGTCTCTGCCTACCCCTACGGGAAAGAGGCGTGATTATATGTATGTATGTATGTACAAACAGACACTCCAATTTTATTTATTTGTATCGAAATCTATATAAGTTGTCTAGTGCGCATAATACAAGCGGCTGCTGCTTACTTTGTGAACAGTCACAATATACCTATATTTATTCATAGCATCCAAAGCTGTAATTTCAGAGCCTGGTATATCAAATAGGTATTGTTACAGAGTGAAGGTAATTTTTATTAATCTCTGAATAGATTTTAGACTCGTTGATATGATTTAATTAAATAAATTTTTCTCCATTTTTTTTTATAAAAAATTTACGGGTTCCCCGGCCCGGGGGGGGGCCGAGGGATATGTGGGACTCCGGGAAAGATGTTCGGCCATCCGACTACCCACTAAAAAACCCCGCTGTTCTCCTATCGCCTACGCCCGGGCCTACGGAAATGTGGCCTGCCGATCTCGTGGCCCGGGCTGGCGCCGGCTCGCCCTTTCTCAAGGCAGGCCTCTTCTAAACTGTTGACGCCAGGGGGTCAGGGTTTCATCCCCCCGGCGCTCTCCTGTTGACTCAAGGAGTTGAGGAGGGCCGCGGAACAGCACGCGGCCCTCTCCCTCGCGGCAATAGTGCGGGCGGCGGATCCTCCCCCGAGGGACCGCCCGCGGCCGCTTTCTACGGCGGCCGGAGGTCGTTGCTTACCCTCCGGCGCCGACAACGTGGCCTGCGTTGGTGGGAGTTGACTCCCGCTCCCGCCCCACCGCCTCCTTCGCGGATATTACTGCCTCGCAAAAGGAGGCGACGACCGTCCATCCAGGATCACCCCCGACCATGGACAGAACCAGGGCCGGGAGCGACAGGTCAGCGGCCAATTCCGGACGGGACTCGCACTCCCGTTGCGTGCTAGTCAGGCGTGGGTACGACTACCAGGCGACACTCCAGAAAAACCAGGGAGTCGCCTAACGCCGTAGCCGGCCCAGCAAGACCAACCGACAGCGAGGATGCGATTCCCATCCCGGGAACACTCTCTGTGCAGGTGCAGTCGAAATAGGCATGGTTTCGACTACCAAATCAGGGCCCGGGGCAGAACCCGGGACCCCAATCAGTATTCGCAACTATCCCACCGGGGACCACGCCACGAACAGAGAGCGAAGTTGGAAAGGAGGAGGAGGTAGACGGGAAGAAAGGTAGAACTCTGTCGCCTCGGACGGAGAGGGGAGTGAGGCGACGGATGCTCGGGCACCTCGGGTACGCACACCCGTGCACTCCTCGGACAGAGGAGCTCCCCTGAGGGGAATTTTTTTTTTCACACATAAGAGGTGAGAATACTACTGGACTACCCTCGCTTCAAACCGACATGATGGTAGTCGACAAAATATGGCCGAGTAATAACTTTGCACCTACATCTAGACAAGGACCAAACAATATAGACCCATGTAAATTTCTCTGGAAAGTTGTTTTCACTGGCCACTTCCGTACTTCAACCAGCAGTAGTCTCTCACACCCGGCAGACTTTAGAGCAAGGTGGCATCTAAAAGTCGTAACCAAGGTAACCGAGAGGTAATTTAAGCAAAATCCATTAGACCGCGGTATTCTTAATTTTTCGTAACAATAATTCACCAACTAAAATCTATTATTCTGTAAATACTTCAAACTACATTATTAAGTACGTTGAAATGTTAATTGACGTTTTTCTTATTAAAAAAAATTTATTTATGTAGGTATAACATTTTATTTTATACCTACATAAATGTAATGAATGTCGGTTGAATTAAATTATGCTGAATAATTATATCTTGTTAAAACACCAGCACAAATTAATTGTATTATCCTTTCTCGTTATTTTTCTGGATAGGTATTTTATTTTTGTTATATTTGTTTTAATTAAAAAAAAACGATGTACCTACTATTAAAATAAAATAAATGTGCAAAAAAATTTACTTTTTACATTTTTATTATTTAATAATTTTCTGCTGTTCTGAACAGTAAAAAATTAACAGTAGCAGTAAAATTGAAAGATATAAATACTTTAAAGACACTATTCTAACTTTAAACACAGTAAAGTTGGATGTGGAATGCCAGCGTGATATTCAATTCAAAAGATGACCACTTCGATTTAAAAGGGAGTGGTAAAAATTACAATGAATTGTTCACAGCATACACGGCATCAAGCAAGCACCTTCTCAAAATAACTCAGTCATGTTGAAAACTAATAGTGATGCAAATACGTGTGCAGTTAGTTCCATCGTCTCGAAGTTTCGAAAGCTTCGGAAGGAACAAAAATTTTAAGAACTTAACTATTACATGAATAGGCCGTGAAGTGGCGCTCCTGCGATTTTATTGCTACATACCAGTAGACATTAATAACTCTTGACATTGTCACACCCCTGTATTTTACAAACTGCACCGGGCCGCGAACAAAGGCGTCCGTTTGACAACGCCACGCCATCCCACTTCAACAGAACATTAACCGATTCGAAACCACAAACCGCCATTATTAAAAAAAAGTTCCTGCGCGTTTTTAAAATATTATCGTGTAAAGATATATATGATATGGCTCTTGATTCAACAACAATAGCGTCAAACTTAAGGGATTCGGGCCGAGTATCATTGTTATTGGGCGAAGGCTTCGTGACGTTTCCATACAAAAAGCAAGCTACTCGTGTATAATGACAATGATTGCATTTAACGCTCCATTTAAAAAGGGATGTTTGTTTAGCCCTTTTCTGAAATTATGCAAATGATTTGTAAAGATTGTGTCAGTTGTTTCATATTCCGGACACTTTAGGTGTAAACGAGATGTATAATTTGTCATTTAAGGTTTTACGGTTTAAAAACATTTAAGTACTTTGTGATTGTGAACCATTAGTAGATAACAATTAGTAGCTAAGCCAAGAGTTTAAGGCTAACAAAAATTTTTAAATATATAGATAAGCAAAACTTAATACACGCCCAATTGTATTATGTTCACATTATGAATATTGTATGTATTTTTAAATATGTATAAAAAATCTGGCATAACAAACAAAAACAGGTAAAGATTTCATCCAATATGCCAAAACTCGTTGTTTGTGAAAGCAATGATAAACTAACAAATAAAAAGAATACACACCGACAATTAACCTCAACTGTACACATGCATTTAATAAGTTTTTTGTTTAAAAAAAGGTCCTGTCCTCAGGATTATAGATAGCTTTCGAACCGATCACCGCGTTTGACTCCCCCTTTTTTCGCCATTAAACTTGTCACTTTTATATTCTACTCAGACATTGGCAAAATCAATGCCAAGGGCGTTGAAGCCACATGTTCAAAAACTGAACTGAAAGATAAAAGTCACTTTTATCACATATTTTTACAATGACCTCTCATTCACCATATGAAATTTAAAATCACATACATGTATATTTTTTATATCCACTGATATAAAACACGTGTTGCAGTTTTATAAATATTAGACAATCTAGATTGAATATAATAAGTTTTCATGGAAACTTGACAGTCAGTTGGCAGCTAACTTCATCATGCCGCTTTTAGGCTGCAAGAGTGCGCACGCATCGTAAAAATTTTACTCTCATAAATTTGTCCAAACTTGCAAAAAAATATACATCAAAATAGTTACAAAGGCAAATGAGCGTGTTTGTTACGCCTTCACGCCTAAACAGTTGAACCATTTTGATGAATTTCGGTATAGTCATAGATTAGACTTATTATTTTTTAATTCATATGGCAGAACAATGCTTTCCGGGACAACTAGTTTAGAAATAATCAAAGGAAAGACAAAAATCTTATTATATTAAAATCCAATGATTATAAATTGAAACCTTTTCACGTTGGTCGATGATTACCAACAATAGCTGACAAGAGGCTAGCAGTTGTATTTTCTACATTGAATAGGATTTTGACGACTGTTGCGGAATAATTGTATAGTCATTTTGCGGGCGTGACAATGGCCTCTCATGAATCCCGTAACAACTGTGACTTGTGAATATTAACTAAATACGAAGTCATTCGTCTTTAATATTATAAGAATCGAATTTAAGTTATCTCATCACTAGCCTCTAGTCCTTATAAGCTTGAATTATAAATTATAATTCCATACTTACTAAATGTGCAGATATTTCTTTCCATGCAGGGGTAGAGTAGGAATACTAACCCCTGCGACCGTCGTCTATCGGGGATCGGCCTGTCGCAAAAGATGACAAAACAATCCTAGCTACGTAGCTCCAAGCCCGTCTGGATGGCAATCACCCTTGGTCTGTAAGTATGCTGCCATTATGGCAGCATAACCTTGTGTTCCGATATTAGTGACCCAACTTCCTGTACCTGGGACAGCAGCGTGTTCGTTGTGCCCCTAGCGGCGCAAAAATTCATACGCGACGGTAACTGCTTACTGTTAAGTGGGCCCTCAGCCTATCTGCTGTTCCGCAGCAATAAAAAAGGAAAACTTGTATATTTGTAAGGGAAAACTCAAAAATGGATGAATTAATTTCAAAAATTATTTCACTATTAGAATGATATTACGCATTATCCCTAAGTAACATAGGCTATATCTCATCATTTCAGCCGGAAGACGTCCACTGCTGGACAAAGGCCTCTCCCAAAGATCTCCACGACGATCGGTCCTGAGCTGCCCTCATCCAACCTATTCCGGCGATCTCGACCAGATCATCGGTCCATCTTGTGGGGGGCCTACCAACATTGCGTCTTCCAGTAAACCCCCTCAAAAAAAACATGACAGGCTATCATGACATATCTATTACTAGATAATATATAAATAATATTATTAGATATATTTATTCTAAATGTATACCCAACTGTTTAAAAAGAAATGTCCACACATGCGAAGCTGGAACGTTATACATGGGATGTTAATCCATTCACCAATACCTATTGAAACTAAGAAGTTCACCTCCAAATTATTGCACTCTGCAGACCAGCAAGGTTTTTACATAAAGTTAGAGGTTGACAGTTGCAGAAAGTAGCCAGCAATATAAAATAAATGAAGCCAAATTGATTCTGTTTTTAATGCTCACTATCTCCACAAAAAAAGTGTTACATGGTTGCCGAAACCTACGCAATATAATTTTTGCTTTTGATAAAATCAACCAGTTGTACCCCTTTGGATATCATCCCATATCGATGACGAAATAAGATGTATCTTAATGCTGATTAGCAAAAATAAAATATATATATATATATAACCTATACTACAAGAAATTGAACCATTTAAACGTTCTTATTATTTCATTTTAACAGCGTAACTATTTAATCCAATGCAAAAATTCACAATATAAGCTGTTTTAGTTTTTGTAACTGATAAAACTCAAGCTTTATTATATGTACCAAAACTCTCTCTCTTTCTCTTCGTACAGGGGCGTCGTAAAAGGCGACAAAACATCCCCAGCTACGTGGTAGAGCCCAAGCAGGGCGACCAGCAACCACCCTTGATGTAATTATACCGCCATAATAACCTTGTGTTGTGTTTTGGGATTAGTGAGCCAGGTCAATAATAAAAACTAAATGTTTTATCCATAATAGATATGTAAATTTCATTAAATCCCTCGACATTCATACGGTCATGTAAATAAATCCAATATCATCTAACCGTCGCTTTCACGTGTAACTAAATAATAGTTGACTTCATAATCCACGGCTGGCGTGTCAGTGGCTTGGCGTGACGGAGTCACACTCGTCCAATCATTGTCTCGCCTTTGTGCCACTGTTGTCCCGTAAACTGTCCTGCTCTGTCCCGGCTTCCGACTATTATCCTGCCTGTATTTAGTGATGTTACTAGTGTCGATAGTTCTTATAATTAATTAATCCTAACTAATATTACAAATGCGAAACTGAGTTAGTTTGTTGCGCTTTACGCCTCAGTCATAGATTGGACTTTGGAGAAGGATATAGGCTATTTTTTTAAATTCATATGGCAGAACAACGTTTGACAGGTCAACTAGTAATATATATTTACTATACTTAGGTAAGAATAATGTAGACGTTTTATAGTTTACTATTATAATATATTAATATACTCATTCATTCCAAGTAAGTATACATATACTCGGTCATTAATTATTAATTTATATAAATTAATTTATAATAATTCATGAATAAATTAATTTTTTATAAATTTATGATTAATGGCCGAGTATATGTATACTTACTTGTAATGAATGTGTATATTAATATAGTAGCTGTTATTTATAAAATATTTTACGCCATAGTTGATGAAATTCTGTGATAAGCTATGGTACAGTTTCCTGCAGTATCTATGATAAATAGCGCAAAAAGGATTTTTATTTATGTGTATGTAAAATACTACATGTATTTCCTGTGTTTATATATGTGTATCAGTGGTATTAAACATCACGTGTTCTCTTCGTTCAGAGGTGGAGTAAGAATGCTAACCTCTGCAGCCGGGGTTGGCTAGCTACGTGGTAGGGTCTCAAGCCCATCTGGATAGCAACCACCCTCGATCTATAAGGATGCAGCCATAATTTCATTGTATTTTTATCCAGCATTGGTGATCCAGTATAATCATATGAGACAGCAGTGTGTACGCGGTGACGGTAACTGCCTGCCATTAAGTCGGCCGCCAGGCAGTCTCCAAAAATAAAAAGCAATTCTATCCAAAGCACTGAATATAGATTGTACATGTCGATGTTCAAAGATGTCGATAAATAGCGGTCATCACTAAGATACGGCGCCTGCCCCATTGTACGCGACTTACGTTCGCAAATCGGATTTATATTTGAATATAATTGACTCAAACCGTATCAGGTACGTTTGGTATCATTGTAAAGCGTTTTTATCGTCTGAATATGATAAATGTATACGGATGAATGCGTTTGTGGGTGGCTTTACATTTAAGGCTGCTTGGAATATTGAATTCGTAAATAGTGGGTTATGCGGACATCATTACATTTAGCAAAGTAGATATACCGTATTCCATAATGGTACATTCTTGGTTATATTTTTTAATAATATTTATGCTAAATAATCAATTCCTTATCTGGAATGGTGTCTCCTTAACGTAATGCTCAAAAAGTGTTAGTGCGTTTACTTTAATAAACAATTAAAATTAATTCTAAACAAGTACTTTTACATGGATAAATGTTTATAATAAATCTAATGAAAATTGGAGAATCAAATTCGTGATGCACAATGGAGTCCAAACGAGCTGTTTATCATAACAGTAGGCCCATGTTTTCACCCGGCTTCCCTCATTTCACATTCAAAATGGTGATTTGCTGTTCCTTGAGTGAAATCACCAAGAAAATTGTACGTGATTCTCAACAGAAATGTTTTATACACAAGCATGCCACCCGCGAACTCACCACTTTATTCACTCGTATTTGTTTTTATTTGACTTTTATACGACTTATAAGATATTTTTGGGTTCCACATTGAATATATTGACGAGGAAACTTAGTTATAATGCTAAGGTTGTATTTTGTTGAGTATCATCGTAATTCGTATTTTATTAGCCGTGCGGTCTAATATGAGACTAGGCAAACATGGCACTGTAGTGTAACCTTAATGTATGTATATATTTATATTTTACAAAAAAGTTTTAGCAAATGCTTTTCGATATTATGAAAAAATAAATATTACTCGTCCGATTTGACGTAGGTACATTGTCATTCACAAGTCAAAAATTATTTAATTTTATTGCTTTAATTATTGAAATAAATATTTCTCATCCAAATATATCGAACTACTTAAGCGTTTAATTGAGCTGCCAACCTACAGCACTTAAAAGGTGGTGAACAAATGGTTTACTCTTTTTGCCAATTCATAGATTTAACAAAAAAAAGGTACCGTTAGGTATTTTTACACAGAGGTCAAAACAGGTAAACAGGTCCTATAAAAACAATTTAGTCACATCTATTCTCACTTGTATTATAAATTCTGTCACACGGAGAATTGTGAAAATTCGTGTGGAAGTCCGTTCGTAACATCGTTTCTTATGCCAACAAAATCAGCGTTAAAAAACAGCTCGCAACTGAAAATCCCTTGAGCACTGAAAGTCTTTGTGAGACTACCTGTGCCTGGAAAAGTTTAATTTTACATATGCTACCTATAGGTAGGTAAGACTTACTATAATTCGAAGATAGGTACGGAACTCTGAGCTTACGCGCCGCTCTGTATTATCCGATATTTTTTGTATCGATCATCCTTCAAAACCAACTGGACTGACAAAAAATCATCGGATATAAATTATATGTGTACGTCGACGGATGAATGTGTAAACGTTTCAAAGAGATCCGTAGAATGGCGCGGCGGGGGTGCCGGCCGCATAATGGACCGAGTTTCACACCATTCTTGAGACCGACGGGCTCTCGGGTCACGGCCGCTGCCCGTGCTGCAGCCCTGGTACCATGCAAATGCATTCACATCTTTCCCTGCCCCATATGCTTAATCCCTACAATGTGTTTTGAAACTAAACGCATATCTATACATCTATATAAAATTGGAGGGTCTGTTTGTAATATTCAAATAACCGCTTTTTACTAAGTGTTTAAGGATGTATACACGGTACATATACCAAAACAACATTTTTTACAATTTTTGTCTGTCTGTTCCGGCTAATCTCTGAAACGGCTGCACCGATTTTGACGGGACTTTCACTGGCAGATAGCTGATGTATCAAGGAGTAACATAGGCTATTTTTATTTTAGAAAAATAAAATAGTTTCTGTTAAAAATGATGTTTCGGAAATTGTTGTGTCCAATTTAAGTTCACCTCAGATTTATATCATCAATCATATGAAATAGGGTTCAGCTTAGGCTGGTCTTTGTAGGTTGAATTTCCAATTTAAATTAATCTCATATATCAAAAAAATGCTACCCAAAGTCACTATTCCACGCGGATGGAGCCGCGGGCACAGCCAGTCTTCAATATTAGGCATGTTCCTTTCAAGTAGATATTATTTGAGTTTGTTACCCAACATTTTTAGACTATTCGCTCCGATCTTATACGGTTGTATTATGAGAATTACAGGATAACAACTTGTCGGTTGGAACCCAATTCACTAACAACAAACAGATCTAATATACAACTATGCACAATTTTACTGGTTTAAATGCATACAAAGAAAAAGAAATAGAAAAGCGCAGACAAGAATTTTAAGTAGTTTAATTTTTATAATTATATAAATCTATCGTAATGATTGGATTTTTTGATCGTAGAGATACAATTTCAATGAAAATGATCACTAAATAGGACCATTAGATTTCATTTTTTTTAATTATCAAGCTAATACTAAATAGTATATATGTACTTAATTCTTATAACGCCTTTTTTTTAAATCTGATCTCATCTATCTAATAGTTATACTCTGTTATAGGTACTAAATCGTACTTGCTTATTCAAAACAAAGTGCGAATGCAACACTTTTTTATCTGATTAAACCATCTCTATGTCGACCTTATGTTGGCAAAGTATAGGCGCCAATCATCAAGCCATGGGAAGCAGTTCCATCGCCCTCAAACATAAATGTGTGTGTAATAGACATTTCTTTAATCTTTCATATTACTTCATTTTCTCTTGAGACATGCCGCAATTAACGATATCATTCGCCGGTCCCTTGCCACCGTCAACGTGTCAAGTCTACTTGAGCCGACTGGTATTGCAAGAGACAATGGCAAGAGACCGGACGGTATGAGTTTGATTCCATGGAAGCTGGGCCGGGTGCTGGTATGGGATGCAATCTGTTCAGACACGCTGGCCCCTTCCCATCTACATGGAACCAACAACAGAGCTGGTGCGGCTTGTGAGGCGGCTGAAAAAGCTAAAGCATGCAAATACAGAGGTCTAGGCTCAGAATATGATTTTGTCCCATTCGGTGTCGAGACCCTTGGTCCGTGGAGTCCTAGCGCTATAAGGCTTTTTAAGGACATAGCAAAGAGGTTAGTCGACATCACAGGAGACCGAAGAGCTGGCGGCTACCTCGGGCAAAGAATTAGTCTAGCTATTCAAAGGGGGAACGCTCCCAGTATCTTCGGAACCTTGCCTAAAGGGACTCCATTTAATAATATATTTTAGTTATTTAATTATATTTTTTAAGGTTTTTAGTTTTAGGTTCATTGTTCTAGTATATATTTCATACTATGTATATTGAATGAAATTGAATGAATGAAAACTTGAAATCCTATATTGCGTAGTATTGACATACATTCTACGTGCCTTATTGCACGCATCGCGATTTTCTATTTTTTTTTTTTTTTTTTGAGAAAATAATTACAAGAAAATTGATGACTTCTATATATCTTCTAATTGATAACTCTACCCACGACCCCAAATGTAAAATCGAGTGGAACTCTCCGAGTGCACTCTAAAGGCCATTCTTCTTCTTTCTGCCCTTATCCCGCATAATATGTCGGCACAACATGTTCTCTCTTTCCACTTTCTCTGTTAGGCATCTTCAAAATTCACACCTATTTTCGTCATATCAATGTGCACGTAAGCTTATAAGCGATCAAGATGTGTAATCTATTTAGATAAGGCTATTTCTGTTGCTATAAAATATCCCGTAAACTAAACCTAAAAACTTATTTTGGGTTTAATTAATACTGAACTTAGTGAAGAGATCCGTAAATGAACCAGAGACTATTTTAAAATATTTGCTGGCTAAGCTACGAACGGTTTGTTGCTAAAAACGATTTGTAACATGATTTAGTTTAAAAGCTAAACCTCAAAGAACGTTCGGAATGCTAAGCCAGCAATGTTTAAGCTTTCCGATTTCTGTCACAGACAGAACTCAACTTTACCGTATTATTATAAAGTTGAAAATGATATATAAAAGGCTAAAAGAGGGGTTTGAACAGCAGCGATTGCCGACAGCGGGGCGGAGCTGGGCGTGGTCGACGGACGGTTGTGTTACGTCACCGATACGCTTGGTTGTGTGCTTTTGACGTCATTAATTGTACTAACATGGATCGATGTTTATTTCAAGTTTGACATTCTGTTGCATATGACGCTTTGACCGGCAATGCTATTAGCTAACATGGTCTGAATGACCCAAAGTTGGGTAACGAGTTTAGGGATTGCTTGTTCGATATTATGAAACTACTGGCTGTTACCGGCGTTTATATTTTCAGAAATTCTAGAACACTGTTTTACTAATTATACCCACCCGCCTTGGCTTGATACAGGTGGTGTACTGCACGGACTAAGGAAATGTAACACTTCCGGTAAATTCTAACTAGTTGACGCGGCAATCATTGTTTTGCCATACGAATTCAAAAAGAAAGTAGCCTATGTCCTTCTCCAAAGTCCAATCTATGACTATATCGACATTAATTAAAAGTGGTTCAGCGGCGAAGGCTTGAAAGCGTAACAAACAAATAAACTCACTTTTGCATTTATAACATTAATTAGGATTCAATATATTATCAACTGCTGTCTAACAACGCAACGTCAAACTGTCAACGTTTGTCAATATGATATTGAAGATAATTTCATTCACTCAAATTAAATACTTTAGTTACCAACGGTACATTGTCGCTTTTTTATTTAAAACAGTCTACCTATGCCAAAATTATGAAAAGTGTATTGTTCAAGATGTCTTAGATATTTTGTCCCATTAATTCGTCTAAATTTAAAAAAAATTCTGTTAGATTTTCTTAAAGTTATATATGAAAAAATGATCCAATTAGTTGTAGTCATTCGAAAATTATGCCCCGTACACACATTTCGGCGATTCATTTTTATTTATGTAGATAATGTATCAAAATAATACATCAAACAATAAATTTGATCTTCGTATAGCGAATTATAGTCACTTGTAAACATTTATATTATTACTATATACTATCGGACAGCAATTTGTTCGCGGTGTCACTAGCGTCGCAAACATCCATATGCGACGGTAACTGCTTACTATAAAGTGAGCACCCTGTCTGCTGATACTCAGCAATAAAAAAACTTCTTCAGGTCTTAAATTGTGACAAACTACATATTTCAATGTAATGGACAATAGAAGTTGTAAGCCTAAAAGAACCAAGACTACCTGCCCTACCATAGAGCCGGCACACGGTTTGTTTAGAAATTCGGTAAACACTATAGCTGTCCATGTGTAACCAATTTGCAGGAGGAACGAATGCATGGAACTGACTAAATTTCCAAGTAATTCTAGAGTCCAAACATTGTGAAGTTCCGCCTCTCGAACTCCTAGTGCGTTTTATTCTTAAATAACTCATAGTTTTTCGGCCATCGTTCTTGCAAAAAAATGTATAACAAAAACATATGCATCATCGTTTAAGAGCTACCGCTCTTGTCGGTGGAGCATCTTCCAGTCCTCTCTACAAAGTGCCTTTTCATTTACTTGCTCCATAATGTCTCTTGGTGTCTCTCTTCCACTTTCCTTAAATTTTCCCATCTATGATAGTTTTGATTAGATCGTTGTGTCATATCAAGTGTCCCAGTCTCTGCCCTCAATAATACTCAAGATGTTCCTCATATTTTCGCCATGTTCAGCACTTCCTCATTGGTATTTTTCTCCGTCCAGCTTATCCTCAGTATTTGTCTTCACATATCTATGTATATGATAGTAAAAAAAGCTTATAAATTTAGTTTAATTCTCTTGACTCCTGAATTAATCATAATATTGCAAAATCAATGCTCTATAACAGATAAAATCCTGTATTACTAATATTTGATTAATAATATTTGTTTATTGCACCATGTCGTGGTGGCCGTACAATTAATTTAGGTATTCCTGATATGGGTTTCTGAATGAGATCGCATTCGTGATTCGATATTTATTTGTCTTGTTCGTTTTTTTTTTTCTAGAATATTTTTATCTTAAATTATGTGGTGAACGCAAAATTATCTATGTAAAATCCCATAAGTGTTTTGTAAGTATACATTATAAACATGCATGTTGCAATACACCACCAGTAAAAGCCAATTTACTTAACAAATAAAGTGACTCACGCAGAAGAGTAAGGAGACACAACCAGCAGACACAACCTTGTGAGGCCAGAACTGAAGTACACACTGTACTAAAAAAATAAGGAATCTAAACTATGTTATTACCAAAAGCAGTACCTAGAGACTGCGGGTTATTCGTGTCTGCACTTTGTTCGTCAAAGTACGGGTATTTTCGGTCGAAGCCCATCAAACTTGATTTGATGCCGTCTTCGCAGATGCATAACCAACTTAAGTCGAATATTATTTTGTTTTTAAATGGAAGCGTTATGACTAACCTTCAACCCGAAAAGAAACGAAATTAAACCCGTCTTGCACTGTGTAAGAATTAAATTAGAAAATTTGTAACGCGCCTTAAAATTAAAAGCTCAAAAATTTCCTTTTTTGCTATCTGTATATAAGTAAGGAGTAATCCATTTTCGCCTTACGACCCCTTTAAGTAGCGCATAGCGACATTTCTGTCCGGAACCATACGGTCTATATACATGTATTTCTTTCTGGCCTTAATGAATACCAGCACATTAAAAACCTCAACGTGTATTAAGATTAAGTGCCATAAATCTTCGGGAACAATCTTCCGCCGAATACTTAATGTTGTTAATAAGTTTTTGTCACATTCATCATCCATGGGAACCGGTCTATAGAAATAAGTTATGCTGCTAAATCAATTTCACTTCGAAAATTGGAATTATAGTTGTAAAATCCGTCGCTATCTTGATACATTTAATCTTGATTGCACTGAACACAGTCATAGGATCCATGGGGTCTCGGGAGAAGTACAAGGCCATCAATTACGTTTTTAGGTATTGTAAACTCCTAAATGGATTGGTACATAGGTAGGTAGTAGGATACTATGTTGTTACCATTCCTTTGCTATCAAAGGATTGTAACATTCCTTCGTAGGTCGAGTCTCAACTCAAAAGCAAAGCTCCCTAGTACCAGACTTGTTATTAATAAGAGATAGAGGTAGCGGGTAGCAACACTCATGCGCATATAGTAAGTACGTATTTAAAGCGTCCCTCGAGCTCTGAATTCGAAACGCAGAGAAACGATGTTTTGGCACTACGACAAGAAAACTTTTATAGATATGGCTAAATCTTTACTGGATTCAACTATCTTGCAAACCACATTCCGAATTTACTCAACCGAAATTGAATCAACAAAGTAAAACATTCGCAATTCAATTAAAATAAGAAATTATTTCACTCGAATATCATTCAATTATACTTTTATAATGAATAATTAAATAAACCAAATACATGAATACATTCTACAAATCTTCATGCTGACATTTAGTGATGGTAAAAAAGCGAGACGGCGCGGGCGCAGTTATGTCGAGAGGGCGCGCCATGGCCAGCTGATGATCCATTTAATGTTTGTTAATTGTGATGATTTTTGAACAATACCCGATTCTTGACAGTCGTAGGCGAGAGGCACTACTTGTGACATCACCTCACTGATAAAATTGTGTTTAATGTGTGAAGTTTGAAACAACAATTAAACGAATTGATATAGAACTTCGTTATAACTTTTCACAGCGACAAATGCTAATTATTTACTTAATTGGCCATCGAAAAAGACCATGCAATGATTCTGACTGTACTCATTACAAGAATTAAAAATGTTTTCTTACTTTTTCAACAAATGTCCTGATCAAACTGGTCTCTAAAAATGATACGCGGCCTCAGTCCTTTAAAACACTGAGTAACAGCATTTTCCTAAAGTATGTCCTAATAGCATATATATATATAAAATATGATAATCTCTGTGTAGTATTGAAATATCAAGTAGTCTCGCACGTGAAGACAGACACATTGATGCATAACCGCCAAATCTCACAGATAGCGTGTGACTAATTGGATTTGCAGGGCAAGGGCGTCAGCGCGCGTGCGGCGGCTAACGTCAAAGGCAGGTGCTCAATGCTCAGACAAATGTCAAAAAGATCCTTTCCCGTTATTCTAAAATTTGCAACAAAGTTTT
The DNA here is from genome assembly GCA_963693495.1 of Malacosoma neustria. Taxonomy (NCBI): domain Eukaryota; kingdom Metazoa; phylum Arthropoda; class Insecta; order Lepidoptera; family Lasiocampidae; genus Malacosoma; species Malacosoma neustria. The sequence continues at coordinate 1,107,074 of OY856371.1, forward strand.
ATTGCTTTGAATATAGTCATAAATTTCTTTAAACTGATTGTTTATGATACGATGTAAAAAATGTGGTATTTTAACTGGAAAGTCATTCGGGAATTCAAATAGAGTTAGAGGAAATTTGCTTAAGTTAAGTATTTGTTTAACATAATGCTTCAAGGGTAAGAATGTTGGTGACGGCTAACAGAGAAGAGTGGAAGAAGAGAACATGTGGTGCCGACCCCATATAATGTGGGATAAGGGCAGGAGGAAGAAGTATAACACAGTGCATTAAAGGAAGATTTTTTCAAAAATATCTGTTGTATACAGCGGAAATCGATTCAGAAAGCAATTGCTTCAATCCCGCTCTTTGGTCCCTTTGACCACTGGGGGTTTAGGAGTATATTAGACTCCATGAGATTGTTGACTACTTTTTTATTGCTGTAGGACAGCAGACAGGCTGACGGCCTACTTAAACTTTAGCAGTTACTGTCGCCTATGGGTGTTTGCAACGCCAGTGGCATGGTGAACACGCTACTGTCCCATAAGATACAGAAACTTGGGTCACTAATACCGGAATACAACACAAAGTTATTATGGCGGTATACTTAATTCCAAAGGTGGTCGCCATCCACACGGGCTTGGGGGGGGCCCTACCACGTAACTAGGGTGGGTTGTTATGTCGCCTTTTACACCGTTGACTGTCGACCCCGGCCGCAGAGGTCAGTATTCTTTCTCCACCCCTGCACGGAAAAGTCTCCGTTGCTCTCGCCAAGTGTTTTGGCCGACGGGCAACTTCCCTGCCGATACCGAAATTTATGAGCAAACTATTCTCAAGTCTGTTATGACTTTTATATTCCGGTCGTTTTCTACTGCTCACTGGAAAATAAGTACTTATTTTTATTCTTACGAGAAATAAAAGAAGAGGCTGTCTTCATTCTCACACCGGCAATGATTTCTCAAAAAGTCATATAGGTACTAAGTATAGTGACTAAAGATGGTGTCTAATCCATACTAATAAAATAAAGTGACTTTGTCTGTCTGTTACGTTTTCATACCAAAGCCGCTGAACCAATTTTGATAAATTTCGGTATAGAGATAGATTGGATATTTGAGAAGGACATAGGCTACTTTTTCTTGTGAAAATTAAACTTGAATGGGATGAAATAAGGGTAAATTTAATTAAAATGTTTAGTTATATGGCAGAACAACGTATGCCGAATCAGCTAGTGCTAAATAAATTAGGTAAAGTTAACGCGTGCGAATTAACTTACTAGAATGTTCTATTGCAGAATCCGCACATAGTGCTGTACGAATTAGTGCTTCGTTGTATTATTTATTTATTTTGAAAACATACAGTTACAATAAATTACAATATAAAGGAAAAAAAATAAAATTCATAAATCATTAAAGTTTCATAATAAACATAATGGCATCATCCAATAAAATAATAGTAGTGTCGGAAAAATTGAGAAATTTAAACTTAATAATTTAGTTATTTGCTCGCGAATTACCAATAGAGTGGCAATATACGCTTTCGTACAATGATAACAGTGAAAACATATTAACAATCGTAAAATTAACACGAAGAACCAATTATTAAAACTTTGTAATAAATAATAGCAACGACTAAAATAAATACATATTAGGGAATCCTGTCATCAAAACAGATTATAAAAGGATGGACGATAAATCGACTGTGAAGGGCCAAATGAAGCATCCAAAAACTATAATAGCCGTCGACGGCTTTTTTCCAATATGCAATAAATAGGTTAATAAGTATTGTCTCTGCGGGGGGCAGCTGTAATTGTTTGTTATTACCGCCGACAGTTTTCTCCGAGAGAGTTGTGTTTATCGGACGTTTATAACTTAATTGTATAAATGCATTATATAGGTATATTAGCACGGATTATCTAGCGCTAAGAATTGATCCGTTGCACGACGCCAGATTGATTTTTTTGTGATGAAAGATTGTGGTTTAACTCAAAATATTCTAGAAATATGAAACGCCAGGACGACTAAAATACATAGCGATACGTACTGCGATACTGTTGACATCAACTAAAATGAACGTGAACATCCTAAATTAGTAAAAGGTGTCGAAGCCTTTGATTCTTCTTTTTGGAAAAATATGATGTCAGTTGGCAGTCGCCATTGTATCGTGCCTCTTTGTTTATGAAAAACGTTGTTGGTGAGGGTTTCGAACACAATCGGAATGAAACTTTTGTTAGAAGGAAATAAAATAAAAACTGAGTACCTTACCTGAACATAACAAATAATAGTAGACAGTCAGTCAAATGTACTGAATGTTAATGGGATTAAGTATATATATTTTCTTAGAAAAATTGGGTCATAAATCGTTATAGCGGAATAACATTGTAAGACTAATTAAAATAATCAGTAATAAAGTTGCTCGAATGTTTTTAATTCCTTTACAATGGGAAACGGTTCACACGTCCAGGCGGCGTTCTCGGTGTTGCTGCGTTATTACATTCGGCACAACTTTTTAGAATTCACTAACGAATTCGGCTTGAGAACCAATCTCATGAACATCATCTAAAGGGTTACTGGCTGCATCTAAAGCTTCCGCTTTGGAGTCCGAATTTCGCTATCAAATGCTACCACAAGGTATACTCATCATCACATATTTAAGAGTTTGACTTCTTGACACGACACGACATCCAATTTCCTTCACTTGATCCACGAATGACCTTCTTGCTTTCCATCTCTTTCGCTTTCCTTCAATTGTCTATTACCTTGCCTCCTAGGTATACTATACATGTAATAATGTAGTCATGGTTAAGTATGATTTTAACAGAGGTGACAGACTGATCCTCCGTTCGTGTACGAAAAAATTTGCGTCAGTCATGTACTGTTAGCAGGGTGCATCAAATAGCAGATGAGGTTGCCTTTGACTCCTAGATCTCTTGAGACTCCTTTCATGTCTGTTTTGCAATATATGATCTGTTTATTTTTAACAAAGTATATTATCGATGACAATAATAGTTATAATTTTATTTTTATATATATCACTTCTTCCTGTACAGAAAATATGTATTCAAGCTTCCACATTTATTCTTGCCAGTATTTTAATATTTATTTCACAGAGCACTGTTTCCACCGGACTGTTATTTCTTTTGAATTTCGTAGCCCTCATAATATGATTATTTCTTAATTATCGCAGAGCATGTAACGTCTATGGGCAGAGACCATATAATTATTATAGTACACATGTTTGGACAATAAATCCTTCAACTCGTAGTTTCTGAAATCGAAAATACAAGATATTCGTTTGTTTGATACATATGCTTTCTAGATTTAATTAATTTTATAGAGTTATTTTGCATAATATTTAAAAAATCCGAAACTTCTCTAATAAAATACCCTATAAAAAAACTAAACGTAAACAAGCCAACCAATAACCGGCTAGCTAAAACTATTGTATACATTATTTACATATCGCATTGAGAAACATATTTGTGATTTCCTGTATTTCACTAATTAAATTAAATATATGAATAATTCATTTCCGAAGCCACTCTGGGGGCATCCCATCTCCCATACTAGCGTGACAGTGTACAGCTGCCGCGCAGCAGGGGTTCAGAATGTCGCAAGTATCAATACGCCTTCACAATGTTGCATATTTTCGGCATTCGGACGATCAAGGTTAAAAAGTCATGAAATATAATGATGCAACGGACCAAATGTAGACAGCATTTTATTCCGGTTCATCCAAAGAGTACACTTTGTAGCTCTATTAGCATACTCTTACCTGACATTTCCTTTAATAGAGCAGACCACAGAAAATAAATGAAACAGATATTGCAAAATTTGGTTTTCATTTTGAATTGGATTTCGTTTTGATCCAATAACCAATAACATCCGATCTTAAACCCCGAAAAGAAAATCAAATTAAGTTCTTGCTTTAAAAATTTGTCTCAATGTAATCTTTGCCTAAAATTTTATAGAAATATTTCAGCAAAGAAACGGGTTACTCTGTTCTGTTAGAGATCATCTCAATCCTTTAGGCAGCATAATATGCCTTTTTGTTCCATTTTATTCTTCCCTGCCTGGAATTCTTCATCTGTCACTTAACAAACCCTCATATCATGCGTCACAAATTCTAGTCGGTTTTGTTCAGACTCATTATAGTCAACTAACATCTAGTTCAGTCTATCCCTGCCATAGGCCCATTTAACAACTTTAATAACCCATTTAATAACTTTCAGATTCAACATTCTTCTGGTAATTTGATCGGTATCCCTTCTTATTTCATGCCCTTAACATGCCTATTTCCTCTCAATTTATCATTTTTAGGATCAACTAACGCCGCCGCACCTAGACGTTTGTTATGAAAACTTTAAAGACTGACCAGCACAAAAAGCTGGACTTGGTGACACCAGAATAGTGGGCAGCTGCGATAGCGCTGGGCGTGCTCGCAATCGGAGGCCGAGCGATGGAGCATCGCGCGGCAAGCACATTATAACTGTCATATAACTCAAGCGTTAATAGGGGCGGCTCTCCTTGTGCCAACTATTAAATACTATCCACGTTTTACGATAATGCCCACTGCCCAACAAACTCTTATTGACGTATAAATTCCCCGGTTCTTTTTTTACGATTCAAAACTCGCATCACAAATAGCTACAGGCGCCAGTTGTTTCTTTATATTAATAATGCTATAGTAGTTTCCGTGTTTCTAGTTTAATTACGTCGAAGCGTCCGTCGGTGCCTTCGGAATGGCTTGAAAGTAGTAAATTAAACGGTCGGCGAGCCCCTTTTAAATATTCATAGCGTTATCAAACAAAATTTTAAACTAATTAAAAGTTGTTTTAATATAGGCCCCGATTATGAAACGCCCGAAACGCGCTTTAGGTGCATGAAGACCGTCGGTTTGTTTGCATTTGTACAAGTGCAGGCTATTGCTTGCGTATTAAGAGGGTTGCTTTTAAAGGTGGACGCGATGGTAATTATTGAATATTTACAAGCCGTGTAATGAGACGAGCTTTGGAAGTATAATTATTCAATTTATTAATTCACAAATTTTGCAAGTAAGATTTAGTCATGAGACTAAACTACATACTTCAGACCACAGAAGTATCAACTTAAATAATATGTGGGCAGATTCAGTATAGTCATAAGTATATGACTATACTTCTGACTATACTGCTATACTAGCGAGTATAGCTAGTAAGCTATACTCCTTAACGAGGACGCTAATTGGGCACTGCTGTCTGAACAAGCAACCCAACACCGTAAAAATCAGAGATAGCAAAGCTTGCAGATTCTGTAATGAAGCAGATGAAAAGCCTGCTGTGTTATTGCGGTCCTCTGATGCATAAACATAACCTTGTCCTGGGTAAGCACAAGCTGGAACCGGATGAGATACGAGCAGTTTCTGTCAAAAAACTACTTCGGTATATCAACGAGGCTGGCTTTGCCTAAGAGCTATAGTAAATATGTGGTGATCAAAATAGATCATTAAATTAGACGTAGTGATACTAGGTTGAATAAACTAGCATAGCCACCTTTCGAAACAATAATAACAGCCGAAAATTCAAGTGAAATGCGTAATAACATTTACTCCAAACAAATTGTGTTCTATGATCGCAAGCTGACAATAAAGCTGGATTTCACTGAGAAAAACAGGACCAGTTGAGGTGGTGCCGTTCCTCATATGTGCTAAGTTTTTAAATTAATTATTTCTAGCCGGGAACGAAATCCATTATGTAGTATGTTAATTCGCTATGCAATAACTGGCAAAACGATAACAACATTGCAATGAATATAAAAAACTTTGGCGCCTCCCGCCAGATTACCGATTCGAATCGTTAAAACGTAATAAATCCTCAAGCTATTACTCATACATTTTCAAGACTACAGGCAAAGAATAAAGCGGATACAGAAGTCCAGCTTCATACTTGACGCGCTCGAGTAATGCATATACGCAAGCAACGTATTGCATACAATACGTTGTTTTGAACTCGAAACAGTGGGGATCATATTTTGCCTATAGTTTTAATTTTAATAACAGGAGGATAAATATAAAATCTCGAAGACACTGACCATCGCTAAAATGCACCTTTTGAAACCTAAATTTTGTAGATATAGACAAAAGACTGTTTTGAGTGATTGAAAATTTACAAAATAAACATTAATTACTTAGTTTTAGTTTAATCATATCCTTTATACCTCTTCAAGCCAATTTAGTAAATGCAATTTTCCTTAATTATTGACTGCCATTACTGCTTGCCAAGCGAAGACATATATGTATAAATTAAAATACATATACTTCTGTCTCTTCGTTCTTTTGTGTTACACACTATTTTTATTCAAAAAATAACTACCAGGGATAAAACAATTCATTTAGCTTTTAATTTTAATATAATATATTCTACAAATTACCTTTGTTATATGTAAAATTCTAACGAAATCCGCAATAATGCGAACTGATGTGTAGAATAAAAATCACATAAAATTGTATGTAATTGCTGATGGAGATATTTATAACAATCTAAATTATTAATAAATTTTTGTAATCATATATTTTTATTCTTTCTGTGCAAGTAATGTCATGGCCATTTGACGCGCTCGTAATGTTTTCAATAATGCTAGCAAATCATTACTTACTCGATTATTGTTAATAAACTGGTTGTTTTTTTAATTTAGATACGACCTTTCAAAAACCTAGCCGCTTGACATATAACCATCGAAGCCATTAGTCCCGATCGCGTCTAATCTTTCACATTCACCGTGTAAAATTCTGACGACAAATTACGATATACCACAATTATTTAAAAAGAATTGTTTAATACCCATAAAGCAATTGCTCTGTACCTTACTTTTGATTAAGATGTTACAGTATAATTAAGATCGTTATAGTATATGTAATTAAAAACTTCAGCATGCTTAATATATGCTTTATAAAACTTGTAAGCGGCTACTGACCTGCCAACTAAAAGAACTATGTTGCATCTAAATGATCTAAATAAGTGGTAGTTGATCTTTACCAATTATTTATTAATAAGTATTCAATTCAGCAACAACTAATAAAAAAGTTAGAGCACGGATAAATAGAGGCAAGCATTGATATAAGAGTCGTCATTTCTTTTGTAAATACCAAATTATTCTTTCCCTTTAACTCTTTAAATGTTTATCACAAATTTATACGCATCAGAAATAAATGTACAATATTTTATAGAATCATTGGATTTCATGCTACGTCATAAAGATTAGGCGAGAATAAAACACTCCTTGAATAAGGAAACAATGCTCTAAGTACATATATAGGTATATTGCACATAATACTTCAGTATCACCAGATGAACTAATTTAATTACGTATTGCAGGAATGTGGTATAAGATATCCTGCTAAGAAACATGGAAAACATCTATTGTAAATCTTTTAGCGCCGGCACTCATTTACCCACGACGGACATAGACATAAATAAATAACCTCTTTCATTAAAAAAAACTGGCCATAACCTGCTCGTTGTTATGTTTTAAATATAATTAACACACCCTTTTTGGTAACCCTGTAGAAACTTCATTTGCCATAATATATTGATTGATTTTAAAAAACGTCTACGGCTTTATGCTTCTAAAGTTTATTAACATGCATTTTACAACAACGTAATATAAAGTAATAATGCAAAAATCATCAAACTAAGGCAAAAACGCTGCAATAGTGATGTTGAACTAATATCGATAACTAGGTCAGGTAGAGTTACAAATTATAATGATGCATCATGTGTATGTCTATTATCGATAGCTAAATAGCTTCCTCTTTAAAATTCGTGAAACAATTTCAACTCAAATTATTGCCTAGTATTTGTTTAATTTAATAATATTTTTATCTGAGGCGTAGGTACCATAAGACGCATACCACACTCTTCATTCGCAGCATCACAAATCTATAATTAACCTACAAAATTATAATATAGACGTGACTATAATAAGATTTTGAAGAGCTTATAAACCCTGTAAAATAAAACGCTAAATTACAATACTGCACTTCTAAAAGTCACGTAAATATAATTGAAATCAAATTTTATTCATAGATTTCAATCACAAGGAATATACGCTACAAATAGGATCTTCATCAAATTAGTAGTGGGATTCACACCATTTTAATACCGTATTAGATTGAATTTGAACGGAAAGTAGTAACATCTGGGAAGTTAAGATCGATATCGACAACGTGATAACATCACTACAGCATCGATCGCAGCGGGACGTCTAGCGCACGCCTCCACCTGCCTTTAGTGCCTTACCCTGTAGAATATTGACTGTTAAAACTATTTGTGTACATTCACACTGTTGTGTTGATGTTTATGGGCTATTCGATGATACACTCGAAACACATTGTGGTAAACGACAACCTTTGCTAAATAATAGTTATGCATATTCATTCCCGTGGAGTAGTTTAATTTTCCGGAATAAATAGTAGCAAATGTCCATTACCAGTTACATCTCTGTGCCAAATGTTATTAAAATCCATTCATGTATTTTGGCTTGATTGAGTAATATAGTCTATCCAAATTATCACATTTATAATATTGATACAGATCTACTTAAAATATTTTTAAAGTATTATCTTTAGATAAAATATAAAAAAATCACTAAGGCCGACTTGCACAACCAATCACTAAACCGATTTAGCGCTAAACTTATTTAAATCGTCATTCTGTCCCTGTCACATTGACAATATTTGACAGGGACAGAATGACGATTTAAATAAGTTTAGCGCTAAATCAGTTTAGTGATTGGTTGTGCAAGCCGGCCTTAATCTTTAAAAAATGTGTATTTTTAACAACTGTTTCGACTTTTTTATAGCTTAATAACAGCAGACAAGCTGGCCGCGCACTTAATAGTACTTACCGTCGCCTATTGATGTTTGCAACATTAGGGGCATTACAACCCCATTAAGTACATATACAGCAAATAAATAAATTAATTTGAATTTGTACAAAGTATGACCTTGTGAAATTTATTGTTGCAGAACGCTTGCGTTTTGTGTACTAGACAACAGATACTTACATATATAAATATCCAAACTTGGGACAGATATTGAGCCTGTAACCCCTGTGGGTGTTACGGACGACCTACGGAAGCCATTACGTCATGAAGTCATATAATATGAATCTTGTGGTCTGTGGTATAAAAAAATGTTTGCTAGTTAGTTCAGCGGACCGTCACCACCGTCGACTGGACGATTGCAACACCATTGCCAACGCGCTACCGGCCTACTAATATTTTTGATGATTTTCGCTCTGATCACGATGTATAGTGCCTATTAATTCAATATTAGGATGCGAAACTGTAGTGTAACTTTTGTTTTCATTTTCCCCGCAAAACTTTTTACTAGGTTACAGAAAAACATTACGGCGCGTTACATGGGGGCAGGGCAGCTCAAAAATTTCCAAAAATTGCGTTACGTAATACTTGAACGCTCCCTTAAACAAAGTTACATAATATGATTTTTAAAACAATATTTATTACCGATCTAATTGTAACTTTATAATTGTAACATATTAAACAAAAGAAAATGTAGGTCGGTATTGTTCACGGTTACGCGTGTGAAAAGCAAACCGCTGCTTGTGACAACTTTATTACATATGATATAAATCCAGATATTTTTCTATAAAAATGGAAAAATATTCATTATAATATGTATCTTAAGATATACATTTGATTACATTCAAGAAAGTAGTTATGTTAAAAGAATTGTGTTTGTTTATAATACACTAAATCACTTGTGTCAATGTTAGGGATGCGACACAAGACTCGCTCGAACTCGAATAAGCAGTTTAATAATATTTGCTTAATATTTACTAGTCTCGAGATTAGCTTACACCCGAACTAGTGTTAATCCATACTAATATATTAAATGTAAAAGTAATTCTGCCTGTTTATGTTTTCACACCTAAACCGCTGAACCCATTTTGATGAATTTCTGTATAGAGATAGATTGGTCCTTGAAGTACATTGCCTACGACTTTTTAATTTATATAGCAGCACAACGTTTGTCGGGTCAGCTTACTTTGATGAGTACTTTGCGTAGTACTTAGGCATAAAAATATTTGTTGAGAGATCATGGTGCGTGATTCCTCTTACTCCAGTTTTCATGTACTAAATCATAAACACGGTTTTCAATAATTTTTTGCAAATAGAAAGTTAAAAATAATAATTTGGCTCATATTATTTTATTCAATACAGCACTTTCCGCGTGACGCCAAAAATGCATGCTTACCTATAGTTACAAATAAAAACTAAACGCTAAACGCGCTAGGTATAGTTGAATATAGCTAGAATAAGCGCGAGTTTATAGAATATTGGCTACGTGAACAAACTTAGTATATTTAAGAGCCCTTTCCCGTTCCCTAATTTATATTGCTTTACTCCTTCTCTGGCGAAATGATTGTTGCATGGTATAAATATTATTTAAATACATCGTTTTTATTCAAATCCTACTAACGACCGCAAACCATTGCCACAATATTTCAAAAGACAAAAAAAACATACAATATTTTAAACCAAAATCATATACTTCATTTCAAAAAGTTCAATTACTTTAAATTCGCTGTAAATATTTTTGTCCTATAATATTAAATATTTTTAAATTGTAACCTGAAATCTTAATAATGAAAGAAATTAAATCTGAATAAATGGAAAATATATGATTACAATCATACAATATTATTACACGTCTAGACGTTTGTTCCCCACGTAAGTAGCCAGTGGCCGTTAAACGTAGCCAATCAGGCGACACTCCTGCAATTTATCCATAACGTCACTGACATGAATGGTGTTGTGTATGAGGAAGTTCCTGACGCAATCTTTCCTCGTCAGTCCATACATCCACCGCAACATATTCAACTCCGTGACACATAGTTCCCGTTTGTGTCGTTCTAGAATGGTCATTTTTTACAACCGTAATAAAGAACTGGCTTAACGATGGCCTTGTAAACTTGTCGCTTCAACTTACATGGCATTTCGGGGTCACAAATAACACCAGACTTCTTTTTTTATTGCATTAATGAGTAACAGCAGCCTATAAATATTTGCGACACTAGGTATACCGCAAACACGCTGCTGTCCCATAAGGGTACAGGAACTTGGGTCACTAATGCCGGAACACAACACAATGTTATTATAGCAGCATTCTTATAGGCCAAAGGTGGTCGCCATTCAAACGGGCTTGAGGCCCTACCACGTTGCTAGGGTTGGTTTTGTCACCTTTTCCGGCAGACCGACCCTGGCTGCAGGGTTTAATATTCTTACTCCACTCTTGCACCTTATACCGATAGGCCCAAATCATCGCCTATTCTATTAGATTAAGTATTAAACTGATTCTAGTAATGTAAAATTTGAGTAAATTAAACAACTACCAAACAATACAAATCACAGGTACATCACTAGTCTATTGTTTCAGTAGCAAAACGGCGTACGCGCATGTTCAATGGCGGCGTTTAGAACAAACATTGTCAAAGTAAATAGTATACTTGACATTGTTTTGTATTCTTATTGTTAGTTTCTCAATATAAAACAATTGCTTACCGATTTTATAAATGGTAATACTCTACAAATCTTTAACTTTATTCTCTCAAACCCTAAAGGAATCCCTTTCGTATAATATAAAAATACTGAGTATTAAGACCACAAATAAAAATTGAGTGACCTTTACTTTTTTTATAGCTAGAGTTCAGCAGACAGGCAAACGGGCCACCCTGGCAGATGGTCACCGTCGCCGAGGGACGTTTGGAACACCAGAGGCATTACCAACGCGCTGCCGGCCTCGAAGAAATTTTATAACGCCTTTTTTGAAGAACTCCATATCGTACCGCGTTGAGAAAACCTCAGCCGGAAGCTCATTCCAGATCCTGAGAGTACGCAACATGAACGGTTTTGAAAACCGTTTCGTACAAGAAAGAAGAGGATCCAAGAAATTGGGATGAATATAATAGAAAGACGACGAGCGCACCATTCCAAATAGTTCTTCAGAACACTCCCCGTTTTACCTGTAGACGGTAGAATACGCAAAGAGACGCAAAGTCTCCCCGAACTCCAAGCGTGTCTAGAACGTCTGTGAGTATGAGATCGTCGACAACACGAACTGCGCGCCGTTGGATGGAGTCTAGGGGATTGAGCTGACAGGCGGGTGCTCCAGTCCATAAATGTAAGCTGTACTCCATATGCAGTCTGACCTGTGCTTTGTATAGCACAAGCCGTTGCCTTGGACTGAAATACTGCTTGGACCGGATTAGCACACCTAGCTTTTGGAGGCAAGCTTAGCTTTAACCTCCAATTGTTCCCTAAACTGCACATCATTCGTGATGTCGACACCAAGGATCCCAATACTACTGGCTCTGGAAAGAGGGTTTCCTTGGAACTGTGGCGCAGGTGCGAGCGGGGTTTTCTTGGCAGAACACGCAGACTTGCGTCTTCGGGGGGTTGAACTAGACAAAAGGAACTTTATGAATTACAGTCCAAAAACAGTCGAAAGGCTGTTACATAAGTAACAAAGAAAGGACAGTAATTGTTTCCTTCTCGGAATAATAATTGGTATACAACAAGAATACAGCAAAATTTTAATATATTTTTTCAGACCTACGAACAATATGAGAATATCACAAAGTGCAAACTATAAATAATTTCTCTCTGTGGCAAATATTCTACATTGAAGCTCGCGGAAAAGGTCACGGACTGAAAATATAGAACGTTAGATTATAAAAAAAGGAGGAGAGACGTAATGATCAAAATGATAAAGCAAAAAAATTTTAGTTGATTTAATGTTTAAAATTTCATAGTCAACTTCATCATCGGTTGGAAACAACAAATACGATTTCCAAATATATAAAAAACCTAAGATATATATCTATATATATGCCGTGACGCGAAAATTATTTAAATATAAAACAGAACAACAATTTAATAAATTATTATAGTTAGTCTCATCTCAACATAGTAGTAAATAAATGATAAAAAAAACACGCTCGTAAATAAAACAAGTCAAAATTGCATTTAGTTTCTTGTCAATCAGAGTCGTGTCTCTTCTATGGCCAATTTGTTTAAAATAAAAGACCATAAATGTTTTCGGAAACTGGAATAGAGACGTCGATCTCTCGCACACACACACACACACATTCATTTGTTAGATAATCCATTTTACCCCACCAATAAATATACTGATGTACATCTCATTAAATTTTAGGATACCGTAGAGAGAGAGAGAGAGAGCCATATTTTATTACTTATAATTAAGAAGTCATCAAACATCGAATGGTTTAAAAAATAAATCCATAAATGTGAAAGTATTTCTGTCCGTTAAGTTTTTACACCTAATCCGCTGAATGAATTTTTGTGAATTTCGGTGTAGAATGTTTGCCGGGTCAGTAATGCCCGGTGTTGTAATTTGGGGAGCTTGGGTTGTAACCGAGATTTAATGCTAATATGAAAAATATGCTACATCAACACAGTTATGGAACAAAAATCCTTATTTAATTTAAACCTCGCACTTTGCCTTTCTCTTACCATTCTTATGCGCCTACGCCGGTTGAAATTTCGTTTTAACAAGATAATGCTACTAATAAACCATAATAAAATAACCTATCTCTCTGTTTCATTATTTATTAATATATTATCTATTGCACTATGTTGTCATTCTAACAACTGTGCATTAACGCAAACAAATTTAATTTAAATTCGTTTTTCTTTGACAGCCCACTTAGTGTACGTAGTTACCGTTGCCTACTATTGTTTGCCACGCTGGAGGCACCGCCGAACACGCTTCTGTCCTATAGGGTTTAGAACCGGGGTCAGTAATGCCGGAACAGCATGTTTAGCTACGTGTAAGGTCTCAAGCCCGTCTGTATGGCGACCACATTTGGTCTTAAGTATGCCGCCATAATAAATTTGTGTTACGGCATTACTGACCCAAGTTCCTGTACCCTTATGGGGCAGCAGTGTGTTCGCGATGCCACTGGCGTTGCAAACACCCATAGGCGAGGGTAACTGCTAATTGCTAAGTCGGTCGTCAGCCTATCTGCTGTCCTACAGCAATAAAAAAAAGAACACAACACTAGGTCATTACGGCGGCATAAGTATGGACCGTGTGGTTGCTTTCCAGATGGGCTTGGCCCTACCACGTAGCTAGAGGGTAGTATTGTTTAATATTCTTACTTCTTCCCTGAACGGATTTGATAAAAAAAAACTCTGAAGCCGATTACTTGAATATACCTTTATACGGAACCATGGTAAATAAATATAAAATATTCAACGAATTATGAATATCGATATATACACGTAGTTATTAAATAAATCAAAGTAAAAAAATACGTTATACTATTATAATATGGCGTCGTATACCTATACGATGTTCCACGGTCAATAAAACAATAATAAAAATCGAAGATCGACAGTAAAACTTAGATTCCGATGTAATTATGTACTGAATACCACGGTTGTGATAATTTTCTTTGATTCAAAACAAATTTTTTTTACGTTCAGACTTTTATATTGATTAACCCGTCTGGTCTGGCCGCGTCCAGTTTTCTGTGCTCACTAATTATTTCTAATCATGCAGCACACGATGCCGGCGCCGAAGACAGACTCGTCGGTATCTATTGTTGGTAGCACAGTTGCTTTCAGCTGTACTACTACAAATCGCAGTGTCTGTTTTTAGCGATTTTTATATTAACTTCGCGATTCAACCTTCCCTTATAGTTAAAACATTTTTTTTTGGTTATGAGACAGCAGACAGGCTGACGGTCCACTATACAATAGCAGCTACCGTCGTCTATAGATGTTTGCGGCGTTAGGGGCTGATAACAAGGTGCCGTCCGCGCTTTAGAAGGTTAGCCATAATAACCTTGTGTGCTGGCATTAGTGACCCAGGTTCCTGTACTCCAATGGGACAGCAGCGTGTTCGCTTTGCCTCTAGTGTTGTTAGCACACATAGATGACGATAACTGCTTGCTATTAAGTGGGCCGTTAGCCTGTTTGCTGTTCTTCCGCAATCCATCCATCTTTTCTTTGGTCTGCCTTCCCACCTGTACGCGTTCACTCTCATTTCTATTTTCCTAGTCCTATGGCTTCCTTCCCTTCGCATTATACATAAAATCTAGTCAGTTATTTTGACAGATTTAAAAGAGAATGAAAGTGGGTTGAGAATGAATGAGTTACTCGTCAAATGTTTTCTCTACGCTGATGATCAAGTATTACTTGCGTCTTCGGCCGAGGAGTTGCAGGAGATGGTAACTGTTATCAGTGGAGCTTTTGTTAGAAAGGGAATGAAGATGAATGTAAAGAAGACGAAAGTGATGGTGTTTGAAAGAGATGAAGCAGTGACGGACTGTAATATCGTGATTGGAGATGAACAAATTGAACAGGTGAATGAGTCTGTGTATCTGGGTTCAAAGTTTACAAGAGATGGAAAGTGTGAGAGTGATATTGAAAGAAGAGTGAATTCAGGAAACATGGTGAATGGAGCTTTGCACTCCTTTGTGAACAGTCGGAAGGTGTCCAACAAGGCTCGTCTGGCTGTGCATGAGTTGGTTCCGACACTCATGTACGGAAGTAAAAGTTGGGTATGGCAGAAGAAACAAGAAAACAGAATAAATGCAGTTGAGATGAGAGCGTTAAGAAGTATGATAGGAGTTAAACTGAGTGACAGGATAAGAAATAGTGAGATAAGGAAGCGTTGTGGTCTGAAAGAAGATGTAGTGACATAAATTGAGAAAGGTATGCTGAGATGGTTTGGCCATGTCGATAGAATGAATGAAGAACGATTGACGAAAAAAGTGTATAAGGTGAGTGTAAATGGAAGTGTTGGAAGGGGTAGACCTAGGTGGACGTTTCAAGACCAGATCAGGGACGTCTTGAAAAAAGGCCAGGTCAAGAGTACCCTAAACCGAAGGGCGTGTATGAAGGGAATAATGAAAGTGGACGAAGCGAAACAAGTATGTAAGGATCGTAGCAAGTGGAAAGATATGGTATCTGCCTACCCGTACGGGAAAGAGGCGTGATTATATGTATGTATGTTATTTTAAGTTTTCAATAACTGGTGCTACTTTCACGCTTCCTCTTAAATACTCATTTCAACTTTTATTCATCTTCGTAACCTCATATACACCATCTCAATATCTTTTCATCGCTCTGCTTTGTGGCCCAGCATATTTAAGTCATTACGTTATAAGTGTGTTATGTAGATGTTTTATTGCGATAACCAATAAGTTCTCTATCTATGAAACTTATCATTTCATCAATTAAACAACCCAACCAGTCATCACTCAATGTGTCTGTGTTAGCATCGTTCACAACAACATTAACAGAAACATCTTCACTCGGATATAAAAATTAGTTTCCCTAATTGTATACTAAACGTTCGCCAATATTATAATTTAAAAAAATGCGATCTATAGACATCTTGGTTTGACCGGGGCTTGTGCGCCAGGTGTTACGAAAGCATCTGTCTAAATGTTTTATATATTTTAAATCGTACATTTATATCGACGTTTGAAAAGCAACCTTTACTAAGCGACATTGAGTGAACTTCCCAGGAAAGTGATTTGAAGTTGAAATTTAGACACAAATATTATAACACATAATTGTTGCATGCAATGATTATTTATTTTCTATATATTTGAACTTCAAATCACTTTCCTGGAAAGTCCACTCAATATCGCTCAGTTTATGTATTTACGTTATTCTTAAATTAGTCTAAGTTAGTTATAACTTTGCTCGGGTTAAAATTAGCCTGTTACTCGCTAATAGAAGGCTTTTCTATTGACGAAAAATATTAACCGAAACAATTTTTTTATTGCTGACGAACAGCAGACAGGCTGACGGCCCACATAATAATCAGCAGTTGCTGTCGCCTATTGATCTTTGCAACACTAGGACCACTGCGAACGTACTGCTGTCCGTATAGGAATACTAGAACCTGAGTCGCTAATGCTGGAACACAACACATGGTTATTATGGTGGCATACTTATATCCCAAGGTTGGCCGTGGGGGTAAGAATTTTTACTCCCCCCTGCACGTAGAAAAACGTTTATCAGTGTATATTTATAAGTAGTTATATTAATATTTTAACATAGTTATTTAAAAAGTAAATAAAAATTTGATAGATAGAAGCGTTAATAATGGAATGTATTACGTTTTGGTACTATCACAAACAAGTACAACAAAATGTATACGACAAAAGCGTATAGGTTAAATATTATAGAATTGATAAATCATCAATGGGACACGCTAATCCCCTGGAACGACCACTTACAAGTGGATTACATCGAACCGACTCACTAAACTCATTTACCTTTTACCATCTGAAAGTCCGCACGCAACCACAGCTATTAAAGACCTTTTACATTGTGCACAAATATAATAATCATAGGAAAATATTTTTAACAATCACACCGGCACCTTAAATAATATCTGCTTTACACCCATACTAATATTATAAATGTAAAAGTAACTCTGTCTGTCTATCTGTTATGTTTTCACATCTAAACCACTGAACCAATTTTGATGAATTTCGGTATAGTGATATATATACCTCGGAGAAGGAAATAGGTTACTTTTTAAATTATATACAGAACAACGTTTGCAGGGTCAGCTAGTTGTTACTTAAACTAATATAAAGATGTACCAGGTTAGTTAGCCAGTGTTATTACACTGGGAAACCGACCTAGAGGTCTCAGCTTCGAATACCACGATATCATGCACCTTAGGCAGTTTTTATAGCCTAATATGCGTATTATAGTATAACTGCCATGTACTAGTGGTGACGGAAAACATCTTGAGGAAACCAGTATCCCAAGATTACCGGCGTGGAGGGTATACTACTCGGTCTCTCTATAATAATATATATAAGCTTCGCAGTGGTTCGTGGCCGGACTCCTATACCTTCAAAGGTAACATACTCGTACTATTTAGTATATTTTGCACAACACAATTCTTCTATAAGTGACTGTTCTTCTTTTAAACATATAATTTTCTTGTCAGAATGATACTTAATTTTAAAAACAATTGTTTTGCGTCTACCGAGTTTCGTTCTGACAACACACAATGTAGCATCCCTTTATCCATTTTACTTAATTTTGGACTATTAAATGCTTCCTTATATCAGCATTTCGGACACAATCCTCCAACAAGTATACTATATCTTCAGTTACTACAACTGGGGTTATTACTACAGGGGTTGGGCTTCGTTTGATGAGAACATTAAACTTATTCAAAGGCGTACGTCAGAAATCATAATAATCAATAATAAGTATAGATAATAAGAATTAAAAAATCAAACATTAAAAAGTAGAAAAGGAAATAAGAGAGACAAAAAGACAATTATTTCTAAAAAGACGACCACTGGGGGCAAATAAGCAAAGCGCGGATAAAAAAAAAACATCGTGATGTAAAGAAAATAAATTTTTAGCAACGCTAAAAAAGCAGTTACTCTAACAATTAATAAAAAAACTCCAACGAAAATTAGTTTCTGTTACTCGTTTAGGAAGTGCTGATTGTTATACGGATTTTTATGAATCGTTCTTTATTTAGAAGAGTACTAACTATTTTCTGAAATCATCTAACTTGGTGTTGTTGCTTCCAAGCGGAGAGACCGATGGTATAACGTAACTAAAAATAATTAATAAAATAATATCAATATATACCTTTGAGATCAATTATGGACCTGAATTAAATAAATAAACAAAATAAAATTACTCATTTTTTTCCTTATAAATGAGTAACTTGGCAGATATTCTGCAACGATGTTCTTAATAATGCGCGTTTCGTCCGCTATTCGTCTCAACATTCCAATTACAAGTAAAAGGTGTTTTTCGTTTGTATCTCTCTATTAATCCGATTTATATGTCTGTTAAATTATTATAAAAACTAAACTTTTTAAAGATAAGGTTAATTTTGTAAATATTAAAATCTAATTAGGTACTTCAAGATGGCGCGAGCTATGCGACATGGTAACTATTAAATCCAATTTTTGTGTTAATTAATTCCCATATACTCGTGCACGTCATGTTTTACGAGCCCAGTAACTACTTTTTGCAAAATATATCTTTATACAAAGCATATTATAGACATCTATATATATATATATATATATATATATATATATATATATATATATATATATATATATATATATATATATATATATATATATATATATATATATATAAGCGGACCCCGGGCACCGAAACGAAAGTTTGGGTGGCAACCGGGACTAACGCTGGGATGATGATGATAGATATATATATATATATATATATATATATATATATATATATATATATATATATATATATATATATATATATATATATATATATGAAATCTTTATATATATTTGATTTATTGAAGAATACTTCTTACGGCGCGTTTAAAAAAAATTATATGATGCCACATAATGAAGTTAGCTGATGATTGTCTGTCAAGTTTCCGTGAAAACTCGTAACTATATTTACACTAGTTTCTCAAATATTTATAAATCTACACGTGTTTCATATCACTGGAGATAAAAATATATCCTAATATTATAAATGCGAAAGTGAGTTTGTTTGTTTGTTAAGCTTTCACGCCTAAAGTGTTGAACCAATTTTGATGAATTTCGGCACATTCATAGACTGTATCTTGGAGAAGGACATAGGCTATTTTTTAAATTCATATAGCAGAACAACATTTTCCGTGTCAACTAGTATATTCATAAATATACATATATGTACGTGATTTAAAATTATAAATGGTGGAAAATTATAGGTCATTGTAAAATTTGGTGATATAAGTGATTTGAGTTTAGCTGTCGGTGTGCATTCTTTTTATTTTATCAATTTATCATTTCTTATTAAAACCAAAGAATTGTGGCAAACCGGATGATCTTTAGCTATTTTTGTTCTCTGACGCCAAAGAAATACAATTTCTTACGTGAGTACATTTTTTTATTGCTGTAGACCAGCAGTCAGGCCGACGGCCCACTTAGAATTTAGCAGTTACCGTCGCCTATGGAAGTTTGCAACGCCAGTGGCATGGCGACCACGCTGCTGTCCCATAAGGGTACAGGAACTTGGGTCACTAATGCCGGAAAACAACACAAGGTTACTATGGCGACATACTTAAGACCACGTAGCTAGCGTTGTTTTGTCGCCTTTTACGACAGACCGACCCCGGTCACAGAGATCAGTATTCTTTCTCCAACCCTGCACGGATAAAACATAACATACACGCTAGTTTTTTTTAGAGCAATGGTTATCTGATCAATTTTGTTCTCCAGAATTAAAATGACTAAGGAGTTATCCACTCGCATTAGGCCTCGCAATAGAAACTTAAGGATGACTTGGGCAACCAAAATTCTTGATGGGTCCCATTGCATTCCTGAGAATAAGTAACCATTAGTGATTTCTGAAAACGTTTTATAAGTTGCAGTTATCATCTTACACACAGTTCCCTTCTTTTAAACTTTTAAAGACTATTTGATTGAATTTGCAGACCATATTTCTCTACAAAGCCACTTATGGTATAAAATATAAAGAGCTATTATTATATCAACCCGGGTATCGGAAGTTCAATATATCTAAACCAATATTTCTCGAATGTAATATTGTCGATGTAAAAGGCTCATAAAAAAGGTGAGCGAATGATGCATGATAGGTGCCCTCGCGCCGCTCGGGCTGTGCATACCGGCCCGCAGCACCCGACAGCCGAAGTACAAAGGTACACAAACAAATGTGGCTTTAATGAAAAATATCCCACGTAGCGCTCGTATTATGGAAAAAGCTCATTGAAAGACAACCAGTTTTTGATGTATCCATACTAATACTATCCACGGATTTGTCCGCTGCAATTTATTGTAGGCCACTTTTTGATAATAAAAATAGTTTTCTATTTTTTATTTACAATAATGAATTTGCTCCAGTTTTCGGTACCTTGGATCTAATACAGAATCACGGTGAAATAGGCCGATGTGTAGAAAAAAAAGTGAATGCAGGATGTATAAAATGGCAACAGATGTCAGGAACAATTCGTGACCTACAAGTGTCACTTGAACTAAAAGGAAAAATTTATAAGTCCGTAATAAGGCCTGTCATATTGTATGAATCGGAATGCTGAACATGCTGCGGAGATGCGAATGCTGAGATGGTGAAATTACAAAAATGATAAAATTAAACATAAGTAACAGAACAGCGTGGTTTAACCGTTTCCTATGAAGGGAATAACGCCGTATAACAAAAAAAATGATAGAAACGAGAAGGAGAAATTGGATGGATACATGACGAGAGGTAAACCAAAGAAAAGATTGATCGATTGCGTGAAAGATGATACAGTTAAAAAGGGTAAAAAGGGTGGTCATGTTGTACGCAGGGGTACCAGCAATTTGGAACGCCTTGTGGTGACTGGTAAAATCGAAGGAAAAAGGCCTAGGGGTAGAAGTCCCAAACGATGGTCGGACCAAATAGCGGAGGAACTGAAAATACCTGTCAGCGACGCACTCCACCAAGCTGCAGAACGGGATCGATGGAGACAGCTATTTGACGGAATCAAACGGAGTCACGATCCTCAACAATGAGGGACCGATTGAAGAGAGAGAGAGAAAAAAAAGGGTGTGAATGTTGGGATGACGGCTAACAGCGGAGAGTAGACGGGGAGAACATGTTGTGCTGACCCCTATATAATATGGGAAAAGGGCCGGAAGACGAATAACGGACACAGTGACACAAAATTTTATTCTAAATTACTTATAGACTAATGAGAAGAACCATCAGCATAAAAACCAAGACCAATCTTGTGCGATCACTGGTGTTTTCCATTTTCATTTATGGCGCTGAAACATGGACCTTAAAGAAAGCCGACCGAAAACACATCGATGCCTTCGAAATGTGGTGCTGGAGAAGGATGTTGGGCATACCCTGGACGGCACACTGAACTAATGTGTCGATCCTGAAACGGCTGGGCATTGTGACTAGGCTCTCTACCATCTGCTTGCGTGGGGTCCTAGAATACTTCGGCCACATCGCCAGAAGGGATGAGGACAACCTGGAGAGACTGATGGTAACAGGGAAGGTGGAGGGAAGAAGACCAAGAGGAAGGAGCCCCATGCGATGGACCGATCAGATTCGCACTGCCCTTGAAACTACTGTCCACGACGCTTTACACTCTGCTTCCGATAGGGGCAGATGGCGGCAAATAATACGCACCAAAGTACTCCGTCGAGATGATCACGACCCTCAGCACTGAGGAAACCGACGCGAGGAGGAGGAATGAGAAGAAATTCACCTCTCCTTGCTCGTAGGACGCCGTGGAAACATACACAGTATGTACATACACAGTATGTACATAAACAGTTTGTCCATAAACAATAAAAAAACAGGATCATGCCGTTTTGGCTTTTATATTACTCAATCATAAAACTGTAACGTTTACGATGAATTTAACAAAATAAAATGTCACCAGTTTAATATTTAACTGACATTTATAACTGAAAGTGAGAAGATATTCAAAGTTATAATTTAACGATGTCGTATAAATTATTTTTAATTTCTCAAAACTATATCATTCTGTAAAATATATAATTTGTAATACTAACAAAAAACTACCAAAATTACCAAGATCTGGCTGGTTCAGACACTATGGGTGGAGAAAAATAAAATGTATATTGTCTAGCG
Source organism: Malacosoma neustria (assembly GCA_963693495.1). NCBI lineage: Eukaryota > Metazoa > Arthropoda > Insecta > Lepidoptera > Lasiocampidae > Malacosoma > Malacosoma neustria. Next base: position 1,129,718 of record OY856371.1, read on the forward strand.
TCTGCTCTGGAGATGTGGTGCTGGAGTACTCTCAGTATCAAGCAGCGTCTATTTGTCTTGGTCCAGATTAGCATTATCAAATATTTTGGGTACGTCTCAAGGCGGGATGGGGACTCATCGTGCAGGGAAGAGTGGGGGGCACCGGGCACCACAGTGCGCGGCAAATCAACCATGGACCGACCAGATTAAATTCGCAGTGGGCGATCCCTTGCACGAGTGCAGTAAAGACATCACAAATAGAGAGATATGGCGAGATATCGTAAGGCGAATCAAAGCAGCCCCTCGATAATACCATGTCGACCACGATCGCTCTGACAAGAGCGTTACCATACCAAGAAGAAGTGACTTTGTATTTCTTTTTATTACAAGTGTTCAATTAAGGTTTAAAAAAATCCTCTTTACACTTTAATACTTTGAATGTATTATAATGTAAACAAATATACATATATTCTTAAAATAATTTTGTCTACCCCAAACATATGTAATGGCATAATTCACACAGCGCCATTTAGTCCATAACTAATAGCATTTGTGTTATAAGTACTAGACAACTAATAATAATAAACTATATATTATTCTTTGGTAAGTAGATACATATTATATGACGCGAGACGGGAATAGAACCCGTGACCTCCACAAGAGTACTGAAGTGCGTTAACCATTACGCCACGGAGATCGTCAAAATCGCGAAATTGATCGAATTTTGAACATAATACTGACGTTTCGAATTTGAATTTAGAATGAAATTAATTCTAAAAATAATTTATTTTGCATAAAAACTCCTTTCCTTATTTTACGACCATATCTATCATTACCAACTAGTTTAGATGATAAAATGTTTAAAAATCAGAGTTAAAATACTGCGTGTCATAAAATGTTAGCTGATGTTTGTAAATGATATAGAAATGTGTATTATATAGATAGACTTATTTTTATTTTTAAATATACAAATTAACTATTGAATGTGTATCTCTTTTTTTATTCCTGTGGGATAGACAGAAATAGACAGGCTGACGACCCACTTAGTAGTTAGCAGTTACTGTCGCCAGTGCCGCATTAAGCAAGCGCGGGACCCGTAGCAAATCTTTTCAAAGGACCCGCACCTGAGCGCAAGTGTGCTTCCATACCTCGAACTACAGCACCAACGTAAAAACTACATCACCAATGCACTTGTCGCCGATGGCTCAAGCGAGCTCTTGGGACGTGACTTCATCAAGTAGCCACCACCAGATTCGGCGATGGAAGCGATCAACACGTTTGTCTTTGGGCTTCACGCAGAGGTCCATGACATGCAGACGGTGTTGTGCAGTGAGTCTCGCCGGATATGATCTTGCAGTTGGCTACTTTGATGATGTGGTGTCTCTAGTCCAGTCGGACCGACTCAAATTCTTCACATTTATACGAGCGACTTTTTGTAACATGTGCTTTTATCGTATGAAATTCTGTTTTATTTTCGTCAAGGAAATAATGGGGATTACCGATTGTATGACGTAGATTGTGTTAGTAGGAAAAGATGTAACGTTTCACCTTTTTGTGACATCAAATAAGTTCAATATATTATATTATTATAAGTTTCATTTAAAAAATTACGCTCAGTTCGAGATGAGCGGGTTTAAATATGCGGGGCCCCATTTTGCGCGGGGCCCGTAGCAATTGCTAATCTTGCTATGTGGTTAATCCGGCACTGACCGTCGCCTATAGGTGTTGTCACGCCAGGGACATCACTAACACGCTGCTATCTGCGTAGTTGTACTGGAACCTGGTCACCCACACCGGAACACAAAAGAAGGCTATTATGACGGCATATTTAAATATTTAAAAACCAGGGGTGATTGCCATCCAAACGAGGTTGGAGCGCTTCCACCTAGGTTGGGTTGTTTGGTCGCCTTTTACGACAAGCCAATCCCGGCCACGTAGGTCAATATTCTTTCTTCGCCCCTGTACTAATGAAAATAGTACATAGCCATTACAATATGCGTATATCATTAACTCAAATACTTCTTATGTAGGTGTAGAAAAGAAAGACATTACTATATTTGCAAACGGCTGTACCTGCTTAGAAAGTGGTGCAAATGATAAGTAGATAAACACGCGCGTTGAAGTTCGAGGCTACTGATGACACTCAGTTTAAGGCTCCTAAATAGCTAATAGAAGAATTATTTGATTCGCATACACAAATTTAAAGTCTAATTTAACAAGATATTTTGTAAACGTAAAGTGACTGTCTAAGTGTTGTTTGGATACTGATAGCCGCAACAGGCCGTTGCAAACATAACACCTCCAATTCACGTTGATTTATTAGCATGCAAATGAGTTGTCAATTGTAAACAACGTTTGCCTGCCGTATCGTCTGCATACATAATATAAATTAATCATTTACTGTTATAATTCTAACCAAAACCCTTATTGTATTAATTAGTATCACTATTAATGAAGACGAGACAATAAGTTAACGGCCAATCTTTAATTGATTGAATAGAGAAGAAGAACAAAAAAGAATATAAATATAAACTCGGAAAGGGGACATCTATTAATTACGTGAGCTCGAATGGGGGGAGGGGGGTCCAATGAAATCTCACCAAATCTCATTTAAACCGAGGGGGGGATAATCGAAAATCTCACGTCACCTTAAAAAAATATTAAATATTACAGATATTAAAAATATGTTTATTATTTAATTTAAATTAATTAATTATAGTATACCTGAACGGCTTATTATTTTCCCGAATAGTAAAAATAAATGTTAGTTTAAAATATTTTTAGTGCCAATCTCACGGGTGGGGGGGGGGGTATAAACAGATCGAAAAATAGCTCACGTAATTAATGGATGTCCTCAAACTAAGAATTCTTAAATAAATTATGGTTATTATAAAAATTACTATTATATTCATTATTTTTATTTAATAAACATATAGGTAAGTGTAGTTAAATACATGGTTTAAACTTATTATAGTACCTAATACTGAAGATAACTGAGAATGTGATATATATATATATATATATATATATATATATATATATATATATATATATATATATATATATATATATATATATCACATTCTCAGTTATCTTATATATATATATATATATATATATATATATATATATATATATATATATATATATATATATATATATAACTACGAGTAAGAACAAGGATACAACGAACAGACCAGTCAATCAATATAACAAGAAGATTTCTAAAATAATATTGTATAGAAAGAGTCCACTTTTTTGTATGTAATTTGTCACTTTAACTTGTTTTATTAAATATGATAGGTATTTACATATTTCTGATTTATCGACATTTAACGTCGGGTACTTTTTATTTAATTTTTATTTTTAATCTATTCTAAATTTAGCAACGGATGTATTATATACTACATGTTATTATTATGTTACTAAATATTGTCCTGCCATTTGAATTAAAAAAGAGCAGCCTATGTTCTTTTCCAAGGTCCAATCTATGTCTATATAGATATTGATCAAAATTGGTTCAGCGGCTTAGGCGTGAAAGCGTAGCAAACAAACTCACTTTCACGTTTATAAATAATATTAATATTAATTCTTAAGTTATTCAGCTGAGAACGGATAAGCTGGAAGTGCTAGATTCTCGATGTCGAATAATACCAATGTAGGGCTCTGTAGCTGCCATCACATTGTGATGGATGATTAATATACTGCCTTGCAGAGGCCCGTGCACACCTGCTCTCAGGAGTGTAAACCACGATCAATCGCATTGGAACGTCTGAACCGAGACTAATAGATTGACTCATTGCTTTTTCATTTTTATTCACTGAGAATATTTTGTATCATTTTTCTTTGTCGATGACTTGATACCTTTGGATTCTCTATGTAACTTGAACTTCATATGTTCTCTACAAGCGATCAAATTTAAGATTAGTATAGTTTTAGAACGTGCAGGTACGGAGTAAGAATACCAAACCCCGCGGCCGGGGTCGGCCTGTCGTAAAACGCGACAAAACAACCCACCCTAGTTACGTGGTAGGGCCTCAAGCCTGTTTGGATGACAATCATCCTTGGTCTTAAGAATATCGCCATAATAAACTTGTGTTCTGTTCTGGCATTAGTGACTTAGGTTCCTGTACTCCTATGGGATAGCAGCGTGTTCACAATGTCCCTGGCGTCGCAAACATCCATAGGTGACGACAAGTGCTTATTGTTAAGTGAGCTGTCAGCCTGCCTGCTGTTCCTCAACAATAAAGGAAAGAACTTTTGAATCACATCGCCATTAGTTCGTAGGTACGTCAGATGTTTTTTTTTTTACAATAAAAAGTATATCAGTATCCATAACACAAGTGAATTGCTGCATACTTTCTGAAAATGCAGTCGCAAAATATTTATTTGTTACTTTTTTATATCTTACAGTTTGAAGCCGACGGGCCGATATGTTGACATACTACATGAATTAAAACTACATAGGGGCCGTCCATTAATCACGTGATGTTTTTTTGACATTTTTAACCCCCTCTCCCCCTTGGTGATACATGGTGAGGTTTAAGACTACTCCCCCCTATATCACGTGTATTTTGTAGTAGCTACAAAGGACTAGGATCTTAATTTTAAGTAAAATCTAATTTTATTATAGAATAATAACGTTTAGAGGTAGACAGACAGGTTGCAGGTTGTTTTTGACTGACATAAAAATAAAGAAATGCAAACTTTTTTATACTAAAACATGAACAATGAACATAATTTAATGTACAGTATCCTCGGACCACGGATTAGCAAGACTTTCTTAAACACCAATAACTGGATAAGCATCTTGCAAGTCAGTTGTTGGCACAGTGCTAAATTCGATTTTGTACGCGTTTGCCGAAAGAATAAATACACGTGATATATTATTACACCCCCCCCCCCCCCTCCCCCACCCTTTTCGAGCCTCACGTGATTAATGCACTGCCCCATACGACTACAATTTAAAGACGTGATCCCAGTGATACCTATATAGTTGTGATAATAAAATTAATAAAATTATTTCTGAGTACGGCTTCTGCTTTATTCATATTACATTTACTATTGACTCGTTCTACTTTAATCGAATCAAAAAGCCACCTTGTATTCGTCGAGTAAAAACCGAAAACTTACGAAATTCCTACTAAATCGGGGATTTGTCGCACTTTTTTTTAAATACAGTCTTACAATATTATGTCCTTAATCATAAATATTTACAAACTTATGCCATATTTATGAAGTATTCAATATACTCGTATATGGAGTGAGGACAATTGTTCCTAGCAACGGTCAAATGCTGGCTTATTATAACTTAAAAGTACAGTCTTTGAAACCACATTCTAAGAAATGGTTCTGTATACAATTCTGAAAATGTTATTAAAAAGTAGTGAATTCACTCAAAACACTTTGCCCGCGTGTATATTACAAAACCGTGTACAGGAATTTAATAGACGACAATACACATGGTTAGTAATCCAGGGATAGGAAACAAATTGCTCAAATTCCTAAAACGACGTTTTATGCTTATCAGTAAAACTGTATTTAAACAAATAACAATGTATAGGTAGATAAATAGTAAACACCAAATTAACAACGCGAAATCCCTTTTTATAAACATCGTAAGATGTGTAATAAGTTTCAACATTAACCCACTGAACTCTAAAGCTCTTCATGACAGAATCCTGCGTGTCATCGAAGCACAAAGATCCGAAAAGCGCCTCTCACTGCCCTTGTTTATTCAATAAACACCTAGCACCGCCTCTCACATCTCCAGACCTGCCAAGAGGTGCTCAGAAATAGTACAGAGGGTCACTATATACAATACCGACTTAATTTATCCCATATTAAAAATCTTATTATAATTTGATAGATGAGCTTACATTTTTTAAACTAATTAGTACGTGTTCGAAAAAATATTTGCAATCGGAGGCATTCATTGATCGAAATAATTTTCGTTCGAAAGTTCTAGAAAATAGATTATCATATTATCATCTATGATGATGTTCTTATGCCTGTCATCCTAGTTACATCCAAACCTTTCACTTTGGATGTGGTATTCTTTATAGTAGTATTGTTTAACCCTGTGTTATTCTTCTCTATCTAACTTCGAAAGGTAAAACAGTACGTTGTAGGGCGTATACCAAAATAATATAAATATCATTGTATAAATTTTTACTCAGTCGCAACGCGTGGTGCGCAGTCGCACCACATATCCTCATACTTAAAATTTATCAAAAACACATTAATTGTTTCCAAAACACTGAATAGCCTGCATTAAACAGAATCCGCAATCTCAAACTTGTTTAGCTTGGTGCAAACAACGTTCCAAATATTCGAAAAGAAAATAAATTGTCCGTAGTCAATATATAAGCAATAATAAGCTTAATTTAATATTATTTATCTGCAGGTAGTTAAAATAACACTCATGGATTTAAAAAAAAACATTCAGTTAATATTATATTTAGAAGACAATTATAAGTGTTACATTAATATAATATGTTTTTATCCGTGTATAGGCGGAGAAAGAATACCTCTGCGACCTGGGTCGGCCTGTCGTAAAAGGCGACAAAACAATCCTAGCCACGTGGTAGGGTCCCAGGCCCGTCTGGGTGGCGACCAACTTTGGTCTTAAGTATGTCGCCATAATAACCTTGTGTTGTGTTCCGGCATTGACCCAAACTCCTGTCACGAAATAGTTTGCCCCAGATAATCGATAGATTTTAACAAGGATTACTGCAATCTAACACCCACTCCCTTATAGAAAAGTTTTTAGATGACGTCGTTGACGATTAACAGGCTGTTACAACTGGCAGGTGAGGAAATATATACCAGCTACCACACGGCATTTGTAAGTACGAAAACCATGTAACCGTCCGCAGAGCGCGCCTATATCACGCGGCGAGATCAGTGCTTTCCATACATCATTTATAACAATAAAAACAGTGTCCCGAAGCACGTATGTTAATAATCCCATGCGGCGGCCGAGTTGCGTCAAATCCGATTAGTCGGCGCAGCGAGCGATAAATCGTCGCGCGCGTCGCCCGCGCCTCGCACTGCGCTGATTCGATACGTTCTTTTCAAATCGAATATTTTGAGAAGACAAGACCTTATCGATACCGAAGCTGCGAACCTTTGAAGTTGGATTCTTATTGAATCCAGCAATAGCGTAATTAAGTGTCGAAATCTGTAGGAAAGAGCGTAGGCACTTCATTCAACTTTCATTTAAGCCGAAACATATCATATCTACACCTAGCTTGGGTTCTTTAGCCGCCATTTACGACAGGCCTACCCCGGCCACAAAGATCAGCATTATTTATCCGCCCTTTTTTATTACTGTAAGACAGCAGACAGGCTGACGGCCCGCTTATAATTTAGCTGTTACCGTCGCCTATGGGTGTTTGCAACCCCAGTGGCATCGCGAACACTCTGCTGTCCCATAAGGGTACAGGAACTTGGGTTACTAATGCCGGAACACAACATAAGGTTATTATGTCGGCATACTTAAATCCAAAGGTGATCGTCATCCAGACGGGCTTGGGGCCCTACCACGTAGCTAAGGTGGGTTGTTTTGTCGCCTTTTACGACAGGACGACCCCGGCCGCAGTATTCTTTCCACGCCGTTGTACGGATAATAATTTTTAATGGTAATGACAGATTAGAATAAAAAATACAATCGGCTTTTGCTTTAATAAGTATTGGTTAATATAATAGTCGTAAAGAATCTTTGTTTCATTAATCCGGCAACCAGTTGACGGTACACCGCACCCACAATCCTAATCTCATACAAGTGATCAAGCCCCTTGTCTGTGCAATTTTTATAATAAAGTAATGCATAACGATTTAATATGTATAATATCCGGATGACCGAGCTTTGCTCGGTATTTTTTTATTTTTATAAATTGTGTTTTTTGGAAATAAACAATTGATTTTCTTAGTCTAACCTCAAAGCAAACACTCATTGATTTCGTGTTACTTAACAACGCCATCTGCTGGAATAGCTTTAGTGTTGTTGTGTCGTTAAAGCAATTTAAAAAAATAGTATTATTATTTTTCCGATAGATGTCAGGAAGAGTCATTTTTCAGTTTAAATTATTCGCCGATAGATGTCAGGAAGAGTCACATTTTTGTTATTTTTCTTCCAATAAAAAAAAGCGAATAAAATGACATTTTCTAGAAATGATTCCTAGCTAGATCGATTTATCGCCCCCGAAACCCCCCGTAACTAAATTTCATGAAAATTGTTGGAGCCGATTCCGAGATTCCAATTATATAAGTATATATATAAAAAAATTGCTCGTTTAAAGATATAGGATATACATGCAAAAAACCACTCATCACGATACTTGAAACTTAGTATAGATACTCATTTACCGACGTAGATGCTCACTAAAAACGGATTTGCTGGTACTCCTATCTATTTTTTTACATAAATTTATATGGCAAATCAACGTTTACCGGGTCAGTTAATTCTAAACATGTTTACAATAAACAAGATTGATATTGGAGTAATTCAATTGTAATGTTTTAACAATTACTTTTCACTTCAGAGCCCAAAGTTACATTAATTGCATTATAAATAACCAAATTGAATTGTATCTATCAACTTAATAATTAAGCTTGTAAATATAAATATAAGAAATATCAAACCATTTATGCTCTTAACCGTGTTCTGTGTTTTTTTAAGATTAATAAGAGCTACACATCTGCCGTTTCATGTTATAGCTAAACGAGTTATTTTATTTTCTTATCAATATTTACAAAAGGAATAAGAACTTGTTAAATATTTTAGTTTATTGTTTTTGGCACTGTACGATGCTGGTCTCGGACCCAGATTGCACCGTACAGGAATAAGAAGGACAGCTCGAGAGCAGTGGACTGTATGATAGAGGATGAGATAGGAGCGGTGGCTAGAGAGACGTTGATGCCTTGCTATGGGCAAAAAAACCCGCACTGACCTTGTTTCCTCCCCTTCCCGGTTCGGTTCAGGTCGTTGAGGAACTCTTGCACAGCTTGCCAGCTAAAGTCATAACACTGAACACATTTAATGTCACAGCCAATTAGAGTTTGGAGTAACTAGCGAGGCCGAACGTCGATCGTCCTGCCAGTTTAGTGGTTTTTCGTTAGAATTAATAAATATTGCACACGGTGCAAAAGGCGGTTATCTCATGTCAAACGTTGACACAAGAAGCTTTTTCCGTCCCACCCTGGCTTACCATTATTACCTCACCGAGAGTGAGGGTAGATAACAAAAATCAGGTGGCGGGATTTTAAATATCCTTATGCAAGGATCGAACAGGCACAATATTTTCTCTAGCCATCAAAGCTTAAATGTTTTTGAAGATAAATTATACAATTAAGTATTTCAAAATGGTTACATGGCTTGCCCTTCTATATTTGAATTTTATCTGCTTCTGCAAAATACAAATAATTCTACTATATCAATGATCTTTTAAATATGTAAATACGAGTCACTGGTCTACGTAATCAATGAACGAGTACTGAAAAATATTTACCACTACGCTTAAAATAATAAGTGCTAACTAAAAATAAACATGAGAACAAATATTTTCCTATAAACAAAATACGCTGAAAATTATAGGCCATATCGTGATTTAAAAATTTATAAAGGCTGTTCAATAACGTGCTCTGACTGGTGTGAACATTGGTAATCATGGCAAGGAATCATTGCGCTGATATAGCGGACACATTTAATCCTTTCGGCCTCGTACGCAGCCGAGCGGCTGCTTTGCCACGTCCACCGTTAATATGTTAAAGGGGCTGCCTGGAGTCCTGCGGCGCTGCCACCGCCACAATGACCTTATTAATGGGTGAAATACATCAGACATCCACGCGAATGTCTTCTTCGTGGCTGCATCGATCATTACCAGCGGGTATTAGCCACTACAGTTAGTATAAACATTCATTTTCAAATCCTATGAATTACAAATCTAAAACTAAATGAAAAATAAGTAGAAAAATTTGCGTATATAATAATTTTTTTCCGTGTAGGCAGAGTACTGACCTCTAAGACTGGGGTACAGCTTGTTGTAAAAGACGACAAAAAAAGCCTAGCTAAGTATAAGGGCTCCAAGCCCGTCTAGATAGCAATCACTTCTTAAATACGCCGCCGTAATCTTGTGTTGTTTTCCAGTATCCAGTGCCCGTATGCGGCAATAGCGTGTCAGCAGTAGTAATAGGCGATGTTACGGCGCTCCTTGCTATTAATTGGGCCGTCAGTCACTATAATATAAATATATATATATATATATATATATATATATATATATATATATATATATATATATATATATATATATATATATATATATATATATATATATGTGTGTGTATATTTTATTAAATTTAATGTGCCTCCTAATGTTTTCATATCAAAGCATAATCCACGCCTGGGTTGTCTGGAAGAGATCGCTCTTTAGCGCTAAGACCGCCCTTTGTGCTATCTAGTTTTATATAGGAAAATTTTTAATACGTGTTTTTCTTTTTTAGTACAATAAAGAGTTTTCTATCTATCTAATGTTCACCAGCAGTAAAAAATTTATTGAATAGTTATTATAGTTTGAAAGTGTGTGTATTTATTAAAATATGCGAAAATAATATTGGCGAGTTAGTAGCTAAAATTCAGTAACAACAATTAGTTGTAACAAATAGTTGGCTGTATCGTCTGTCAATGGAGTATTTGTGAAGAAACCTTACAGATTCTTCACTATGTGAAGAATCTGAACAAAGACCTTTATTTTTAATAATGTACGTTTATTTGTGTTGAAACGTAGAATATGCCACATAAAGGCGCAAATAATAAATCATCACATCAATTAATTATTAGATGCAATAAATCCATTCTTTTGGCAATTAGAGAAACTATGTTGACATGAATGCCTTTGAACTGACTTCGTATCTGATAATATATAAACAATCAACATAAATTTTTCTATTTGTAATATTAAAACATAGATAAATATTTTTTTATAAAAAAAGTTTTGAGTTTTATTCCACGTAATTTCCGAAAGGGAGATCTGGGAGTAGATAGCTGATGTTATAAGGAATACATTTTTGAGGATAAAAACAGTGTTGCACCTAATGCATGGCGCCATCTTATGTCACACGTGTTCCTCTTCGCAGATTTGTATTGAAACCTACGCAGGTGAAACTACAGACACGAGTATTGTTAATAACAAAAACAATATTAAAGTCAATATAACTTTGCTCACAAATAAGTACACCACATTATTATAGCCTATTGAGAGGTTAAGGTGGCGGACTAATCTGAAAGCGTGCGCATGGACTTACACGTTCACGAGGATAATAATTTAGCAAGTTTCTATTATTAATACAAAGATCTTCTTCCTGCCCTTATCCCACATTATATGGGGTCGGCACAACATGTTCTCTCCTCCCACTCTCCTCTGCTAGTCGTCGTCTCAACAATCACACCGTTTTTCATCTGATACGATCTCATACATCTCTTACGCAATCCATCTATCTTTTCTGTCTACCTCTTCTTCTGTATCCATCGACTCTCATTTCTATTATTTTCCTTCTTGTATAGCATGCTTCCCACTAAATGGGAAGCTAACTGCTGTTACTTTATAAAGAGTTTTGCTGTATGTATGTTGTTTTGTCAGTAATATTATTGTGAACAGTTAGAAAGCCTTAATTAGAACCAATGGGCTGACCATTTAAAGTTATCAAAAGGGGATATGAAGCTTTCTATTCGCCTGTATTTATAATCGATCTTTTAATTTGGAAGCGTGTCCATCGCGGGCGAGCCTGCGACTTGTCGGCGCCCGCATAGTTTTAGTTGTTTTTAGCATTCTTGTGTTAGAACTAGCAATAGCGATTCATGGTGATGTATTTTAATGAGAATATTTTAATAAGAAATTGTTTTGGTAACCTAGACTTGAATCTAGAAATTATAGAGATTTATTGATAAAATAGTTATGATTTTCTATTCTTTCTTTTATATAATTTCTAGTTTCGTATTGCGTACGTTGCTTGCTACTTGATCTTCTTGGTACAAAACAAAATATAAGTTTTTCATATGTATGTTCTTTTTAATGAATATGGAAGCATCGTGTCATGTTCCAATTGTTTCAAAATACTGTAGATACACAATTAACTTTTCTTTATTGCTGTGGAACTGTAGAAAGGCTGACGGCCCATTCATTAACCAACAGTTCCTTACCCTAACGCTAACACGCTGCCGTCGGCGAAGAAATTTTATGACTCCCTCAATAAAATACCTCATGTCGTAGTGCGGTGGAAAAATTTCAGCCAGAAGCTCATTCCACATGCTCATTATGCGCAAAATAAACGTTTTGGAAAATCTTTGAGTGCATGACAGTAGGGGGTCCAGATAGATATGAACCCCCGGCAAATCTGCTGATGGCGAGCGGTGACTTGAGCCACATAAGCAACTTTCATAGCTTATTGAGCCTGTTGTTGCATAATTATAACGTGCTTATGGTGAAAACCACCTGCATAACAAAATTATCAACATATTTGGGTTGTTCTAAGGTAACCTGTTTAATTTATCTTGGACAAATGAGGCCTTACCATAAGTGGGACAAAGCCGTGTCCTTAAAGCTAAACGGTACTTGGAGTTGCGGAATGGTTTCCGCATCGCAATTCCTTGTATCCCGGATACATGCGAACAAAGAAGAAACTTTTTTAACCACTGCTTGGAAACGCGCGGTACTAATAATGCAATGCGCCTGTCTGTCCTACTAAAACCACTTCGGAGTTGATTCGTTCGTCTAAAACTCTGGAACCACAGGACGCGAACTTAGATTAAGCGAGACGCTGATAGTCGCCTTTTCGCGGGCTTTTAAACAAAGAATAACCTAGAGTTTAAGGGACATTCGAATCGTGCCATCGATTAGATACACGCTTTTCTACTTAAGCTTAAAACGGCCTCACGCGACAGATGGATATGCCTATCCATTTATATCTCGTCTATCTATGTGCAGTGCGTCGATCCATTTTATTATATTTATGTATTTATTATTTACACTACAGCTTCGATTAAACACCGAAGGTGGTTTTGAATAGCTTAAGTATTCTCAACATATGCTTCAGAACACACAAACCAGGACAAACATTATGAGGATTTATTTGTAGATTTCACTTGCATAAATTTGTCCTAATTCTTGTCATTTTCTTTTGCATAAAACAGATACATACAAAATCTTTAATCAGTTACAAAATTTAAAAATAAATAACAATGATTCATTAAATGATTATGATATTTTTCATACATAAAAATTAAAATATAATTGACTAAAGTTTAAAACATACTTCATTCATAATATTTATATACTTCAACTATTTTCTTATACATCTTTGCACAAGAATTGAAGAGCGACGACGCTAAAAATGCCTAGTTAGGTTCGACCCGTGACGACTCTGGCTTCGAGTGGAAAATGTAATAATACTAATATTTCATAGTAATAAAATGCTTCATAAATTATATTATTTGTAAGATCGATGATAAAAATTATTATATTAACATAGGTCAAATAAATATAATATTCATGTTACCTGTTTAACGTCTACTTAGGTACTACTCATTATGAAACGATATTTTTTACGGTTTTCAAATATGTACTTTGATCATTGTTATAGGTTCTATTTCGGGCAGACGTTCTCATCGACTGTTTAATAAATTGCCATGGGAAATTTCCAATATAAGATGAAAGTTTATTTATATATTTATTTTCTTAATAACTTAGAAATATGATGTGAAATATACTCAGAGATTTGAGCTATGGCTTATTTTTTATCACGGATTTTCCGTTTTGAAACGCATAAATTAAATCAATTGAAATTGTTCTAGGTACACTTCTGTATAATATTTTGTTGTGCTATCTACTTTTGTATAGTTTTTTTAATACGTGTTTTTCTTTTTTTTTAGTACAATAAAGAGTTTTCTATCTATCTTCTATCTATGTTTCATATATATGCAAAAGGTCTAGATTTTATACATACTGTTATAATAAATAAGCACTAACGTTAGCACTGATTATTTTTCACAGTTACATCTAGCATGCATGTACCTGCTGTAAACAATTATTATAGTTGATAATAATGACAATTAGATAATTATAGTTCAAAGTCCAAAGTTGTTATAGGAACGTTTATAGAAACTTCTTGCCATGTTATGTTCTAATAAAAGTTTTTAAGTATATCGTTATTTTACAATCAAGGTATTATCTGTGTATCATGTAACGGATTTTTATATTAAATAAAACTAATTTAATTAACGGCTTTTACTTAGATCGAACTTAAATATATACTAATTATAATACGGCTCATTTCTTTACGGGTTTTAATTATTGTTGAAAGCTCACCATTAACTAGGGCTAGGACGCTGTATTTAATATAAAAGTGAAATATAATATATATAATAATCGTCAAGAATATAAGAGTAATAAATATATGAATAATTACTTTAAAACTAAGTACGAACAACATACCTTCATCTCTACTTTAACACCCAACGCTTTGATAGTTTATCTGCCCACAAAACAAAAAAAAACATTTAAGCTGAAGCACATACATTAAATTGTCAGAACCTTAACATTTCCATTTAAATCGGTGCCGTTTATAAAAACACTATGGTCAGCAAGTTAAAGTATAAGCACGCGACCGTACCACACTGGAGTTGCGTTCCAACTAAGTTTTTAGAGTCAACGAGGCGGAGCTTGCTAAAGTCCCTTTTTAAACTTGGATCTCCTATTGGCTGTATCATTGACTTAAGGCGTGGCTTGTATTTCATACTTATACGAAAGTATTTTGTATGTAAACATATGTACGCCAAAAAAACAAATCTCTTTGCGTACTAGATTTTGCGTGTGACTGTTACTGTCCCAACGGCTTTTGATTCGCTGATTGTAAACTATCAAGCATATTTATTCAATTAAAAATTTTCATGTGGAATAAAAATTTTCTGAACATTTATTAGTTTTTAAACAAATTACTGTTGATTGATTGTTTGATGATACTTTTGATTACAATTTGAATGCTTTTGTAGGTTAACCACTTGCAAATTTACACTAAAGTCTTTATATCTGTCTGTGTGTTATATATGTATGTATGTAGATATATGTCTATAAATAACACGGGTATTGATATAGCACAGCCATTTCCTAATCACAGACTGGGATACCGCATTGATTGGCCACTAATCTGATTGCTCGAGTGTAATGTCGATCAGTCGTTTAAAGGTCTCGATAGAAGCCTTCAAATACTCTGACCCAACTTTGCATTCGACCAAAACTCGTTTTAAATGTCTATTTATCGTACTGAACAACGATGTTTTGATAACTTTATTCAAAGCCAAAGTTTGCAAACTCACCTAGAGTTTACAATTATAATAAATAAATACTAATAATGAAATTATACATTCAATGAGATATCAAATCTCCGCGCTAGAATTGAACCCGTGTTGCTGTGAGCTTTAGCCGCTGTCAGATTGCATCGAGGAAAATATGGCTGATGTTAGTGGCTATAAAGATGCAGTTATACGATTCATAATCTTACTGATTCAATTAAGAATGGCACCGTTTGCCTTTCCTTTAATGGCTAGGGAATCACATAGTAATCGCTTCGGTAAATGTCTTATCTATTTCATACTTTTATCCGTGCAGGGGCAGGGAAAGAATACTAACCTCTGCAGCCGGGGTCGGCCTGTCATAAAAGTCGACCAAACAACCCACCTACGTGGTAGGGCCTCAAGCCCGTCTAGATGGCGACCACCTTTGGTCTTTAGTATACCGCCATAATAACCTTGTGTTGTGTCGGAACACTAATGCCGGGGCATTAGTGACCCAAGTTCCTGTACCCTTATGGGACAGCAGCGTGTCCGCGATGCCACTGGCGTTCACACTGGAAAACACCCATAGGTGATGGTATGTGCTAAATTCTAAGCGCGCCATCAGCCTGTCGCCGTCTGCTGTCTTACAGCAATCAAATAAAATAGATTTCTTGCTAAGAAAAAGGTTGACAACACCTTGGAGGCATGTAATTAAATTCTTCTTTTGTTACAAAATTTAATTAATTTTAATTTATAATAAAACTAATTGACCTGGCAAACGTTGTTCTGCAATATGAATTTTAAAAAAGTAGCTTATGTCCTTCTCCAACGTTCAATCTATGACCATACTGAAATTCATCAAAATTGGTTCAGCGGTTTAGGCGTGAAAATTTAAAAAACAAACAAACTCACTTCCGCATTTATAATATTAGGATAATAATTTTCACTAGTGATATTCTTGATAAAAAAAATACTACACTGATTTAGAATTAAACGAACCGTTAACACACCTGCGAACATAGAAAAGCTCGCCAATTACAAATTTGTTTCTCCATTCACTGTAATATGAGGGTAGATCGTAATCAGAGTTGTCCACTTTAGTCGGGCTTAATAACATAATTACACGTCTAGACCATCAAATTGCAAATTGAAATAGATTTATTAAATATGTATATGAAAACATTATGAATGGACAAATTATAGAAAGGATGCGAAACAAGGTTCTTTTTGCATAGAAACAAATTAATACGGGTAATTTATATTCGTGCCATAACCGCCTAGATATCGACCATATGTAGGTAGTATATAAAAAATGAAATAATACATAAACCGACTTATGAGAAAAGGAGGTTTACAGACAGTGAAAACACGGTTCTGACTGGTTTCCCCTGTCAGGGTGGGGTGCCGGTAGTCGCTCCAAAAACCTAATTTAAGAGCGATCTCCGTGGTGTAACTGCTGTGCACTTCGGTTGCGGAAGTCCCGGGTTCGATTCCCGTTTCGCGTGTTTACTTTCGGACTAGATAACGTTGTCTGAAATGTCCTAGTAATTTTTTTATATTTATTTATCTCGGTTTTTGGTCAAGAAACGCTGTAAACTTGCTCTGTGACGATATCATTAGACCCCAGGCTCGAAATGGTAAAAATCAAACGGTATTAAGAACTGGGTTTATGATGATGAATAATCATATCATCATTTGAGCATAGTTATTACTTGCCCTTAAAAATGGCAGCGTCAGAGCTGACCCTATGATCACAATGAGTATGAACTATAGTAGCTCGGTAATGATAAATTTATCGGTCTACTTATCATTAAGTAGTTAATTTAATATTCCTATTTGAGGCATTGTATGAAACATTGTCAAATTAAAAACCGGAGACGTTAATTATTCACTAGATTTTACGCCACACTAGAATTCGCGTCAAGTTTGAAAAATCAACAATTATTAACATCAAAGTGGATCTTTTCCAAAACATTTTTTATTATTTTTTTCCTTCATTGCTGAGGAACAGTAGATAGGCTGACGGCCCACTTAACAGCTTTAACAGTTGCCGTTGCGATGCTAGGGGCACCGCTAACACGCTGCTGTCCAATATGGGGTATTACTGGGCTAATACCTGGGTCACTAATGCCGGAACACAACACAAGGTTATTATGGCGGCATATTTAGACCAAGGGTGGTTGTCATCCAGACGGGCTTAAGGCTCTACGACGTAGCTAGGGTTGTTTTCTCGCCTTTTACGACAGGCCGACCCCGGCCGCAGGGGTCAGTATTCTAACTTCGCTTTAAACCCTAATTCCGGGATAGACTATATTCGCTCGTGTAGAAATATCTAGTTTATTTTTTCGGGATAAACAGACTGGTATTATACCAGACTACCTACTACTTGTGGTATACTACCCTACTACTTGTGTTATAACGGCCAACGTACTTCGGAATCACTCTCTTCGGAGGATTTCTCTCAATGTATATATAATATGTATATAGGTACTACAAAAAATTATATAAGCAGTATATCAGTTGTCTAGTACCCATAACACAAATGCTATGCTATTTACTTTGGGAATAGATGGCACTATGTCAATTGTGACAGTATATTTATTATTTACTAGTTGACCCGGCAAACGTTGTTCTGCCATATGAATGCCTATGTCCTTCTCCGAGGTCCAATCTATGACGAAATTCATCAAATTTGATTCAGCGGTTTAGGCTTGAAAGGGTAACAAAAAAACTCACTTTCACATTTATAACATTAGTTAGGATTAAAGACTATTTTTTTGCCAAATTTCATCCAATTCCGTTCTTGTGTAATTGGACGTAGTTACGCAAAAAGGATCCAACCCACAAAATGTTACTTTTGAATTATTAAAGATTAAAGTTTTAGCTGTATTTCCGCATTGATGTATTTGTTAGTGTCTATGGGTTCTTAAGAAAATATAAGCGTAAATGTATCATTTCTCATACAAATAAGTTTAACTGCTCTTATTTTAGGCCCAGAATGAGTACTTTGTTATACTATCTAATTATTCTACCATATTGTGGGTTGGATCCTTTTTGCGTAACTACGTCCAATTGAGTAACAAACATCCATCTACCGTCGCATTCATAATATTAGATTACATTGCATCTTAACATTACAAATGTAAATGTTGAGATTATAGCTAACAGGGGAGATTGAAAAGAGCATGTGCCAACCCCACATATTTTGCAATGAGGGCAACAAGAGTATTGCCATAAATGCCTTATAAGATATGTGTGCCCATAGTTATGCTGTCATAGTCAGGCAGGCATACTCAGTTCTGCTGATGACTGTGCGAAAAGGAAACCTAACATTGCCTCATCACGTGTGTCAATCAGAAACTGTTCCTGACTTATCAGATCTGTCACTGTCAGTTTTTTCTTTTTTATTGCTGAAGACCCACTTAAAAGAAGTAGTTACCGTCGCTTATAAATTTTTGCGACGCTAGAGGCATCGCGAACACGCTGCTGTCCGTCTAGCGTTACTGGAACCTGAGTCACTAGTGCCAAAATACAACACATAATTATTATGACGGCATAGACAAAGGGTGGTTGCCATCCAGTACCACGTAGCTAGGGTTGCATTGTCACCTTCTATGACAGGCTGACCCCGGCCGCAGGGGTTGGTATTCTTACTCCGCCTGAGCACGAAGAAAAGTGTTCGCAAACGTATCAGCGATGAACACTTTTTAACAACAAACCTAATATTGCACAGTTTTTTTGTATTAACAATAAAAACCATTGTAATTTTGGAGATGTCACGAAATAGTAATACCAGAAAATAGTAGTACCAGCTATACTAAAACTAGACAATATCTACCTTATTATATGCTTTCGTAAAAAGTGGCGTCACTACATTTTAAAGGCACGTGAGATAATACCATTATATTTCCTAAAAATTCATACTACATGTACTATACGAGTCATGTATGCTACAAATATGTCTGACTGTAAAATAAACCACAACTTACCGCTCAAGAATATCTTCCAACAAAATACCCACAATTAAAAATCAACCAAACGGATGAAAAAGTAACTTTTCCCTAAATTTGAATTGCAAAACGGAATCGATCTTTCCGGAATGGGCGGATGGTGGCAAAAGGAAAGAGGGGTGAACATTAAAACTGCTCCGGAACCCAATCTCGGATGTAGACACCTTTTTTGATGTTTGCAATATTAAAATACCTCGTCAAAAAGAATTTTATTTATAAAAAAGTAATAACGCATAACAAGATTGCACACTAAACAAATACACAAACTGACTGTTACATTTTTAACAAACGAGGCTGACATCTCAGCATTATGCTGTGTCGGAGTTACCTACACAGCGCTGGTTTTCAGTGTCTGCCCACCAACAAAAAAAAACACCTTCCTAATAGACCTAGCAGCATTATTACAATTTTTTGTGAGGGAATTAAACTAAGAACTCTTCAGTGGTAGAATTAGGATGTTTGAACATATTTGAGATAAATTTAAGTTGTAAGTATGAGCTTATTTCTCTTATGAAACTACTTAACTAATATGTAATATGATTTCAATACAATATTTCATTTGTTTATATATAACTAGCTGAACCGGCAAACGTTGTTCTACTTAAGAGTAACCTATGTTTTTCTCCAAGGTGCAATCTATCTCTATACCGAAATTCATCAAACTTGGTTCAGCAGCTTAGGAGTGAAAAATTAACAGACAGAGTTACTTTCACATTTATAATATTATTGTACCTTTGTAAATAGGGTAGAATGGACGCTACACACCTCGTTGTGTATATGGAATATATAAATAGTTCATTTTGCAATTAATTAATAAGAAATACGCGATAAAAACTATCCTGTCTCAGGCACGCCAGCATAACATTGAAAAACGTGAAAATCGGTTAGATACAATAATTTTGGAGTTCATCGTGAGCAACGTGACACGAGAATTATAGGTATACAGGGTTATTGGTACTTCGACGTTCCCGTTAGGGGACATCCATTAATTACGTGAGCTCATAATGAGGGGGGGGGGTCCAATGAAATCTCACCAAATCACATTTAAACCGAGGGGGGGGGGGTAATCTAAAATCTCACCTCACCTTCAAAAAATATAAAATATTACAGATATTAAAAAATCATTTAGTTTGAGAAAAACATAAAAAAAAGAAAAAAAATGTTCCGGGTAGGTATCGATTATTCGATATTATCAGGCGGCGGAGCGGGAGCGGGAGTCGACCACCACACTCCCCTCCCGCCAACGCAGGCCATGTCGGCGGCGCCGGAGGGCAAATAACGACCTCCGGCCGCCGTAAAAGCGGCTGCGGGCGGCCCCTCAGGGGAGGATCCGCCGCCCGCACTATTGCCGCGAGGGTGAGGGCTGCGTGCTGTTTCGCGGCCCCCCTCAACTCCTAGAGTTGTTAGGAGAGCGCCGGGGGGACGAAACCCTGACCCCCTGGCGCCAACACTTTAGAAGGGGCCCGCCTCAAGACAAAGGGCGGGCCGGCGCCGGCCCGGGCCACGAGATCGGCAGGCCATATATCTGTGGGCCCGGGCGTAGGCGATAGGAGAACAGCGGGGTTTTTTAGTGGGTAGTCGGATGGCCATACATCTTTCCCGGAGTCCCACATATCCCTCGGTCCGGGCCGGGGGAACCCGTCAAGAGAGGTTTTTCCCCGAGACCAAAAAAAAAAGGTATCGATTATTCCCCATGCACGAATTCTCCAAGTTACGACAAGTGCCAAGCGCTACTCACGTTACCAGCCAATTCGCGGAATTTCCCACTACAGAAAAAAAACAGAGAACGTAGACGTTTCCTGTAACTGTCTTCCAGCACTACCAGAAATCCCAGATGACACGTGTCCAATTATTTCAATCGAAAAAGTACATGAGTCTCCATGGATAGAGTAAAAATTTTAAAAGTGTTGTTTTTATCTGTTTTTTTACTTTGAATTTTATTTAATTTAAATACTAAAACTATAGTATACCTGAACGGTTTATTATTTTCCCGAATAGTAAAAATAAATTTAGTTTAAAATATTTTTAACGCCAATCTCACGTAAGGGGAGGGGGGGGGTCCAGGCAAAGCTCACTAAATCTCACCTATGCCCCCCCCCCCCCATAATCAGTCTAAACTGATCGAAAAATAGCTCACGTAATTAATGGATGTCCCCTTAGGAGGTGATAGGGGTGACTATTTGTTATAATTTTAACCCCCATATGCATTATGCAAAAGTGAACCATTTTTGAGTTATCACATTTTTTAACTTTTTCAAAACAAGTCATAAATGCAACATCACAAATGTATAAAAAAAGTATCAATTTAAATCACATTTTTTCTTCTGATTCCTAAAAACGATTAAACACTGGTTATTATCAGTCCATTTTTTATACATTTTAGTGAAAAATATCTAAAAAAGTATTGATATAACATCGTTTTTCGTCTCGCATTTTTAAATTTGGACCCATAATTGTTGTTTTAATGTTGATAAATAACCAGTGTTTAATCGTTAACTGTCTAAGCGACTGCTACTTTTAAATGGTCTCCAAGGTAGAGACCACTAGGCAACCACATTGTAATGAAAGCAAAAAATGTCACAGTGTAACGATCCTCATGCCTTACTCGTATTAGGTACACAAGACCAGCGTAATCCGCCCTCGATCTGCCAAGAGCATCATTACTCGGTAATTACAGTCGCCGGGAGTCCATTCAAGAGGCAGTAGCGCGACAGTCGAGTCACATCCCTGCTATTATCCTCTTGAAATAGTATTTTATGTAATCATGAACTTAACATGTCAAGTCCTGTATTAGTTACCAGCCATGGATTTGCATGAGTTTTATGTTTGCATCCGTCGTTAAACTTTATACGTCTGCCATTTGCAGCGGTGACCTTTCTTAAAAATTTTCTTTTGTTAATCAAATAGTATTGAAGATAAAACTACATGATGCAGTTCATAGTTGGGATTATGCAGAAATAAAACGTTTAATTCAGCACGCCATATTTCAGTATAGCTCGGGAAAGTGCAAGATTTCCTTTAGCGGATACTGACTACATGATAAAACCTAAAGTCTCCTCCCTGTGATCAAGCTAGGTATTTTAGATCCTTTCCCTCCCGGGTTACGAATTTATTTTGTTACATCTTTTTACATAATGCATGAGCATTATGTAATTGTAAATTTAATATATGATAGTAGTGATTATTATAAAAACAGAAACGGGACGTAATTTTATCCGTGCAGGGGCGGAGAAAGAATACTAACCTCTGCGGCCGGGGTCGACCTTTCATAAAAGGCGACAAAACAAACCGGGTGGTACGTGGTAGGGCCCTAAGCCCGTCTAGATGGCGACCACCTTTGGTCTTAAGTATGCCGCCATAATAACCTTGTGTTGCGTTCCGGCTCCACTATCACCAACGCTGGAGGCTGTGAAGAGGAAATTCGAAGATGTTGCGCCATCACTAGATCCTCTGTAGAGAAGCTCACAAAGATTTGGAGTGACCGCAGAATAACCAGAAATACAAAAGTTCGGCTAATGAGATGCCTGGTCTTTCCAATCTTCCTATACGGAGCTGAGACGTGGACGCTGAGGATGAAAGACTGTCGCGAGATTGACGCACTGGAAATGTAGTGTTGGAGTCGCCTGCTCAGAATCCCGTGGACCGCGCACCGTACCAACGTTTCGATCGTGAAGGAACTTAACATCCAAGAGAGATTATCGTCGACTGTGCAAATACTAATTCTAAAGTTCTTCGGGCACATCACCCGTAACGAGGACTCGATGGAACGGTTAGTTGTGCCAGGGAAAGTCGAGGGCAAAAGATCTCGCGGGCGCTCTCCAACACGGTGGACAGACCTCATCAAATCTGTGACGCACTCCGGCATCAATGATTGTTCTCGCTCTGTCAGACATCGGTGCGAATGGCGGCGCATCGCAAAAACAGCGGTGGCGCAGTAATTGACCGACGCATGACCACGACCATTCTGTCAAGAGTGTACGAATAAGATGGAGAAGAGAGTGTTCTGGCATTAGTGACTCAAGTTCCTGTTCCTGTCCCTTATGGGACAGCAGCGTATTCGAGTGGCAACTGGCGTTGCAGACATCCATAGGCGACGGTAACTGCTAAATTCTAAGCGGGCCATCAGCCTGTCTGCTGCTCCACAACAATAAAAAAAATTAAAAAAACACACGGGGCAATCTTTGGGGACTGCCGATAGAGTTGAAAACTAAGTAGCTTGTGAATTGTATCGTGGAGCTATTACATTGTTATTTTCGGTTTATAAAGAAATGTTTATGATCAAGGATTAAAGTTTAAATTGATCATTAACAAACTAAACACTTTACAAACCAAAAATTGTTCATCCAAAAAGTGCTCAACACACCTAAAGAAGTTTTCACTTCAAAACTCAACTATATTTCATTGTAATAAAGTCGCATTTCGAATAGATATGTATAAGTAATGCAATGCAATTATTTAAAAGTTACATTATAAAATAAACCCTAATTTATTATTAATAAGGTTGGTATTACTGGAGCAAAACTACCTCCGTCTTACGAATTTTCGATTAGGACACGTGTCCTGACGCGAGTTTAACATTTTTTACCCATCACAAAAAGTGCACAACACCGCTAAATAAGTTTTCACTTCAAAAACTCAACTATATGTCATTGTAATAAAGTCACAATTCGAATAGATATGTATAAGTAATGCCATTGCATTACTTATACATATATATATATATATATATATATATATATATATATATATATATATATATATATATATATATATATATATATATATATATATATATATATATATATATTCGAATTGTTAAAAATCAAGCAATCATTTAAAAGTTACATTATAAAATAAACCTTAAGTCATTATTAATAAGGTTGGTATAACTTGAGCAAAACTGCGTCTAACGAATTTTCGATCAGGTGTATCCTGATCGAAAATTCTCCTGAAAATTCGAAAATTGTCCTGACGCGAGTTTAACATTTTTTACCCATCACAAAAAAGTGCACAACGCCGCTAAAAATAACAGCGCATGAAACGATATGAACGGTAGGGGAACGGAAGTGGGATGCTATCATAATTGATAGCATCCCACTTCTGGGCTCGAGCCTCGGACAGTGTGTTCACCATTCTTATCAACGGCGGATTAACGGGTTTTACTTATCAGTTATCTCGGCAGACAGATTTCCTCGTGATGTCCTTAACCGTGTAACAATAATGTTATAAATATGCACATTACGGAAGGAAAACTGCCTGAGCGATGCATGTCACCGTGGGATTCGAATCCAACACCTTTAAATTAGTCACCGAGTGTTTCCATTTGTTACTAATTACGGTAAGAAAGATATAGATATTTTAAACTTGATATATCCCGTGGACGTAGTAAAGTACTTGAAAAATGGTCGCAATTTAATATTAGCACTGGTCGGTAATAACTCGACATTTCCAACCATAGCGGGCATTCGGAATTGATATTAGATATACATTTTTATAGGGCAGAACATGAACCATTTCAATTTGCTTAAAAAACCTACAAAGTTATACAAAAAATTTCATACTTATATAAATAAAAGGAAAATGGGGTTTCTTTGACGCACCATCAAAACAAAACTACTGAACATATATTATCGGGATGAAATGAAAATTAGCGTCACGAAGATGTGAAACGTTTTTTCTAATACTTACATTTTTAAACTCGTGATATCTTTCGAATGGAATGTCTGAATTAAATAATTCAAAAAGTTGTATAAAGGTATTGAAGCAGTCTTGAATCTGAAGTTATTTATTTTGATAAAGATTAATACCAAGATACAAATAAAGAGCCTTTTCTAGGGGCAGCATTTCAATTAAATTTTTAAAATAAAAGAACACTTATTGTGGCATAAAACTATAATAGTTAGACATATGCTGTCGCGACACTTTTTGTAAATAATGATGTGTTCTGCAAAGTCGTAGTACATTATTTTATTCTATCGTCAATAGTTTACGCAGCGCACGCGATTTAAATAATATTTTAGGTAAATTTTTTACACCTTGGGTTACATTATTGGAGTTTTAGTAAGGATCCCTAATGTGTTTGATAATATAATATAGCCTATGTCACCCGGGGATAAAGTAGCTTCCTAACAGTGAAAGAATTTTTCAAATCGGTTCAGTAGTTTCGGAGCCTATTCAATGCAAAGAAACAAACAATCAAATCTTTCCTCTTTATAATATTATAATTATACCAAACATTTCCGATCGAAGCGCAGTCCATTTAATAAACTTAGTTTAAAGAAATCTATAAGGCGCCGATTCATGGCCGTCTAGAGTTCACTAAATTAGTTTGCCAAAGAAGTTTCACTTCTGACATGTGTACTTTGTACGCACGCACTTTTTTTTGGATTCCATTGACACTCTCATTGTTTTCGATTTACTTTTGCCCGTATACACATTATTATTTTGAATATACCAATTGTAATCGATTGAACCCAAATCAGGAGGGAGCCGTTCCTCCGCTCAGGCTTAAGTTTTCGTCGCGTAGTCTATGGTAAATATGGTTCAATAAAAATGCACAAGTATATACTTTTGGCATCACGGCGCAAGCACTGTAATATGAAGAACACGTGGCGTAGCGGCTAACACAATTCGGTACACTTGCGGAAGTCATGGGTTCTCAAAAGTGCCAAATCTACTCTAGATATGGCTTCTTTATAAAATCTAACAGATGTCTTTTTTATGAAATATTTTCTGTTGGCCAATTTTTCTCGTCTCCTTTTCTTTTCCTGATTTCTTATATTCAATATTTTCTCTGTTTGATACCGAAGGATATATCAAGATATAACGATTCATGATTGCCGTCGTTTGAGCACAAGCTTATCCACCCAATTACTAAAAAAATATAGTATTTAAAACGGTGGTTATAAACCACGAAAACACAGCAGTAATTGTGCATCCGACCCGCGTATACCGAATCAATGGGGACGCTGATTGTTAATTTGAGATATCCCGGGGGACTTGTTCGATACGCCGCGCCCCAGTTTATCGAATATGTCAAATATAAATGTACAATGTTTACTATATGACAACAGAACATTGTGATTTGATTATTATAACTAAGTGATTTATTTGTAACAAATTATCCAATGGCAGTGAAACATTTTTGATAAAACGAAAAATTAACATCAATGTTTTATTATAAAGTTTGTGTCAGGTATTAAATAGTCACCCGTATCGCAAACTTATTTTAAACATTTCATAAACTGTACTACTTACAACGTCATCTATAGAATAACATTAGAAATTTACCAATTAAAATCATAAATTTTTAATATTTCAATAGTACTTTAAACCAATTCCATGATATCGTTTTTAATTCATGCTATTACATCGTTTTTTTCTTTACTTATGCATTTAATAATTATGTATGCATTTACAAAACTTTCATCATTCATTTCATAAAACTAAGCGACTGTTACCAAACTCACTTTAAACAATATTGTATGATATTATCCCCAGTTGTATTGTATCGCAATATTTGCCTTCCTTCCCAAGGGGTAATAAATATCTTGTATTTGTCGTTGTGTACCTACATGTTAAAACAATGTAAGCATGTTAATATATCATTACCAAAATAATCAATCAATATTTCAGTCAAATTTAAATACTTTGTAAGTGATTATATAGATATTTAATCGACTAGCTTTATTTTAGTCGGCCTGTCGTACATAGCGACAAAGCAACCCACCCTAGCTACGTGGTACTGACACCTTTGGTTTTAAGTAGGTAAAAAATACTAAATTGACTTCTTGAAACCCACTTCTATTCATATTTGAGTTCATAGCAATACGATTTAGGTGTTGACGAGCTTACTAGGAACGTATTGCGGTTGACTAATCTTTTTAAATGTTACTGATTAAAATTGTATTAAATTGCAAAATATTCTTCTTCCTGCCCTTATCCTACATCACATGGGGTCAACACATGTTCTCTCCTTCCACTCTCTTCTATTCGCCGGAATCTCAACATTCAAACCCTTTTTCGCCGTATCATATTTAAAAAAACATGGATGGATTATGCCATCTACTTTCATTACACCTGTATCCATCTACTTTCATTTCTATTATTTTCCTAGTTATATATGCTATATTTTCCATTCGCATTATATGACCTAACTACACACGCTACTTCACACTTCTTCTAATATATTTATTTCTAATTTTATAAATTTTCGCAACATTGGCTTCTCCACAGCATGCAACATCAGCGATTCATACTACCACAGACCTTATTAAATAAATTGTAAAATTTTACTATACTTTTAGAAAAATGTTAGAAACTGAAAGAAGTCAGTATACTAGACATTACTAAACCTCAGAGTAAGCGTTCATTAGTTGGCGTGGCATTAAAACGTTCGACATTTGGCGCGTCAAATTGCTGCGTTTGATCAGCCCTTTGTGCGGCCTAAGACTATTACGACAAACGGATTATACGGGAGACGCGCGCGCACCCATCCGAAGCAATGCGATTACCACACCCCCGATGCCCCGTCAAACCCCCGCGGATGTCCTCAGACGCTAGCCTTCCCAAACAACCAACTAAAACCTACAGTCGGAAATTCAGAACCCCTCCGGGCGTTCGCATCCCTTATTTTTTGATCTGTAACTGGATTTGTCCAGTACAATTGTAAGGCGCTAAAATGGTGCCACCCAACATACTAAATATAAAAGTTTAGGAATGTATTTTTAACATCTAACCAAATAAAAAAACTCATTTTTAATCAAAATTTCTTATAAAATCTTACTAATGGAGGAATTAAATTTTTTTATTCCTCATTTTCTTTCAGGTCTGGAGTTTAAATTCAGAGCCTGAAGTAATCAAAGCCTGGAGGAAAATCTTCAACTTTCAACGGTAAAAATATTACAAGAAAATATATGAAGTATAAGTTAATATTTCTTCTTCCTTCTGGCCTTATCCCACATTCCATGGGGTCGGCACAACCTGTACTCTCGTTCCACGCAGCTTCTACTAGCCGTCATCTCAACATTCACACCCTTTTTTGCCATATCATCTTTTACGCCATCCACCCATCTTTTTTTAGTCTATCTTTACTCCTGTATCATTTCTATCATTTTCCTTGTTATATGGCAGTCTTCTGCGCATTACATGATCAAACCACGCCAGTCTGTTACTTTCAAATTTTTCAAATACTGGCGCTACTTTCACACTTCCTCTACTACTCATTTCTAATTTTATCTATTTTTGTAACTCCCCACATCCATCTCAGCATTCTCATCTCCACAGCATGTACCATCCTTTCATCCCTCCCCTTTGTGGGGAGCATTCCGATCCAAGACAGGCATTCTTATTACGGATTTATAAATTTTACTTTTGCGTTTAAGTGGGACTCTTGGGTCACAAATTGTTCTTAAAACCTGTCGCCATTTCATTCATCTCGAATGAAATTCTGTTTTTGACATCTCGGCATATATCACCGTCGTTCTGTATTAATGATTAATTAACGTAATTTATGCTACACTAAAAAATCACAAATACCCGACCCCCTTCGAATAGATGCCCTGGACCTTTATTATAATTTTGTATATTAATTAATACTGCGTGCTCCATTTATTTTATAATACACTAGCAGCCCGTCCCAGCTTCGCACGGGTATTTAACAAAAAATTTAAAATTAAACCCTTCTATTTTTTTTCGGTCTCGGGGAAAAACCTCTCTTGACGGGTTCCCCCGGTCCGGAGGGACCGAGGGATATAAGGGACTCCGGAAAAGATGTTCGACCATCCGACTACCCACTAAAAAACCCCGCTGTTCTCCTATCGCCTACGCCCGGGCCCACGGATATATGGCCTGCCGATCTCGTGGCCCGGGCCGGCGCCGGCCCACGCTTTGTCTTAAAGCGGGCCCCTTCTAAAGCGCTGGCGCCAGGGGGTCAGGGTTTCGTCCCCCCGGCGCTCTCTTGTAACAACTCTAGGAGTTGAGGGGGGCTGCGGAACAGCACGCGGCCTTCTCCTTCGCTGCAATAGTGCGGGCGGCGGATCCTCCCCCGCTTTCTACGGCGGCCGGAGATCGTTGCCCGCCCTCCGGCGCCGACTTCGCGGCCTACGTTGGCGGGAGGGGAGTGCGGTGGCGGACTCCCGCTCCCGTTCCGCCGCCTCCCTTGCAGACACTACTGCCTCGCAAAAGGAGACGACGGCCGTCCATCCAGGATCGCCCCCGACCATGGACAGAACCAGGGCCGGGAGCGACAGGTCCGCGGCCAATTCCGGACGGGACTACCATCCCCGTCGCGTGCTAGTCAGGCGTGGGTACGAATACCAGACGACACTCCAGAAAAAGCAGAGCCGCCTGACGTCGTAGCCTGCCCAGCAAGACCAACCGACAGCGACGATGCAATTCCCGCCCCGGGAACACTCTCTGTGCAGGCGCAGTCGAAATAGGCATGGTTTCGACTACCAAATCAGGTCCCAGGGTAGAACCCGGGACCCCAATCAGTATTCGCAACCATCCCACCGGGGACCACGCCACGAACAGAGAGCTAAGTTGGAAAGGATGTAAGAGGTAGACGGAAAGAAAGGTAGGACTCTGTCGCCTCGAACGGAGAGGGGAGTGAAGCGACAGATGCTCGGGCACCTCGGGTACGCACAACCGTGCACTCTTTGGACAGAGGAGCGCCCCTGAGGGCAAACCCTTCTATTTGCGTCAGGTTACTAAAAAAATAAAATTATAAAGAAAGTTTGAATATTGTTATTTCTATTTTAATGATTTTTTATTATTTCTATTTTAATGAGCTTTTATTTTAATGATTTTTTTGTTATTACTTTTTATTTATTTTTCGTTATTTTTTAATAAGTATTCAAAATTTTGTAAAAACCCCAGTGACGCACGCCTACATTGCATAAGGTGCTGCCTAGCTAGCCGAACAGGGTGAGCGGCTACCACGCAACATTTTTCTAATACTTACATTTTTAAACTCGTGATATCTTTCGAATGGAATATCCGAATTGAATAATTCAAAAAGTTATGTTAAGGTATTGAAACAGTTTTGAATATGAAGTAATTTATTTTGATAAGGATTAATACCAAGATCCAAATAAAGAGCCTTTTCTAGGGGCGGCATTTCAATTAAATTTTTAAAATAAAAGAACACTTATTGTGGCATAACTATAATAGTTAGACATATACTGTCGCGACACTTTTTGTAAATAATGATGTGTTCTGCAAAGTTGTAGTACATTATTTTATTCTATCATCAATAGTTTTCGCAACGCACGCGATTTAAATAATATTTTAGGTAATTTTTTTACACTTTGGGTTACATTATTGGAGTTTTAGTAAGGATCCCTAATTTTTTTGAAAATATAATATAGCCTATGTTACCCGGGGATAGTGTAGCTTCCCAACAATGAAAGAATTTTTTAAATCGGGTCAGTAGTTTCGGAGCCTATTCAAAGCAAACAAACAAACAAACAATCAAATCTTTCCTCTTTATAATAGTAGTATAGAATAGATAATACATAAGCCTCTACAAAATTGCAACAAATTCTTCTCCAATCTAATTAGTTGCGTACAAATTAGTGTTTACAAATTAATAATATAATATATGAAAATATTTTCACGCGTACAACATGCATTACTGAAAATATTACTGTTTATTAATAACGCAATTTAACGCTTTTAACAGTCTTTAGTACAATATGTGAATAGTATCGTAAAATTTAGTTTCATTTTAGCTACCCTAACTCACACCTTACCAATCCTATTATAGTAATTTAAACCCTATTCGAATGTATTAATGTATATTTCTCATCGTCCAACGAACTTCATCGACAAAGCTTGGGGTATATCGGTGTGCCGTGTGACCCCGGCCAGTGAAAAGAATAGGGTCACCCCAGGTCATTCCAAGGGAGTCGTAAAAGGCGACTGATGGACTACTCTTTTGCCAGCTTACATGCGGCAAAGGAAGTGCACCTCTCGGTTTTTCCTCTAGGGGTTGGGAGGTCGGACGGCAGTCGCTCCCGTAAAAACCAAAACTAGCCAAATAATATGGTTCGGACACGTAAGGGATATGTCACGGATAGGGCGTCGCCGCAAAACGACGCGCAGGAACTTCGCCTGACTCCTGTGACAAGTGGACTAGGGCTGCCGTGCCGTGGGCGAGCACGGCTAAAGACACTAGCCCCATCCAAAAGGAAACTCCGCTTCGCAACGTGGAATATTGGCACGCTAACCGGACGCGCGAGAGAGTTGGCCGATGTGCTCTCCAGGCGGAGGGTGGCCGTGGCGTTCCTGCAGGAGACTCGGTGGAAGGCCAGCAGATCCCGGTTCATTGGGAATGGCTACAAGCTGATCTACACAGGTGCACCTGGTGGGGAGAATGGGGTTGCCATAGTGCTCTCGGAGGAGTTCCAGAACGACATTTTGGAAGTGAAACGTCATAGCGACCGGCTTATGGTCGTTAGGGTGCTTATCGATGGGATAGTTACCCACTTGATAAGTGCCTATGCGCCACAGGCCGGTTGTGACGACGCCGATAAAATAGCGTTTTGGAATCAACTCGGAGAAGTGCTCCGTGGAGTCCCATTATCACAGGGGATCATTTTGGGGGGTGATCTGAACGGTCATGTGGGTGATGAATGTGGGGAATTTGAGCGTGTTCACGGTGGATTTGGGTATGGTACCCGCAACGCGGAAGGGGAGAACATCCTCAATACGTGTGCGGCTGCCGACCTTGCCATCGTGAACACGTATTTCAAAAAGAGACCCGAGCATCTCATCACCTACAAGAGCGGGAGGAATGCTACCCAAATCGACTTCCTACTCACTAGGAGACACCACATCAGCAAAGTAGCCAACTGCAAGGTCATACCCGGTGAGAGTCTCACTGCACAACACCGTCTTCTTGTCATGGACCTCTGCGTGAAGCCCAAAGGCAAATGTGTCGACCGCCTTCAACGCCGAATCAGGTGGTGGCTGCTTGATAATGTCAAGTCCCAGGTGTTCGCCTCTGCCATCGGCGACAAGTGCGCCGGAGGTGAGGGCGAACCGGTTCAAGCGTACTGGGACAGGATTCAGGCGGCTATCCTTGGGTCGGCGAGAGAGGTGCTTGGCGTGTCTAAGGGCGGACGCAAGTGTGACAAGGAGACTTGGTGGTGGAACGACTCAGTCCAGAGAGAGACCAGGGCGAAAAAAGCCCTCTTTAAGAAGTGGCAAGCGTCCAGATCTCCTGAAGATCGCGACGCATACAGAGATGCCAAACGCGCCACCAAGAAAGCTGTAGCCAGAGCCAGACGAGACCACTTACAACCACTTTACGATAAGTTGGACTCGTCTGAGGGGCAGAAGCTCATATATAAGTTGGCGCGCTCCAGGGTCAAAGCGGCACAGGATATCTCCAAGTGCCGCTGTGTAAAAGACCCCGGGGGCAACTTGTTATGCGAGGACCTCGCGGTGAAGGAGAGATGGCGCTCATATTTCCACGAGCTGCTGAACAAGCAGCACAAAGAGGTGCAGCCGCCAGATCTTCCTCCGAACCAAGGACTAGTGCCACTGATAACGCCTGCAGAGGTCCAGAATTGTCTTCGACGCATGAAGAATCGGAAAGCTGTTGGATCCGATAGAGTCCCCATCGAAGCCTGGAAGGCGATGGGCTCTCGTGGTGTGGGCACTTTAACCGACCTTTTTAACCAGACACTCCTCACCGGTACGATCCCGAACCAATGGAGGCTGAGTATCATTACTCCAGTCTTCAAAGGCAAGGGATCGGTGCAGGAGTGCGGTAACTACCGCGGTATAAAGGTCATGTCCCACACCATGAAG
Organism: Malacosoma neustria; assembly: GCA_963693495.1. Lineage (NCBI taxonomy): Eukaryota > Metazoa > Arthropoda > Insecta > Lepidoptera > Lasiocampidae > Malacosoma > Malacosoma neustria. Next base: position 1,162,856 of record OY856371.1, read on the forward strand.
CTCTTCGAGAGGGTTATCGACTCTCGGATTCGACAGGAGTGCACTGTCTCGGAATGTCAATATGGGTTCCGCCCTGGTCACGGGACAATGGACCCTATTTTTGCCCTAAGGACTGTCGCGGAGAAATACAGGGCGAAGAATACGCCTCTGCATTGTCTGTTTCTTGACTTGCAGAAGGCCTTCGACTGTATTCCTCGCGCGATAATCTGGTGGGCATTGCGGTCCAAAGGGATTCCAGAGGCCTATATTGGGATCATCCGAGACATGTACCGTGATTCCGATTCCGTAGTTCGGACCGCTGTTGGCGACACAAAACCTTTCCCCATCACCGTCGGGGTGCACCAAGGATCCGTCCTTAGTCCGTTTCTGTTTAGCGTGGTATTAGACGTATTGTCAGACAGCATCAGAAACTCACATGAGCAGCCCCCGTGGCTGCTCATGTATGCTGATGATATCGCGCTGGCAGATTCGGACAGGGGTAGGCTGGTGCGACGTGTGAAGGCGTGGAAGGAGTCGCTTGAGAACGGTGGTCTGAAGCTCAATGTGGCGAAGACCGAGTACTTGGCCTGTAACTCCACAGATCCCACACCCGTACGCATAGACGGCAACACGGTCGAGCGCACGGACCATGTGAAATACCTGGGATCTGTGTTTCATGCGTCTGGTGACATCGATTGCGACGTCAAGGCACGCATTGCTGCCGCGTGGGCCAAATGGCGTGAGGTAACTGGTGTCATTTGTGACCCCAAGATGCCGGTAAAGTTGAAGGGACAGGTCTATAAGACCATCATTAGGCCTGTCCTTTTATACGGCTGTGAAGCGTGGCCGGTGTTAGAGCGACACAAGCAAGAACTGCGTGTCACGGAGATGAATATGCTGCGGTGGATGTGTGGAGTGACGCGGAAGGACCGCATTCGCGGTAGTCTTCATGTCCGTGACATTGCAGATAAATTGCAGGAGTGTCGGCTCCGTTGGTATGGCCATGTTTTACGGCAACCGGATGCTTACGTGGGAAACAAATGTCTGGCCATGCCGCCTCCGCCGGGCCCCGGCAGGAGGGGTAGACCCAAAAAGTGCTGGCTTGACGTCGTAAAGGGTGATATGCGTGCCAATGGGCTAACTACCAGGGATGCTGAAGATCGCGCGAAGTGGAGTAGAAAAAGTCGGAAAGCGGACCCCGGGCACCGAAACGAAAGTTTTGGTGGCAACCGGGACTAACGCTAGGATGATGATGATGATGAGTACAATATGTGAATAGTATCGTAAAATTTAGTTTCATTTTAGCTACCCTAACTCACACCTTACCAATCCTATTATAGTAATTTAAACCCTATTCGAATGTATTAATGTATATTTCTCATCGTCCAACGAACTTCATCGACAAAGCTTGGGGTATATCGGTTTGGACTAAATAAAACCGTCTCAAGGGTCTTGTTTCTGTGTAACTAGTAGTTTGTAACAATAAATTGTATTTAATTATCAACCTTAGGGATTTGAAAAATAATTTTCCCCTTTTTATGCCTGTCATTTTCTGCTTTACATGTAATTAAAGCGGATTGTTTCACTGGCACATTAATTAGGTCGATTTTTCAAGGCCATTACGTTACCCATAGGACTTGGGTTATGAATGTATTGGTGTAATCCTTTTCCGATTTCACATTTATCTCTGCTGCTCATTGCTATAGGACAGCAGACAGGCTGACGGCCCGCTTAGAATTTAGCAGTTACCGTCGCCTATGGGTGTTTGCAACGCCAGTCGCATCGCGAACACGCTGCTGTCCCATAAGGGTACAGGAACTTGGCTCACTAATGCCGCAACATAACACAAGGTTATTATGGCGGCATACTTAAGACCAAAGGTGGTCGCCATCCAGACGGGCTTGAGGCTCTACCACGTAGCTAGGGTGGGTTGTTTTGTCGCCTTTTACGACAGGCCGACCCCGGCCGCAGAGGTTAGTATTATTTCTCTGCCCCTGCACGGATAAAATTCAAGACACGAATTATGCTAACCTTTCCTTACTGCCCTTCTTCCACATTACACATCTCTTCTCCTTCCACTCTCCTCTGTTAGTTGTCATCTCAACTAGAACAGCAGACACGCTGACGCTCCAAATAATAGAAAGCAGTTACCGTCGCCTGTGGATCTTTGTGACGCTAGGAGCACCGCAAACACGCTGTTGTCCCATAAGGGTAGAGGAACTTGGGTCACTAACGCCGAAACACAACGGTTATAATGTAGGCATACTTATAGACCAAGAAGGGTGGTTACCATCCAGACGGGCTTGGGTTGTTTCGTCGCTTTTTTCTACAGGTCGACCCCGGCCACAATGGCTAGTATTGTAGCAGCACCACGATTTGCTCTTCACTCTTAAAAGCAAGCGAGAGAAATGCGGCGAGCGTAGAATTTTTTTTGTGTAAGTGTAAGGCTGTCATCGTCTCAGACGACTAACGACAGCGAAAACGGGCGGAAAAGGCATTCCAACACCGTGGGAGCGGGGTCGATCAGCCGTGGCAGCGTGCTCGGCTCGAACGCTGCATGGGGATCAAACGAAGAGCAGCCACGAATGGCAAGAATACTTTATTTGGGGACTATCGGCTCCACCGGTGAAGCCGATCCTATACTAATCTACTACCGTTTCGGAGTGCTTGTAGCTGGGGAGAAGAAACGGCGAAAGAAACTCCCCCGCAACACATCTATTCTGCGTGTATTTGTGTAGTGTGTGGGTTGTGTGCGTCTACAGGTTATGGGGGGCGGAAGGTGTCCCTAAACCTATTGCGTCGGGCTGGTCCGTGCCAGACTGGGGGGGATTGCGTCCGCGAGAACATTCGCTTCAGCGTTCTTGTGATGGGGTCGGGTGTGTCCGTGAGCATGTTTCGCGAGCGACGACGCACGTGACTAGCTCGGCCTTGGAATCGTGGAAAGTATTTTATTGAACACTACTCCTAAGAAGACCTCCGAAGAAGAACTCTGCCTCACAAACAAACCTATTGGAGGCCAGGAACCCCTGCGCCTCCAAAGTATTCTTACTCCACCCCTGTACGGTATAAAAGGTATTCTCTTTGTATTATATAATCATGCCACACTATTCTGTAAATTTTTAGATGATAAAAATCACTAGATAAGATAAGCTGAATTAAGATATTCTCAAAATAATATAATAGTTAAAGTAACAAATTGCTCATTGAGGCCCTCTTATTCGCCAAGTCCCACGCGAAGCGATGGCTCGTAGATATCCTGGGGGTCTGCCACTACACTTTTAACAATGACGTAATAACCAAATTGGCGGCACACGTCCTTTAATCCCTATTCAATGTGACGAAACGCGGTCAAATGGAAACACAACATATTAATTATTGTTTGTTTTAATTCTTAATTGTACCCTAAATACCTAGTCAGGTCATAAATTCTGTCACATGTTTAATGTAAAATAATTGTAACAAGTTTATTAATTATGTAACCATTCATATACCAAAATGAACTTAACAAAACATAGATTCTTATGACATTAAAGTTTATTCAAAATGACCTCCGTGATTTTGAATACAAGCCTTCAATCTGCGCGGCCAGTTGTCTATCGCAGCACGAACGAGGTCCATGTCAATATCGGCGGCTGCCTTAATCAAGGATGTCTTGAGTGACTCCAAATTGGGATGAGGCTTTGAGCTCGCCTTTTCCTCCAAGTGTTGCCATATCTTGTAATCTAACGGATTCAAATCTGGAGTGGAGGAGGGCCAGTCTTCGTGCCGGATGAAGTCGATTTCACGCGCCGCCAGCCAGTCTTGTGTGCTCTTCGCTCTATGAGCTGGCGCCGAATCTTGTTGGAATACCCAGTGCCTGTTATTGAACATGGTATGAGAAACAGGTTCCACAAGGTTCGTCAGGACTGTATTTTGATACACAACAGCATTCGTTTTTACACCTTTCTCACAAAAATGTACCTCTGTTAAGCCCCAATAAGAAACTCCCAACCATACCATGAGCGAGGATGGAAAATGACCTCGTTGGACACGCGGAATACGGTTGCTCGCTTCTTCACTACTGTGTGCGTACACCTTATCATTTTGTTTGTTGTAGCTCTCTTCTACGGTAAACATTTTTTCATCCGAAAAAAGAATTTCCCGATATTTTTTTCCCGCGTACCGCTTCAACAAAGCGCGGCATCTCTTCAGTCTCAGGTCCATTAGACGAGCATTCAAACGATGTCCTGTTTTTCTTCGATATGCCCGAAGCCCTAAGTCTTCATTTAACACCCTTTTCACCGTGGTTCTGCTTAACCCCATCTGAAGGGCCAACAGTTTCTGCTTACGTTTGGGATTTCTTTGAATTCGTGCCTTCACAGCTTTTATCACTGCTGAAGTCCTAACAGACCGAGGGCGACCACTTCTTGACCTGTCATCTACACTAGAGTCTTCATTGTATCGTTTGATGGTACGATAAACGAATCTTTTGGTAATATTCAAATTTTTCAGTATGTTAAAAATTTGAATTGGCGCGTAACCGCAACGATGCAACGCAATAACTGCAACACGGTCTTCTTTAAGCGTCCACTCCATATTTAAAAATGAGTAAAATTCTAAAAGTTATACATTTTTATTTTCATGAACAATTCGAAATTCTAATTCAATAAACTTTTTTGTGGCCAGCATTCTAAAAGAAAAGTTTTTACTGTGTGACAATACTTAAGACCTGACTAGGTATATTTTTGGATAGGGTACCTAGGGAACTGAAGCGAATCTAGAGAAAGCACACTTATTTACAGACTTCAATTGTAAAACACTTCAAAAGTATAACAACGCAAATATTTTTTGTATTACAATATATTGACTAGCTGACCCAGCAAACGTTGTTCTACCATATAAATTAAAAAAAGTAGCCTATCTCCTTCTACAAGGTCCAATCTGTCTCTATACTCAAAATCCATCAAAATTGGTTCAGCGGTTTACGCGTGAAACGTAACAGACAGACAGAGATACTTTCATTTATTTATACATTATTACTTACATTTATTAATATAGATGTTGCAATTTTGTTAGTTATTCGGTGTTAAGGTCTTCTTTCGCTCACGTCGCACCAGAGCTACGTTAGACAGAGCTACATGTAAATATAGGACTAGCATTTTACTTTGCTAGTTCACAAAGTGCAAATTTTACTTCCCTGATTATGTACTTTTATATTCACCTACCTAATAAACAATGATTCTCTTAGGAAATTTTTAAATATTTCGCAAAATTCAAACAACTTTTTTAACGACATTTCGCTTAAAGGCTTAACAATCCGTAGTTTTTGGAGCATCCCATAGTGTGCAGACAGTGTAAAAAAGTTGTTTTTCTAAATACAAGATGGAAGCTTTAGCTTATTCTAGCTTCTTATCTTATTTCAGGGCCGAGAAATATCTCGGACACTTCGACCCAATGGGATCTTTTGTGTTCCCCTAGATAGCAATCACTCCGCTACAATCTCATTGAAGATTTGCTTCATGAGCTTAACAATGAGGTATGGAGATAGGAGCCTGTAGTCTTCCGGTGTCGGATATCCTACCCCCAAAAGATTCATTCGCCTCCTGGCCAATGCATCGCATGTACACAGTAGGTGTTCCATGCGTTCTGTATGTTCCCCACACAACCTGCACATGGTGTCGCGGTTAGACCCATCTTCATGAGCATGTTATTGGTTCCAAAGTGCCCAGTAAAGGGTCCAAGCAAGTAGCGTATTTGCCCCCTGCTTATGTTCCAGATGGATCCTGGTGCTTTGTACGTGGATTCCAAAAAATTTTTGGAGTGTCCCAGACTAATTCTAGTCAGCCAGTGTTGTTGTTGACTGCGGTCTGCAAAATCCCTGAATGTGGCTTTCACGAGGCTAGTCGGAATGCCTACACATGCTTCCGGACCCATAAAATCATTAGTTGAGCCCTCTCTTGCCAGTTCATCTGCCATTTCATTGCCATGAATTCCTTCGTGTCCCGGGACCCACATTAACCTCACCCTGTTATGCCTTTCAAGCCTATATAAGGCTTGAATGGCATCCAGGACAAGTCTGGAGTCAACTTTGAAGGAGGCGATGGCCTTTATTGCAGCTTGACTGTCACTGAGAATATATATAGATTTGCCTCTGGTGCCTCTATCTATGTTCTCCTGAGCACAGGTTATTATGGCATATGTTTCAGCCTGGAATACACTTGCCATTTTTCCCAAGCTTTTACTACATTTGTAGTCTTTCGCGTATACTCCCGCCCCTGTACCTGATTCCATTTTGGATCCATCAGTGTGCCATACAAGACTATTATGTTCCGGTGGATTCATTCTTGTTGGAATTTGGACCCTGAAAAGCCTTTCAAATATAAACCTGGTTTGCATTTTATCGGATATCATATGTGTTATCCGATCCAGATCCTCATTTCCATCGAATTTTGTATGGTTGGTTTTGGCTTGGTGGCGTCCCATAGGCCAGCTACAGCAAGGCGATATAGTGCCCTCCTTGCCGCGAGTTCAACCATAATGTGCAGAGGAGGAATGTTAAGATATCTCTCCATAGCTGCCGTAGGTGTTGTTCTAAAAGCACCGGTGATTCCAAGACACACCGTTCTTTGTAGCCTATTGAGTGTCTCTTTGCACGTAGTAAGTTTTATTCTGGGCCACCACACTACGCTGCCATACGTGATGATGGGTATTATCATTATCTGATAAAGCCATCGTATCACTTTGGGTTTTAGCCCCCAGGTTTTACCATAAGTGGAGCGACACATGCCAAATACTCTCAGAGCCTTCGCCATTGTCTTTTCCACATGAGTCTTCCACCTGAGTTCCTTATCGAGGGTTATGCCTAGATATTTGACCTCGGTGGACCACAGCAGTTTGGTTCCATTAAGGGAGGGATTCCCTAGACTTGCTAGTATCCTTCTCCTTGTAAATGGTACTATAATTGCTTTATTTGGATTAATGGAGAGGTGGTTCTCCATGCACCATTTCTCTGTTATCTTCAGAGCCTTTTGTAATAATTCAGAGATTAAGTTCGGAAATTTACCATTGACCATTATGGCTATGTCGTCAGCATAACCTACCGTGTAAAAAGGTCCGGTGTTGACTTTAGTTAGTAGTGAGTCTACTACCAGACACCATAATAATGGAGACAATACTCCGCCTTGAGGGCAGCCGCGTGATGTTTTTGCGCTAAGTTTGTCTCCCATTAGTTCCGACTAATCTGATTCTTCTAGCTTAGTATTTATGCAAAGGTTCTGTCCTATTTTAATAAGTAATTGTAACACAATTTCAATGAGCTGACAATGGAGGAAAACATAAGCCACCATTTTCTTGGATAAAAGTTTCAGGTATACTTGCCGTTTGCACCAGAACTAGGCTTGAAACTAGCAGTGGGACGTTTATGGACAGTTATTACTGGTATATAAAAAATTATGTCTAAGTGGTATTTGGACTTTAACTGATCTTATGATGAGACGACAATAATGACGATATTCTTAAAGAAATACAGCTTAAAACATTTTTCTTTCCGACCAGTATATGTATAAAGAATATTTTTGAATCATTCATACTTCGTAAACACAATTTTCTGTATCGAATAACTAAATTATACCTACTGATTTACAAAGTTTTATATATTTTTGTCACGTACTTCCCCGTGATACTGGAATAAACAGTGGATGAAATCGCCAGCCATCTGTGCGGGGGATGGGGATTGAAGGGGTGAAGTTTGGGGTTCGGATATTAAATTACCTGCTCCCGTGGGTTGTAAACACTTCGTTAAATCACAAGAAGTAACGAACTACAACAAAGATACTTGTATTGACTAAATTTGATGTAGGTAGTTGTTGAGTCACATTATATATCGCGGAAAATTGCTTGAAATACTTCTTGAATACCGTCGTTGAGTACCTATAAACGAGGCGTGTAATTGCAAAACCCGCTATATTATATTTTTAGAATAGAAGAAACGCAAAATAAAAGATTAAATATAATATTGGGATACATATAATAGTATACTAGTTAACCGGGTAAACGTAGTTTCTGTAATCTGACCCGCCAAACGTTGTGCTGCCATATAAATTTAAAAAATAGTATGCAATGTTCTACAAGCTCCAATCTATCTCTATACAGAAATTCATTAAAATTGGTTCAGCGGCTTAGGCGTGAAAGTGTAACAAATATCCATACATCCATACATACAAACTTTCACGTTTATAATATTAGTAAAGATAGAGGCATTTGTGCAATATAAGTGATAGCTATGTAGATAATTTAAAGTGAGAGACTAACGATATATCATATAATTCCGCGGGTTTAGTAACTACTTTATCCATGCAGGGGAGGACAAAGAATACTAACCTCTGCAGCCGGGTTGGCCTGTCGTAAAAGCCGACAAAACAACCCATCATAGCTACGTGTAGGGCCCCAACCCCTCTGGTTGGCGACCACCTTTGGTCTCAAGTTTTTTTTTTTTTTTTATTGCTGTAGGACAGCAGACAGGCTGACAGCCCGCTTATAATTTAGCAGTTACCCTCGCCTATGGGTGTTTGCAACGCCATTGGCATCGTGAACACGCTGCTGTCCCACAAGAGTACAGGAACTTGGGTCACTAATGCCGGAACACAACACAAGGTTATTATGGCGGCATACTTAAGACCAAAGGTGGTCGCCATCCAGACGGGCTTGAAGCCCTACCACGTAGCTAGGGTGGGTTGTTTAGTCGCCTTTTACGACAGGCCGACCCCGGCCGCAGAGGTTAGTATTCTTTCTCCGCCCCTGCACGGATAAAGTATGCCGCCATAATAACTCTTTTGTTATGTTCAGGTATTAGTGACCCAAGTTGCTGTACCCTTATGGGACAGCAGCGTGTTCGCCATACCCCCGTGTGGTGTGGGGCCATCATGCTTATATACTTTACCATACAATAATTTTAATTAAGTAATATGTGATAATGACGACCTCCTGACGTAACAGCTATCGCACGTCGGTACGCTTGCGGAGGTCACGGGTTTGATTCCCGTCCAGCGTCTGGGTGTTTATGTACCCATAACAGTACCCATAACACAAGTGGCTAAGCAACTTAGTTTGGGACTAGATGGCGTTGTGTGAAATGTTCCAATATATTTATTTATTTATATCATATATATTAATTGCCATACTCACTTGCTCTAATTAGGTGTCTGGAAACGTCTATTCGGCTCAGATTTAATTAACCTCGCACTCCAAGTTTCTTTAGACAGGTTGGAAATGTTACCTTTTCTAGTTACTTCGAGATCATTCCATATTCCGGACAGCAGGATATGTTTTGAACTTTCTTGTTCGAGTTGAGCACTATATATAGTTGTATGGAAGACAAATTGATCCTTTTCCATTCAAAAACCGACTTCTTCGCTATAAGTATTCATATGAAAATGTTTAAAAAAATTAAACACAATAAACAAGTTATTTATTTGTTAGGTGTAGATTTTTTAAATTTCTCAATCACTAGCTTTTAAGCTAGCCATGTTGTTTTTTAATGCTGTAGGACAGCAGACAGGCTGAAGGACTACTTAAAAATTAGCACTTACCGTCGCCTATGGGTGTTTGCAATGCCAGTGGCATCGCGAACACGCTGCTGTCAGGAACAGGAACAGGAACTTGAATCACAAATGCCGGAATACAACACAAGGTTATTATGACGGCATATTTAAGACCAAAGGTGGTCGCCATCTAACCGAGCTTGAGACCCTACCACGTAGCTAGGGTGGGTTGTTTTGTAGCCTTTTACGACAGACCGACCCCGGCCGCAGAGGTCAGTATTCTTTCTCCGCCCCTGCACGAATAAAATATATGTTACAATAAAAATATATATTGATTGTGTTAATAATTAACATCAAAGCCTTCTTCATACGTTTGTTTCTGAAAATAATACAGTCTACCATTATTAGAGACTTACTAAAGAAATAATTGTATTCTTTATTAAAAAATAAATAAAACAACACTAATTATTATTTTTCGAAAGACGTAAATTGCGCAAAAGAGTCATAATATTGATTTGATATCATTTTATTTATTTACTTATTTTTGGGTAACAAAGTTTATTAACCGTTAAAAAGTTAATTACGTTTATAAAACTGTACAGTCCATCGTAACATGTTAATAAACATCGCCTTCTCGAAAATTGCTCGTCTCGAGGGTAGTTGTGTAAATTATATCACATAGTTATATACGAGCACGTATATAACTATGTGGGTACATACTACAGGTATTTAACAAGTCTATATCGATGGTTATTTGATTATTCCTTCCCTAATTCCTCACCCTTCCCAGTGCCCAACTGAATATATTTGAATAACACGAAGTATAATGAGCTGATGAACAGCATGGAGATCGAACTGACGACCAGGTTGGCTGATTCCAGTTTTCATTATATATTGTCATTGTAATGTTATCAGCCGATCATTGTCCACTGCTGAAAAAGTTTGCGCCACACATTCCAGTCTTTTCCCATCCAGCCTCGACGTTGCGCAGTTATCGCTCCATCGAGCAGCAGGACATCCTACGTTAGGTTCTCCTAGCCGTGGTCTCCACTCGAGGCCAGTTTGCTCCAACGCCCATCTACCTTTGTCCCGCGACAAACATGACCGGCGCATAGCCACTTCCGCTTGCATATTTGGCGAGCTATATTGACTACAACACAATTGTGTTAATTGAACAGTGTGGACTCAATCAGATATTATTTTACTACTTACTACCTGGGCCAACGTAAGAAGTAACTCATAGATCTTCTGCTAATTCATAGATTACAAAAGAAGAACACCGATTAATCTTCCTTTCAAGATTAGTCGATATGTTAGTATTCATCATCACCGGATGATGAATACTAACATATCGACCGGGCCGGAAGACGCCCACTGCTGGACAAAGGCCTCCCCCAAAGGTCTCCACGATGATCGGTCCTGCGCTGCCCTCATCCAACCTATTCCGGCGATCTTGACCAGATCATCGGTCCATCTTGTGGGGGGCCTACCAACATTGCGTCTTCCCGTACGCGGTCGCCATTCGAAAACTTTTCTGCCCCAACGGCCATCAGTCCTTCGAGCTATGTGCCCAGCCCACTGCCACTTCAGTTTTGCAATCATCCGGGCTATGTCGGTGACTTTGGTTCTCTTGTTAGTATTATTATCTGTTTATTTATTTTGTTTTCAATCTTATAATTTTTTTTTAATATAACTTCAAACGTCTTTACAATGTATTAATATTAAAAATACATTAGTGTACATTAAAAGATAAAAAGACTGTAATTAAAGCACAATCCATTAAAAGTGACCAATGCCTTAACGAACTAAAAGGTTCGATATTTAACGAGATGAAATTCAATTAAAATTCAATGGCAATTGTCATAATCATAAGGTATAACGTATCTGTAGCAACTACATAGATGTGCCATAAACTGAAAGGGTACAAAAGAAATAACGCACTAGGTTTCGTAAAAGCCTGTGTGATGATGCCAATGCAGTTCACTTCGGTATTTCGTCAAGAAAATAAGTTCAAGACTTTTACAAATTCTTAGTTGCTAATAGTTATGCTTATGGCAGAAGTATATCAGATATTTTCGAATCAAAATATGATTTTAGAGTTTTTATATCATCAGTACAAGGAGAGGGGGTTTCTACAAGGATGTTTGCACACTGGACGATTTATTCGCTCGCAGTCATAAATAACGACGCGCTGGCGTCGACAGATATATGAAGCCTCTTGTTTATTGCCGTTTGTGTGGTTGGTAGTGGCAGCAAAAATATTATGACACCACGAATATGTCAGCGAACTAGGTAATTATTGTCAAAAGCCAATCAGTGTCCATTATGGACGTACGACTCCCCAAGTTTGCGCCACAAATACCGGTCTCTTGCTTTTCCCGTTGAGCCCTGACGGGGACTCTCCGCAGGCCATCCTATGGGGCTGGGGACTTCCTACGCTACGTTTGCTTAGTCGCGCTCTCTGCGACAGACGGAACATATACATATTTTGCTACTTGAATTGGTTACTTTGGTTCTCCTACAGATCTCCTTGTTTTGGGCATAAGAGAAACACATAAAATAGCCAGCTGAGTGACTTGAAATTTGTGAACCAGTCGTCAGTGTCAACGTTTCGGCTCTATATGGAAATTATGTTTGTCATTTTCAAAACACATACTTTAAAGTGACGAACCCTTTGAATGAACTAGATGGCGGAATGTTGAAGTCTGTGTAATGCATAAAGTTATGGCGATAGGTATTTAATATCGGGATGTTAGCATGACATCGTTTTTGGCATGAATATCTCCGAAGCTATTTCAAGAACAATTTGTCCTCCTTCATTAAATATTTTTTAACATTTTTAATATATGTCCATAATGGACCGTGTAATACTACATGTATCTCTCGTACAGTTTGGACCTTAGCAAATTCATCATCGAAAATTGTTGTACTTTGTCTAAAATCAAATTAAATACACAAATTTATACTATACCTTGAAATGTTAAAACATTGCCATTCCTCGCGGGTTATTTTTTTATATGATTATTTTTATTGCTGTGGAATAGCCGATAGGCTAACGGCCCACGTAACAGTAATCAATTATCGTCCCCTATGGATGTTTGATACGTTAGAGGCACCGCAAACACGCTGCTGTCCGAATAGGGGCACCGGAACTTGGGTCACTAATGCTGAAACAAAAGGTTTATTATGACGCCATAGACAAAAGGTGGCTGTCATCCAGAAGGACTTGGGGTAAAATTATTACTCCGCCCCTGCGCGGCAAAAATTATCCTATTCAAAAGAAATTTCCATTACAATCCGAATGATAATCTTAAAATATTATTAACTCCATATTTTTCACTGTTTTACTTCAATTATTGTACTTTATATAATTGATTTTTATATTTTACTTTCAACGAGCATCGCATACCTTTTGTTTTTCCCATCCAAAATTAGATATATTGCTGAATGGTTTGAGAGGTAGGAATTATGCTAGCTTCAAATAATTAGCTGGAAATTAAATCAGAAATAAGTTATTTTGCTATCTGTACATGAAAGTCTACATGGTCACGGTACATGGTATTTGAATGTGGTTTTTAAGCTGGCAGCCCGTCGGTCGTCTGTCGGTGGATATTAAACCACTTCATTGTAATCTGCGGATATTTAGCAGGCCTGATGCGTCCGACACAATGCATCTACTTTTTACCAACATCCAATACATTTTAAGCCATATCAACGCCCGCGCCCATTCCATATCACAAGGGCTATCCAAAGTCATTGGTAATGTTGAAATTAAATAATATTATCACTTTCAGCCAGGAACAAAAACCAATTGTTATCAAAAGAACACAAAATTACTTTAAAGTTCCTGTTTCTTTATTGTTCATTTAGATTCAAATTACCAAGATGTTTATAACCACTGTAAAAAATTGTGCTTCGAAAAATTATGTGCGTGTTTATTATCAGTACTAAATAATTAGACTACAAATAAGACATCTTCCAGAGTAAATGGAAAAATCTCGCCTGGATCACAAAACGTCTTTAACAATTCACCTTAAAATCATTACAAAAGTGTTTAAATCTGGAGTTGCAGTATTTATCTCAAAACCAATGAGAAATGTTTATGACAATTGTCATACTTTGTCGAATGCTCTTTAAAAATACGTACGTGGCGTGGCAGCCCTGGAGCGAGGTGGTCGATGCCTCGCGCCGCTTGCTAGGTCACTCCTCGAGACCATTCCGCTTTTTGCTGCACTCTCATAATCAAATTTTGATTTACTGCCGGCTGGTTTATTAAAATCCCTTTAGTTCTGCCCCAGGTTATTTTCGGAGGTCCATATTCGATGTCACAATGTAATGTAATTGAAAAAATAAATATGATCACATATCTCATATTTCTAAGCTTCCAATTTATATGAAACTATGGCAGTTGTGTTTGAAGACTGAATATTAATAACTATTTTTACTTTACGTATGTTTTATAATAATATACGTTAACGTATAACGTTATACGTATATAGTTACGAACGTATAACGTTCTACAGTTTGCTTATTCATCAACAGGACAAAATAAAGCAGCAATCAATGAATAGGAAGCGAGCCTTCTCACTAAAGCTTAAGAAGAAGAGGACAACGTCGGCGGGAAATGTCATGGCGTCCATTTTTCGATGGCGAAGGAATAATCTGATGACCTCCGTGGCGTAACGGCTAACACACTTCAGTACGCTTGCGTAGGTCACGGGTTCGATTCCTGTCTCGCGTCTTGGTGTTTATATATAATATGTATTTATTTACAAAAGTATATCAGTTGTCTAGTATACATAACACAAGTGCTATGTTACTTACTTTGGCACGAGATGACGCTGTGTGAATTTTCATAAAAAATATGGTAGTATATTTAAAAAACAGAGCCAATATTTCGGGCTCTTACTACTTAGATCTAGTTCCTAGTGACCTCTATCTTTTTCCTCGGCGCAAAAGCCACTTCTGAAGGAAGAAATTTGAAGACTATAGTGAAACATCGGCCATCAGCTGTTGTGGGGTTTTGGGGATAAAGAAAAAGAGGAAAAAAGATATATGAAGAATACATACCAACAATTAACCTCCAATCTATAAATCCACTTAAATAAGTTTTTTAAGATTAGTCACTTTTGTCAGGAATTTTTACAACGGCCTATCAACATGTGCACTATTATACCTAGTCAGGTCATAAATTCTGTCACATGTTTAATGTAAAATAATTGTAACAAGTTTATTAATTATGTAACCATTCATATACCAAAATGAACTTAACAAAACATAGATTCTTATGACATTAAAGTTTATTCAAAATGACCTCCGTGATTTTGAATACAAGCCTTCAATCTGCGCGGCCAGTTGTCTATCGCAGCACGAACGAGGTCCATGTCAATATCGGCGGCTGCCTTAATCAAGGATGTCTTGAGTGACTCCAAATTGGGATGAGGCTTTGAGCACGCCTTTTCCTCCAAGTGTTGCCATATCTTGTAATCTAACGGATTCAAATCTGGACTGGAGGAGGGCTAGTCTTCGTGCCGGATGAAGTCGATTTCACGCGCCGCCAGCCAGTCTTGTGTGCTCTTCGCTCTATGAGCTGGCGCCGAATCTTGTTGGAATACCCAGTGCCTGTTATTGAACATGGTATGAGAAACAGGTTCCACAAGGTTCGTCAGGACTGTATTTTGATACACAACAGCATTCGTTTTTACACCTTTCTCACAAAAATGTACCTCTGTTAAGCCCCAATAAGAAACTCCCAACCATACCATGAGCGAGGATGGAAAATGACCTCGTTGGACACGCGGAATACGGTTGCTCGCTTCTTCACTACTGTGTGCGTACACCTTATCATTTTGTTTGATGTAGCTCTCTTCTACGGTAAACATTTTTTCATCCGAAAAAAGAATTTCCCGATATTTTTTTCCCGCGTACCGCTTCAACAAAGCGCGGCATCTCTTCAGTCTCAGGTCCATTAGACGAGCATTCAAACGATGTCCTGTTTTTCTTCGATATGCCCGAAGCCCTAAGTCTTCATTTAACACCCTTTTCACCGTGGTTCTGCTTAACCCCATCTGAAGGGCCAACAGTTTCTGCTTACGTTTGGGATTTCTTTGAATTCGTGCCTTCACAGCTTTTATCACTGCTGGAGTCCTAACAGACCGAGGGCGACCACTTCTTGACCTGTCATCTACACTAGAGTCTTCATTGTATCGTTTGATGGTACGATAAACGAATCTTTTGGTAATATTCAAATTTTTCAGTATGTTAAAAATTTGAATTGGCGCGTAACCGCAACGATGCAACGCAATAACTGCAACACGGTCTTCTTTAAGCGTCCACTCCATATTTAAAAATGAGTAAAATTCTAAAAGTTATACATTTTTATTTTCATGAACAATTCGAAATTCTAATTCAATAAACTTTTTTGTGGCCAGCATTCTAAAAGAAAAGTTTTTACTGTGTGACAATACTTATGACCTGACTAGGTACATGTGTATAATTGTGAATAAACATAATTATTACATTGTTAAAAGATATATCTTTACTACGTATTCCGTATTACATTGCAAACATAAGGGACAGTGGTCTGACGTATATATATATCATATAACATATAAATATTAATGACAGCCCGCGAAGCTGCCTTATTAGCTAAACAGTGATCTAGCCATCTACAGGTTCCATGAACGTCACTAACTTATGTACTATATATGTACTTGAGTTCATGTCTATAATCAAAGTATACGCACCTCAAACATTGAGTACTATTAATAATAGTCCATGAGATCTTTGCCAATTGAGTTCAGTTGAGTCGAATTCACTTCAGTTCACTTCAGTCGAGTTTAGTCGGGTTCAGTGGTACAGTTTATAGTCATTTTATTTGCCTCCAAAAAGCTAGGTGTGCTAAACCGGCCCAAGCAGTACTTCAGTCCAAGGCAACGGCTTGTGCTATACACAGCACAGGTCAGACCGCATATGGAGTACTGCTCACATTTATGGGCTGGAGCACCCACCCGTCAGCTCAATCCTCTAGACTCGATCCAATGGCGCGCAGTTCGTGCTGTCGGTGATCTCATACTCACAGACGGTCTAGACACGCTTGGACTTCGGAGAGACTTTGCGTCTCTTTGCGTACTCTACCGTCTGTGCAACGGGGAATGTTCTGAAAAACTATTCAGAATGGTGCCCTCGTCATCTTTCTACTACCGCACTGCCCGCCATCGGCTGGGTGTTCATCCCTATTTCTTGGAGCCTCTTCTTTCTGGTATGAAACTGTTCTCTAGAACGTTCATGTTGCCTACTCTCAGGATCTGGAATGGGCTTCCGGCTGAGTTTTCTCAGCGCGGTACGATATGGGGTTCTTCAATAAAGACGTTATAAAATTTCTTTGGGGCTGGCAGCGCGTTGGTAATGCCTCTGGTGCATCAAACGTCCACAGGCGACGATGACCACCTGCCAGGATGGGCCGTCTGCCTGTCCACTGAACTCTAGCAATAATAAAAGTAATTTCCATATTACAATTTGCATAAGAGAGAGAAGTTCCTTAGAGGCTATTATTGTTGAAATCACGTAGTATATTTACTCTGTAACGATCGGAAGTAAAACCTGCGGAAGTAACTAGTCAAAATAAATCACTACTTTACATTGCGGTTTGACTAGTTCCAAATGTATATTACTACATGTGTCACGCAAAACTACACACGTTTTAACTTTTAACCACTTTGTTCGGAATCATATTGAGATTAACACGTTTTGATACTGAACTCCATGATTGTGTGAATTTCGATAAATATGTATATATACGAACTAAGAAGACTCTGGACATATTTTAACCTCTTTTATAAATTAAACTATCATGATCGAATAGGATTATATATATCCAATATCAATTACGAAAGTTATTTATGTATTTGTGTTTTTTGTTTCTTTTATGAGTGAAAAAACATATAAAATAAGTATATTATCGTTGTAATAAAATATATTTAACAATGAATCTATTGGCGAAATCCGTAGAAAGATAAGATTACAGTAGCAATTGTCCAAAACCACCTTAAAATTACACCTAACCCCCCATTTCCATGGTACCTGTTTTACGCGATTTCGCTTTTACACGTTTAATAAATTAAAGAATTTTGTAAATTTGTAAAGAGGCGTTTGGCCGTATATATAGTTATATACGGCCATGCATATTCGCCATATGCATATTCGTTAATAACATTCTTGAGTCTAATTCATATCGCAACACTGATGGCAACAACCGGGGGACTTCCCGTATTGTGAAATATAATATACATTCGGGGAAAGGGTACATCCTTATATGTACATGCTTATATTTTTGACTGCGAATTCGAGTTTTTGTATTAGAACTGTTACATTTTCATCTTTTTTGCAGCCATCGTGTAATTTGTGTCCAAGCTTTTATGATGCCAGAAAACATCGATAAAAATTAAGTTATATATTTTTTTAATCAAATTAAAATATTGGAACTTTTGCGTGATAGAGAAAGATGAACCGTCGTTTCCAATGTTTTTTCATGAAGATTCTTGAAGATTTCTTTGTTTCTAATCTATAGTAAACATAATATGTAGGTTTTTAATATTTTTACTTAAATAACTAACTGAATTGAAGACATATTGAGTTATACACGGTTTTACATATCAAAATTGGATATTTTATTTTACACAGTTTGGTTGGGAACCTATCTTTCGTGTAAATCAAGGAATAGGTATATTTAAAAAATAGTAGCTTAGATCCAGATATATACGAAGTGGCTTGAATGTTTAAAATATTGTAAGTTATTAGAGAATAATTGTACTTAATGGTACGGACATTTATATTTAATAGCGTATCATTCTCCTTTAAAAATGGACTTGAAAAGGAACCATTTCTTGTAAGCAATGGTTACATCACTAGAACTGTAGTCCATGGAACAACTTACTCTAAAATAATGGCTTCTTGCGTGCGGTGTGTATGTTATTTTTATAAATCAAGAGTTTTTTATTTTTATTACACGCTTTAAATTAGCATGACCTGTATGTAACGGAATTTACAGACTTGATTTTTACGCACTTTAAACAGTCAAAAAATCAAAACGTGTCAAGACCTGATGACAGTACACAAATTTAATAATTTTGTCCCATTATCAGGATCATCAGGATTAAGGCTTTCTTTTCCTTATGCCAAAACGCCATGTGGCGTTTAATAATTATAAAACAATTACTGATTGAGAATTAACAACAAATAAATTATAATTTAAAAAAAAACACGCTTTTGTAATTAATCAAACTAAAAAGTAAAAAATAATCCTTAATATAAGAATGAAATTACTGACTAGAAAATTAATGACCCTGTTTTAAAAGCGTGGGATGCTTTGTAAATTATTTTTAAACAAACATTGATTGTGACAATACAGTGACATAAATGTCTCGTCAGCATTTTTTTTTCCTTTCTCAGCCACAAGTATAATAACCATCGATATCCCTCTTCCAGAAGAGGAATAAAAACACTAAGGTTGATCATCTAATTCAAAGTAAACATGAAAGTATCAAATCGGTTGTGAGCAGTTGATTTAGAATTGCAGCGCGGGGACTTCGCGCGATCATTACGCACAGGCCTAATTCGCCAAATTGACTCGCTGCCGGGAGCAGGCCTCCACGTTTATCCCCTGATTGCGCGTTTGTGAACTGATCACGCGTTTCTTCCGCCCTATCCACTAATTACGATTCATGTTCGCTAAAATCTAAACCAATATTTTTATTTACATGCGTGTAATTTTTATTTTATTGCTGATCATTGCGACGCCACATGCACCGCTAGGTGCCATCCATAAATTACGTCACACGTTAAGGGGGTGGGAGGGGGTCGACGAAGTGTGACATTGTGTGACAAGGGGGTGGGAGGGGTCCTAAATTTTGTGACATCACATTTCCAAACCTACGTGTTAAAACATGAACTTTGCACTATTAACGAAATACTCAAAAACATTTGCAACTCTATCTTGATTGAAAATCTTTGAAAAAAAAATTGAAATGCGAGATTGTCGCATGTTGTGATGTACGACGATCTACTCTTTAGCGACTATTCCGAGAGGGGTTTTTACCACCACCTGTTTTAATTAGTCAGACGTAAAGCTGGTATCTAATTGTAGAAAAAATTACGCCGAAGGTATGTTCATATAATACTAATTTCGGAACTGTTGTTTAAATTCAATAATTTCTAAATGTAAAATTGCAAAATATGTGACGTCACACTAGGGAGGGGGAAGTCTCACAAATGTGACCAGCTGTGACAAGGACGGGGAGGGGTCAAAAAATCATGAAATTCGTGTTACGTAATTTATGGATGGATAGGGGATCACGCATCCGTCCACGTAGAACTGGAACCTGTGCACATATGCTGGAACACAATACAAAGTTATTAGGGCGGCATGTTTAGAAACCAGGGTGATTACCATCTAACTGGGTTTGGAGCCCTACAGAGCAGGCCCCCCTCCAGATCCCGGGCTTAGAGGTCACACTTATACTCAATATTTTTATTCAAAATAAGTTCCTAACTAGAAGATTTTTTAAAAGCCAAATATTTATATATAACTATTACTTATAATATGAACTAAAATGTCCTTCGCTTCACAACATGTCTGCCTGTGAGAAGAAACGGCAAAAGCAACATGTTAATATATATTTTATAATTTCATATGAATCCTTTTTTTTTCAATCACAAAACACTGTATGTACTGTGTAAGCTCAGAATACATAGAAAAATTATACAAACAAATCAGGATGGTCTACAATTCAGCCTAGACAAGAAGCGTGCAGCTACGTAAACTTTTACGTTATTTGCAGGTATTATTGAAATTACTTAATAAATACGTGATATAAATTTCAGATTGCCTAAAGAATTTTTTTTGGTATAATTTAAAAAAAATAATTTTGGAGTCGTCTGGCAAACATAATAACCGACAAATACGTCTGGGATATTTTTTTAATTCTAGAAATAGTAAATTAAAAGATAAAACAAAATTCAAGTTGCCTAAAATACATTTTTTTGTATTTTTTTTTTTTGCAAATGTTACATGCTGCGCAGAAGCGAAATAACCGCAACTCGCTAAAAGACTTTCAGGACTGGATTCGCCAATTGACGAAATTGTAATTTTTCGCAATTTCTGCTTGCCTAAAGAACCTTCTCAAAATTCGTCATCAGCTCTCAGGCTATATAACTAAGATGGTGAATGTGGAAATTTCGGATTAAATAGAGATTCTTTCTTTTTTACTTTTCTCCCAAACAGCAGTACAAGAGCGATGATCCTGTCATCACAAATATAAAGACGTTGACCCCGTTAATTAAGTTGGCTGTCCGCCTGTCTGCTGTGTGCTGACGATAAAATTACGATTAATACATTCGAGTCGAAATAAAAACAGTCCAAAAATCAGTTTCTTTAGTTCTAGCAACATACCTTTTCTTTATCACTGAGGAACAGCAGTAGGCTGACGGCCCACTTATTAATAAACAGTTTTTTTTATTGCTGTATGACAGCAGACAGGCTGACGGCCCGCTTAGAATTTAGCAGTTACCGTCGCCTATGGGTGTTTGCAACGCCAGAGTCACCGCAAATACGCTGCTGTCCCACATGGTTATGTTAAAAATACAGATACTTATATCTGAATTTTAATGAAATTATATTGAATTTGAAAAAAAAATTGAAAAAATTTAAATTGAATAAATGTGTTGTAACACGTTTATTTTGGTAAAATCTTCAATTAAATGTAAATAAAATATGAGCGCGTGTAAAAAATAAATTTATAAACACCCATTCAATTTTTACTTCATACCTGTGGTCAAAAACAAATAAATATCACATAAAGGCTTCACATAAAATATCACCTAAAAACTTCTAACGGCAAGATACTCAGAAAGATTTATTCGCAAACTAAAATTGATAAAAAGCTTCCTTTATTTCTCCATTTGATTATGAGCTCTATGAGATGTGAGGGACACGTGACAGAGGTATACTTACGCAAAACCGCCACGCGTCCCTTATAAATAAAATTATAGGAACATGATAAAGTATAAGCTGATTAGTTATCAATTTGGGTTGAGATGGTTCGTGTTCAGTGGGCGCCAACTTTTGTCCCAATGCGTTGGCACGTGTTGGCGCCACTCCACCCAACACGCACAATGGCGGACACGCGCTGTTTACACAATACGCGCTGATCCCTCACTTCCTCCACACGCCTACCATTTTAACACAATTACAACTATGCCGATTCCATTTCACTGAGTCTTTACACTTTCATTCAATAACTTTTTTTAGTTGATAGTTATTTTTTTATTGCTGTTGC
This sequence comes from Malacosoma neustria, assembly GCA_963693495.1. NCBI lineage: Eukaryota > Metazoa > Arthropoda > Insecta > Lepidoptera > Lasiocampidae > Malacosoma > Malacosoma neustria. Next base: position 1,184,688 of record OY856371.1, read on the forward strand.
TGTGCACTAGTAGGGTCAGACCCCCCTCCCCTACCCCTTCAAACGAGAACGAGCAGTATGCCACGCTTTCCCAAGGCGCATTAGAGGGTTACACATACCAGTGATCTCAGTATACAGGTTTCCTCGCGATTTATCCCGTGTCGGTACAGCACAATTATGCACATTAGGCGAGATTTACTGAGAACTAGTCATCGCGGGATTCGAAGCCGGGATATTTTCCAGACTAGCTATCAGAGTAGACAGCTTTAGTCAGTCATTTAGACTTTTTGTTGCTCGAAAATAATTAAATATTTCTTGTCAACTTGCAAACGAAAAAACAAACGTCAATATCATCTTTGACAGACGACACGGAACAACGAATGACAGTGAGATTAGTCAACCTCTTTGCGCTCTGCGATCATAACTGCGAACACATACATATTCAAAAACCTCGTAATAATCGAAAACTAAACGAATTTCTAAACGGATACAATACTTACACGATTCATTGCAATATCCCGAAAACCCCCGTAACTGAGCAATCTAGTAAACTCAATTTTTCATTATCAAAATTTTGTTAATGTAACCTTGGGTCACCAAGTCTTTACTCGCAAACGTTTTAATCTTAACTTTGAATTAGGTTGCCGGTGTTTACTATTGAATGAATAACACTCACACGGCCTTTACGCGTAGGTCTTCTTCCGTGATAATTTTGGTTATACTGTACCTACTGCAGTATATTTAGTATTTAATTTATATAATTAAACAAGCCGTTCCCACCCGCTTCGTTGATCGAATAAAAGAAAAAAAAATCGAAAATAGTTTTCGTAGGCATGCGCGAAGATATCGCGATAATGCTTTTTAGATATGGGCCAAGTGCCTAAGAAATAAAAATTTAATTTAAAGTAATTTGTAATTATAAACTATACTTGAAAATTTATCATACTACAATTATTATATTCGATTGCCATCTTGCAACCATATTGCGGATCTGTGGATAGAACAGAATAATATAAAAATCACGATAAAAAAACAGGGTTTGATCATAGAAAGGTGAAAATTTGAAGTTGTTTGTATTTTTCAATGCTAAATCATAATAAAATAAAAATTAAAGAATTTGTCACAAAAATAAAAATAAAATTTGGGTGTGGGTCACCCTTATCATTTAGAGGTATGAAAAGTAGATTTTGGCCGATTCTCAGACTTACTGTAGACTTGTGCATTTAGCCAATGTCATGTAGAAAAATAATAGATTTTGAAATGTCAACTAAGAACGTTTCCCGCGCACTCTCTAATTACTAACTTGTAATATTTTAATAACGAATCAAGTTGGCCATGTTGATTATGTTTGTAATATGAGGGAAGGAGTTCTCATGCAAACACAAAACTTTTTTCATTCCATAGTACAATTATAACATTTACTTAATCCCTAGTTCTAATCGAGGTATACCAGTAGGTACTGCCAGTTGATCACGACCGCTCTGTAAAGAGTGACACGACTAAGAAGAAGAATCGAGGTATACTGTAAATCTGGTCTCCATAGTAACATATTCAATCAAATGAGCGCATTTTCAGCGACGATTCTTTCTCGAGCTGAGAAGGAATGCCGACCTTTAGCCCGCCGCACGCCGCTCGCACGCACATGGAACCACGAAAAACAAACACGTACACACATACCCAACATGCAAACATCGCCTATGGGAGGCGACGGTAACTACTAAATTCTAAGTAGCCCGTCAGCCTGTCTTTTTTTATTGCTGTGGTACAGCAGACAGGCTGACGGCCCGCTTAGAATTTAGCAGTTACTGCCGCCTATGGGTGTTTGCAACGTCAGTGTACAGTACAAGAACTTGGGTCACTAATGCCGGAACACAACCTAAGGTTATTATGGCGGCATACTTAAGACCAAAGATGGTCGCCATCTAGAGTGGCTTGAGGCCCTACCACGTAGCTAGGGTGGGTCGTTTTGTCGCCTTTTACGACAGGCCGACACCGGCCGCAGAGGTTAGTAATAGTATTCTTCCTCCACCCCTGCACGGATACAGTCTACTGTACTACAGAAATAATAATAATAATAAATTAAGCAACGTCTGTGTAGATATAATACCGTTAAATATATTAACGACCGCACAGATTGGGAATAAAATCAATTAGGTACATTGCCATTATAGTAACTCATATTTTTTCGTCCAATCTTTATATAATTCTTATGTGCGTGTGTATGTCACTGAACACCTCCTAAACGGCTAGACTAATTTTGTTGAAATTTATGTGTGTTTAAGTGGATTCGAGAATGGTTTAGATTTGCAATTGGATCCGGGAGGTGGCGCTGCGATCTAGTTCTGGGCTTTTTATTTTATCTGAACATAGCCCCAAAATTTTAAACAGTTCATTTTATTTTTATTCGACCAGCGAAGCGGGAACGGCTAGTTTCATTCTAATTTTGTAATTAAAGTTATATAAAAAAACATATATTAAGACTAAAAAAATAATCGCTAGGGAGTTTGTTTTGCCGTTTCTTTTCTAGCCAGCGTCTTGTATTGGAAACGGTAGTAGATTCTTGTTATTCAATAAGTTATCTGTAAGAGATCTTATTGAAATAATTTTAATTTGAATAATTTGATATACAGAAAACCATTTATTTGCCACATCCATTGTGTTGTGCGTGTATTCTCGGCTCTTTGGTTAGAAGGGCCGGTGTCCACTCGAGCTCGTAACAGATATTGACGGGCCATCAAAGCAGCGCGTCATAGCCTCTCCATATATCATCGTGGGCAGCGGCGATATCGGCCTTTTCATGTCGCCAGCCGCTTGATATTATACACACAGACTATCGAAAGCACAGATAATATTTTTGACGTTATTGTTCAATATTCTATTTTGGTTTTAGGCAGAAACAATCAGCTTTTTCTTATTGACTTAAAACTTTTTTAGCACTATTGTGATTTGAAAATTCGATGAAACGAACAAGCGACACCAAAAAGAGAAACATTTTCATAAATATAATGAGATAGAACACAAGTATGTTTCCTATAATCTTCGTCTCTATGTTTGGGCTATACATTCTTACGATATTTATATACAATGGCTTTATTTTTATCATAAAGCATTAAAACAGTCTCGTAGATGTTTTAGATGGTAAAACCTAATATAGCATACATTAGTATGTAATACAGTATATGGATGAAGCTATACCTGTAGTGGTTAATTTTCTATTTTTAATATCGCGAATAGGAATTACCATCAATGCGTTAGATTTTTAATCAACAAAGATAGAAAAGTTGTCAATAGTGTGACATTAAATTATGTATTTTGATTGTTATTCGTTACTATTGTATGTTTTATTTGGAAAACAAACAACGGTGAATTGCTAACACTAAACTTAATAAAAAGTTAAGTTAATTACAGCTAACATCTCAACAATACATAATTATAAGAAATAATATTAGTAAAAATAATAATAGGAAATATACATGTTGGAAAAAGAAGTTTAAATTATGAATTATTTGCAAACCAACTTTTGGACATGAAGGACAAAAATGATCGTGGAGTTGTATTAAATAAAACTAAGTGAGAATCACTGATTACTAAATTATTAACTATTCGAGGAGATCTTACAGAGAATGAGTTCTGTCTATAGATGGTGGAACAATGAGGAATAGAGGTATTGTGGGTATCTGAACGACCTTGTTGGTACATTTAAATTATTTTATCAAGAGGACTACTATTATTAACCAAATAATCGCATTTTTAAGAGCTCTGTTGATAAGTATACTATTCAAGATCTCTCTTTTATCCGAGCAAGGGCGGAGAAAGAAAGAAGAAAACGGACCTCTGCGGCCGGGGTCGACCTCTCGTAAAAGGCAAAACAACCTAAACTAGGAGGTAGTGCTTTAACACTGTCTGGATAGCCACCACCCCTAGCTTTTAAATATGCCGCCATAATTACCTTGTGTTGTGTAATAACATGTGACCAGGTTCTAGTATCACTACGCAGATAGCAACGTGTTAAGGGTGTCCCTGACGTTAAAAAATACCCATAGGCAAACGGTAATGGTCTAAGTGGACCATCATCCTCTTTACTGTCCTACAGCAATAAAAAAAGACTAATCTGCATTATCAATTTATACCCAATTATTCGACCTCAATATATGTTATATAATTACACCCGCTAATATATTAAAATTTTCTGAATATTTGTTTACTCTACATTTTTAAACGTTGCCAGTGATCGGCGATTGTTGTGAGGACCACCGCGCCTCTGCAAGTCACTCCACCTTTAATCATCATTCACTCTCAAAGCCAACCTTATGACCAGCTATTATAGCTTACATTTCAACAACATTCTCGCAATAATTGTATACTAGATCTCAACAAACTCTGTATCGATGTCTATTTTGATTTCGGTAATACATATGCGGCATATATTAGGCAATACGGGAAAATATTTAGGGTTTAAATTGCAATAAACAAAATAACTAAATTCCACGTTTATAGAATACTTACTGACTCGGCAAACGTTGTTCTGCCAAAAAAAAAACATTAAACAACAAAAATTTTATCCGTGCAGGGACTGAGAAAGAACCTCTGCGGCCGGCGTCGGCCTGTCGTAAAATGTGTTGTGTTAAATGTTGTGTTGTATTCCGGCATTAGTGACCCAAGTTCCTGTACGCTTATGGGACAGCAGCGTGTTCACGATGCCACTGGCGTTGCAAACACCCATAGGCAACGGTAACTGCTAAATTCTAAGCGGGCCGTCATCTATGCTGTCCTACAGCATTAAAAATAAGATAGCCTATGTTCTTTTCCAAAGTCTAATCTATCTGTATATAGAAATTGCAAAAATTGTGAAAACGTAACAGCCAGACAGATAAAGTTACACATTTATAATATTAGTTAATAATAGGTATATTCAATATAGTTAATAATAGGTAGACCAAAGAAAATTTGGATGGATTGTGTAAAAGAGAATGGTTTAAAAAGGTGTGAATGTTCAGATGACGGCTGATAGAGGAGAGTGGAAGGAGATGTTCTTGTTCTTGAAAACATGTTCTTGTTTTGGCGATCCCACATAGTTTGGGTTAAGGGCAGGACTAGGTATATTTTAGACCGGGTATAAGTTTAGACCGGGTGGGCTATTTTCGCATTGAAAACCTTTGTTGTCACTGTCACTTCCTTCAATGCCTTCACGACGTTACCTTGATTTGTGCTAGGACAATAAATAGGAATAAATTTACTTTTTGTAGTGAAGCCGTTTGATCCTCGAGTCTTGCGAGGCAAACGAACAGTAGCTTTTTTGTTTGTAGTCTACTCAGATCAATTAAGTGACAGTTGATATTTATTCCTGTCCTCGGCCATATATTAGTCAAATGATGTCACACTCGGACACTAACCTAAAAGTCCCGGGTTCTAATTTTACGATGGCATGCACATCTTAAACAGCTTTTCGTATCTAATGTGTATTTTAATTTTTAATATTATTACGCTTTTTACACAATTATCACAGCAAAGACATACATTGTGACATACATTCTATCCGTGCAGGGGCGGAGAAAGAATACTAACCTCTGCGGTCGGCCTGTCGTAAAAGGCGACAAAACAACCAACCCTAGCTACGTGGTAGGGCCTCAAGCCTGTCTGGATGGCGACCACCTTTGGTCTTAAGTATGCCGCCATAATAACCTTGTGTTGTGTTCCGCCATTAGTGACCCAAGTTCCTGTACTCTTATGGGACAGCAGCGTGTTCACGATGCCAATGGCGTTGCAAACACCCATAGGCGAGGGTAACTGCTAAATTATAAGCGGGCTGTCAGCCTGCCTGCTGTCTTATAGCAATAAAATAAAACATTGTTATTAGTAAACTTATTAATTCGTTTCTGAAATATCTAGTAAAATTTTATTATATTTAGAAACATAATTTTTTTTATTATTATATTGGTTTTATTATGTTGTGCTACCACACAGACTTGCATTTTAATTGTAATTGTTACCGGCAAAGTGGATGGCAGGAGGCCGAGGGGTCGCAGCCCGGTTAGATGGTCTGACCAAATCCACTCAACGCTGAACACCAAACTGCATGATGCACTCCACCACGCCAAGGACAGGCACAGGTGGAGGAATATTATTAAAGAGAAACTGGTTTCTCATTAGGGGAATCACGACCCTCAGTCATTACTGAGTATCGTGATTCCCCTTATGAGAAACCAGGTAAACCTCATTAGGTACACGACTCAAGGAGGAGGATTTCCAATAAATATTCATTACTAATTTTTAATTATTTTATACTCATAATATATCATTTAAAAAGTTTTCTTTTTTAAATTGTGTTACGAGTTGCCATGAAATAAAGTATTTACAAACACGCTTGTCTCATGAAATCTGTAAAACAAAAACTTGTACGTGTTACAACCTTATTGCAGAAAGGTACCTATTTATGGCAACCGACCCTCCAGCCGGCGTATCCCTGGCGGGGTACACTCGTTAACTATGCAAATACGGGAGGGCGGGAATGGGGTTAGGGCCCGATCACGCCCCAGCCAGTCAATGATTAGGTAGTTACGCGTATATTCACAAGCGTAATAATTATATGCCTTCAAGGCTTTGAAATGCTAGAATAAATTCCTTTTTCATTCATTTTAGTTTCATTTTAAAAATCATAAAAACTTACTAAATTTTCTATTATTGCAGTTATACTTATACTGGCGCTTTGGAAATTTTGAGAGTAAGTTTTACGATACCATCGACAGCCAGAAAGCGACATGATAAAGTTAGTCTATAACAGTATCTCAAGTTTCCGTGAAAACTCGTGACTATATGCTCAGCAGTTTCTAAAATATTCATAAATGTACAACACGTGTTTTATATCAACAAAAATAAAATTATATATTTATTTTTTCTCTCTCATAAAATTAAGAGATAACTGAATGCTAATGTCAGAGGAATTCATATTAAAAGTAATTGGAATCAACTGCTTGTCATTAGTTTGTACTAAAAAGAATGACGTAGCAAACATTTCTGAAATATTAAAGATTTTAAGAAAGCAGAAATACTATTTGTAATATCAATATTCGACTTTAAACCAATGTTTTTATCTATGGATGGACAATCAGAATAAACAATTTGCATCATATATATAGTCTACAGCAGATGGACTTTAAAGAAGAGCGTTTAGATAAGACCGACAGGGAAAAGAAGAACAGGAAGACCCCCGGAACGGTGGTGTGATGAAGTAACTCAGCTGGCTCGTGCTGGATATCCAAAGCGAAGGACTGGTCCGATCGGATGAAGTTGGAAGAGGCTTAAAAATGGGCTCTCTCCTCTGGTCGGGTCCTTCATAACTGATGATCGTGATCGCTCCATGATGGTCACACAGGGACGAACGAAATCTCTCCAGTTCCCGTCGGTCGCCATTTACCCTACATCCTGAAACCTTGAAGCTTAAAAGAGCTTAAAAGCTTATATATAATAAATAAATGTATTGTGTTTTAGTGAAATAATGCTATTTGTAAGGGATAAATTTATTTTATGTCACTGAACCAATTTTGATGAATTTCGTTATAGTCTAGGACCTTGGAGAAGGACATAGGCTACTTTTTTAATTCATAGGGCAGAACAACGTTTGTCGGCTCAACTAGTACATATATAGGAAAATAGGGTTAATTTGACGCACCATCGATTCAAAGCTACTGAATATCATTCATAAGTCCGACTAGCTTTTCAAATTACTATTAATTAGCTCACTTAATTTAAAGGTGTACGTCGGAAATACACGGTCTCAACCCACGCTTTTTGACGCTGAAGATGAAAGGAAAGCATTCCGTATAAAAAAACATTGCTTTTTATACCCTTATTTCATTCATGTAATACCGGGTTATGTTAGTTTTGAAATTAATTTACCAAAACTCCCCCCTTGTGATATTTGGTGATTTCTTTTATGGACAACCCCCTTTCGAGTCTCACGTGATTCCGTTCCGTTCCGTTTCCGTATATTCCGTTCAAGTTATGATGTGCATTATTCATTATTTAAAGCATCAAGATTTTGAACGGCTCGATGAAAATGATGTAGACATTCCAAAATCGGATGAAAGTGGGCTGGTTGTGGTGGTTGTGGTGTGTGGAGACACACAACATTAACCAACAAACATCCAATGTCATCGAAAACTTAGAATCATGTATTTGGGTGTCATGGACTGAAGACTATTAATTAGAATTAATATGTATACGAACAATTTAAAAGAAGTTTTGTTTGTAATATTACATAAGATTATAATATTTGTACCTTACTCTATGCTGAATACCGTGTTAAGTTTGTTTAAATAAATATTATGTGCGTTAAAGTCCTCTATCCTAAGCCTATCTTCTTATTTTTAGAATTATAACTGATGCTCAGGAATAGATAAAAAACAGAATACATTAAAAGAAAAATGCGTATATCAATATTTACGTAACCATAGGGTTCAGAGTCTTTGCTTACAAGGGGGAGAAAGAAATAATTGTAAAGAGAGAGAAATAATTGTAATAAATCAGCTTACGTAATATATATAATATACTATCAGTTCATTGGCACGAAGAGCAGCTATTCTTATATGCCTTCCATATCAGTGTGCGTGTTTACTTTTTTATGGTTCTTCTCGATGTGACGGTAGCATGATAAAGAACACATGTTATGCATGTTCGATTTGATAGATTACTTACCATCTAGAAATTTAGACCCCCCCCCCTTGTCATCAAAAATAAGCAAAGCAAAGACCCCCCCCCCCCCCTATAATGCTTACGTAATAATTGAATGTGCCGGATTAAGCAAGCGCGGGGCCCGTAGCAAATATTTTCAAAGGACCCCGCACCCGGGCGCAAGTGTGCTTCCATACCTTCAAACTACAGCACCAAAGTAAAAACTACATCACCAATGCACTTGTCACCGATGGCTCAAGCGAGCTCCTGGGACGTGACTTCATCAAGTAGCCACCACCTGATTCGGCGGTGGAAGCGCTCAACACGTTTCACGGCTTCACGCAGAGGTCCATGACATGAAGACTGTGTTATGCAGTGACAGTCTCGGCGGATATGATCTTGCAGTTGGCTGCTTTGATGATGTGGTCCAGTCTACAGGAGAATTTGAGTCGGTCCGCGGCCCGATAATGACCTTTAGCTCATTATCAGACCGACTCAAATTCTTTACATTTATACGAGCGACTTTTTGGAACATGTGCTTTTATCGTATGAAATTCTGTTTAATTTTCGTAGATTGTGTTAGTAGGAAAAGATGTAACGTTTCACCTTTTTGTGACATGAAATAAATTCAATATAATTATGTTACCACGTGTTAAATAAGTTTCATTTAAAAAATTACGCTCAGGCCGAGATGAGCGGGTTTAAATATGCGCCCCCCCCCCCCTTTTGCGTTGGGCCCGTAGCAATTGGTACTCTTGCTATGTGGTTAATCCGGCACTGCCTGTAATGGTGAACGCACACTTGTCCGAGCCGAACGCGCCGAACGAGTCAAATGAAACGAATTTTAGAATTCTGTATATGAAATCTCATGAAACCTCGCACACTCGCCCGCGTCGAATCGTCCGAATTGACGGAATCTGGAAGAACCCCAGAAATCCTACATGAATTCGGATGACGTCGTCAGATTCGGCGCCGCTTATGCGGTCGACTCGACCGATGCGCTCGCATTCTACGAGCGAGTACTATTTCTGCATTGCAGGCGTAAAGGAAATAGAAACGATTTCTTCGACGCGGTCGATTCTTTCGGCGCGGTTGATTCTTCTGGTGCGGATAAGTGTGCGAGGCCTCCTTGATTTCGATTCGTACGGCGCGTTCGGCTCGGACAAGTGTGCGTTCATCATAAGCGGTGCATATTATCACTGTGGGATTCGAACCCGGAACATTTAAATTGGTCTCCGAATGTAATACCACTGAGCTACCAGGTACCTCCAAATAACCAAATACATAATCGAATGCTAAAATAAAATAATAGTTCATTCTCATAATTTAAATTCGTAACGAAACAGAAAACTCATATTTGGAACACCCGTTCGATACATTAGTTTCATAAATTCATAATCTCATCAGATTGGCTTATATTTAAGCCAAACCAATTGAATGTACCCTAAACTGGATACAATAGACAATATTATTAAAGTGCCATCTTTACACTAGTAAAATAAATATAATAATTAAAAGTTTCAACAGGTGGCGCTATAAGATATGTGTTAAAACTTAAAAGGTGAAGAAGCCACGCAATGGAGGCAATAAAAACGACTTTTTTCTATATAGTGTAGATCTAGTTGTATAATCATATTATTAGCAGAGTGCGACCATATTTAAATCCCGAAATGTAATTAATTATCATTTACAATTTATTCTATAATCTTTATTAGAACTATACACATAAACTCTAACATTATGCACAACACAATAGAAAATCAAAAAACGTTTCACCTGAACTCTTTTTACTCCAAAAATGTACATTTTACAAAATTATTATATTAAAAAAACACTGGCTGGCAACACTAGAAAGCAAACCCTCGTTTCCCCATTTCAAATGATTCCGATAGTTTAACGATAGCTTATGCCAGAAATTTAATAACGTTTTAAACGATACAATACTATCATACTATGTTAGATATTAATTTTTAAATGAGGGCTAATGGATAATCAAGGCAATAAGTATTATTTAGGTATATTTTAGAATTTATTCCCAAGAAATAAGAGGAAAACCATACAACTTATGTGAGGAGATTTCCAACGTATAAAATATCGACTATGATGCATAGCAACTAAACGTTTGTTACTATTATTTTTATTTATAAATTAATATCTATCTAATTAGGTTGTATTTTAAGGTATACTAAAAAAATTTTTAGCGCCAGTATGATTTGCAGGAAATCAGTGGTCTCTGTGGAAAATGAAATCAACAACAGCGAAAATTTGGAAAATTAAATTTATTGAACAAATTAATATTACTTTTTACTTACATATCACGATTAATTAGACTATCGATCGGGTTCTAGAAATATTAGCAACACTGAGAATAGAGTATACAAATTTAAACACCTAACTTCAAATCAAACTAGTCAATTTTATTGGAGCAACGGGTTCTGTGACGGAGTGGTCTTTGTATTGCAGAGTGTAGATAAGTGAAGTGAATTACTAAACATTAACTGTTATAAAAATATGAGCATAAAATATTAATTAAATTTGTTTATACCCGTTTTACCAATTGTGTAGAAGAAAGATGTCTGTAAGCGCGAGTGCAGAGAATCTCTCCTCAGAAACTCAGGTAAATACATTGTTTTCTAATGGTTCTACCGATTTTGGGACAAGGAAGAAAGGCATATACAACCGTCATCACTGACGCACATTGGATCCTTGCAATATCCCGTTGTTTGTTCCGGCAAGTGACTCACATTAGACCTAAATGGAGTCCGATCTATACGAGTACCTGCAATCTGTTATATCCAAATGTCCGCGTCAATTTACAATTACGAATGTGTAATTTCGGAAAGGGCATATCTCATTTTTCTATGTAATCTAATTTCAATCTTTAGCGAAATAAAATTACAATCTAAATCAATTTAATTTTGAAATAATTACTTAATTATTTTGCTCATAATGTATTAACGATGAAGCAATTTAAGGTTTATTCATTAAACTAATCTTAGTTTTAAATGAACTAATATTACACAGTTTATAAATTGTAAAAACCTGTTTCAATGTTCTTAGAATTGATTTGATTAATTTTTTAATCACATAGACATAATTAACTCCATTGGCCTTACAGGATATGGGATATATACAAAAACACTGACTTTTTTGACTAGGAACATGTGTTACATGCATATGTTCCTAGTCAAAAAAGGTTTATTATGTTATTACTGGTGTATACTTCTGAACCTAAAAAACTTCTGTTTGACCCTCAACTCGGAAAACTAAACAATGTTTTTCCTTGCTTATTAGTAAGAAACATTAATTAAATTACATTTTATGACTCCCTAGATAAACTAGTGTTCAAAGTGAAAGCTAAAGTTATATTAACAAAGACAGAACACAAATCGAAGACATGTTCTAAACCATCTTCAGTCAGAAACATCTTAAATAGGCTGGTCACATTATCCGTGTAGATAACATTTTGATACACTTAGTAGAATATGTAAATTAATACTTGTTGAAGTGAACATTTTTATGAAACGAAAAAGATACAAACATATTCATAAATAGGATTTTAGCCTGCATGAGATTGAGATAGAATACAAGTATATAGTGTTTCCTATAATATTTGTATCCTCTTTGTTTAGATTTTTCTAGCTTTTAGCCACTTATATATTTAATAAAATGTATATTGTATGAAATGTAATCCACTTTTCTGAAGTTTTACTTGTGCCTATATAAATTGCACACACACACTTTTTTTATGTATATTTTTCACAGTTTATAATGTGATCTTAATATTTTTGATTAGGTACATTAAAATTTTTATTTCATTGCTTTGATATTTATTTGAAAAATATGAAAACCAAATAGAAAATACTTAATGTTTTTTTTTATCATCGTTTATGTTATCTGGAATTGTGTGTGTCTATTTTGGAAATGACCTATTAAGTAAGTCTCATAAAAAGTAAAAAAAAATCATGGTGACTTTTCCATGAATTTGTTGCAAAAAACAATCGCAAGTAAGGACTTTGTTGTTGTTATGCATGGGAATTATTTTACTCATAAAAAATTTGCCATATTTTTGTAGAACATAGGAAGTAATCCAATAGACAGGCTTCAAAATACTCCACTGGATATCTAGTAGAATTTAAAAGTGTGATTTCGATATTTTGTGGAGTTACGCATTCTGATAATTAAGCCAGCAACGATTTGCAGTCAGTTAGTTATATATGTAAAATTCTAAAACCCAATTTCAGTTTCATTTGAACTAAAAAAAAATTGTTTAATTTAAATATTGATGTACCTATTTGTTGTTCTATTACAGAGTTGTGATGGGGGAACAATGTGTCTCGAATTGGCGTTAGAGGGAGAGCGCCTTTGCAAGGCGGGCGACTGTCGTGCTGGAGTCGCCTTCTTCCAGGCGGCTATTCAAGCGGGTACCGATGATCTGCGCACACTTAGTGCAATTTACAGCCAACTAGGCAATGCATATTTCTACCTGGGAGACTATAACAATGCTATGCAGTATCATAAGAATGACCTCACTTTAGCTAGGCGAGTTTAATTTTATACTATAAATTAATAATAATTGGTTTTTATGTATTTTTACAAGAGAAAGGATTTTTCGAATTCTATATTTATATAATGATTATTTTATTAGTCTCTATTTTATCTGCACAGGGGTGGAGGAAGAATACTGACCTCTACCTAGATCGGCCTGTTGTAAAAGCTGACTAAAAAACCCAAGCTAAGTTCTAACAACTATCTGTCTGTATGGCAACCACCCCTCGTTTGTAAATATGCCACTACAATAACTTTGTGTTGTGTTCTCGCATAAGTGACCTGGTTTCAGTACCAGTATGCAGATAGCAGCTTGTGAATGACGCTAAAGAAGTTTTCACTTCAAAAAAGTGGCATATGATGTGTATTCATCTGTATGCCATTAAGTTTATGCTTACAAAATGTTGATGTGCTAACTTAAATACTAATGTGATTATTTCTTATTGTTTAAATATAAATACTAGAAGTAATTCATAAACATTGTTCAACTTACAGAAAAATGAATGATAAACTAGGAGAAGCGAAGGCTTCAGGCAACCTTGGCAACACGCTCAAAGTAATGGGTAAATTTTCCGAAGCTATCCAATGTTGCAAAAGGCACTTGGAGATATCCAGATCCTTAGGAGATAAGTTGAGTGAAGGGCGGGCCTTGTACAATCTAGGCAATGTGTACCATGCTCAGGGCAAGCAGTTGGGACGAGTTGGCCAGAATGATCCTGGTCACTTTCCACAAGAGGTTCGCGACTGTCTTTTGCAAGCTGTAGATTATTATGAGTAAGTATATTTTAATTAGTATTGCTTCCAAGTTTTTTTTTCTAAATATTATAAAATAATATTTTTTATTTTTGTAGGGCAACAGACAAGCTGACGGCCTATTTAGAATTTTGCAGTTACCGTCGCCTATGGGTGTTTGCAATGCTAGTAGCATTGCGAACACCTTGCTGTTCCATAAGGGTACAAGAACTTGGGTCACTAATGCCGTAACACAATGCAAAGTTATTATGGCGGCACACTTAAGCCCTAAGGTGGTCGCCACTCAGCCGGCTTGGCGTCCTACTACGTAGCTAAGGTGGGCTGTTTTGTCGTCTTACGACAGGCCTGCTCCGGCCGCAGAGGTCAGTTTTCTTTCTCGGTCCCTGCACTGATATAAATATACTGGGACAAATCACAAACTGCCATCTACTCTTAAAGTAAATAGCACTTGTTTGATGAGTACTACTAGATAGCTAATGTACTACATATACTTTTCTTCAGATGCAAGGTGGGAATCGATCTCAGCAAGCGTACGATTATACCACGGAGGTCATCAATAATTCATATACATGGCACTACTTCATATAAGTAAATGATAATGAATGAATGTGCAATGAACATGATATTAGGAAATAATCTACAAATTTTCAACATTCTCGTTTTAGGAAAAATCTAGAACTAATGCGAAGTTTAGGAGACAGACAGGCAATGGGCCGCGCATGTGGCAATCTCGGAAACACTTGCTATTTGCTCGGCGATTTTAATAGTGCGATACGGTACCACACAGAGAGGTTACAGATTGCCAGGGAGTTCAACGATAAACCAGCTGAACGAAGAGCCAATAGCAATCTTGGGAACTCGCACATATTTCTTGGACAGTTTGAAAATGCCGCTGAACATTATAAGTGAGTATTCTTATCATGTAACCATCTACAATCAGGTTTTTTTTTAAATGTCTACTTAGGAGCTCTTGGTTATCTTTTAAGTGTTTTTTTTACATACATGTGTCATGTTATTGTTTTACTTCGGCGCCGTTCTCAGCATCTGCATATATTTTTAAACTTGTGAGCTATTGCGAATTTTTTTTCTTTATATGGCAAATGAAATAGAAACATATTTTACTACTGTCAATTATATTTCAATGTATGCTTCACTGTATCTTACTTGGCGAAATTATTTTTTCCTTCTGCAGTTATTTAATCTGTAATATAACAATTTCATAGCCCTTACAAAGTCAAAAAGCAATTACACCATGGACTTCTGTTAAAGTTAAACAACCCTTTAGTGGGTGTAAGTCGTCATACTATTTTGGAAGTAATATCCTTGTCTATTTCATCGTAGTTCGTCGAATTTTTGGATTGGGAGATGTCTTGTTCTACAAATAACGACATTCAATCACCAATCCAGGACTTGTTTACTTATTCACCTATCAGACTTAGTCTCATGATCGTGTATCGATCTTCTTTGTAGCTGAACGGTCTGTCGTAGCAAGCTATTATTTTATGCTTTATCTTTGCTTGGCGATAAAAATGTGTCCAAAAGTGTTGAGATGATTTTAATCATTGTCAACCTAAAATAATTAATGAATTAAGTTTTTACTTTCGCACATTTGATCTAAGTGTTATTGTTTAGATGATTTTGACCTTTACAGTCAGTCCATTTTACATTATATGCGATAACTATGAGTGCAACTGATAATTCAATCCTTAAACTCAATATTTGTATATTATTGTTAACTAAAGTCAGTTAACTAATTGGGCATTGAATGTTTCAGACGAACTCTAGCATTGGCTGATGAACTAGGAGATGCTGCAGTTGAAGCTCAAGCCTGCTATTCTTTAGGGAACACATACACCCTCCTTCGGGAGTATCGTATTGCTGAGGAATACCATGCTCGCCATTTGACTCTTGCGAGGAAACTTCAGGACAGGATCGGTGAAGGCAGGGCCTGTTGGTCCCTGGGAAATGCACATGCAGCTCTCGGAAATCATGAAAAGGCTCTGTATTACGCCAATGAGCATTATAATATATCGAAAGAGGTTAGTGCTAACTTTATCTTCTTCTTCCTGTCCTTATCCCACTTTATATGGGGTCGGCACAACATGTTCTCTCCTAACAGAGGAGATGCCTAACAAGCCATCATCTCAACATTTACACCCTTTTTTGCCATATCATCTTTTATGTAATCCGTCCATCTTTTTTGGTCTACCTTTATTCTTGTATCCATCCATTCTCAATTCTAATCATTTTCCTTGTTATATGGCATTCTTCCCTGCGCATTACATGGTCAAACCACACTAGTCTATTACTTTTAAGTTTTTCAATAACTGGCGCTTCTTTCACACTACCTCTAATATACTCATTTCTAACTTTATCCCCTTTCATAACTCTACACATCCATGTCCGCAGCATGTAACATCCTTTCATTCCTCCCCTTTGTGGCCCAGCATTCCGATCCATACAATATGACAGGCCTTATTATGGATTTATAAATGTTACCTTTGTAAGTTAGTACTCTCTTTATAGTACTAAACTTATATACATAATAAATTATCATAATAAATTCCAGTAATAATTTAATTGTTTAATAATGCTTCAAGGCAGCAGTAGAACCTTTCTAGGAAACACTTATGATAGAACAAGTAAATCCTTTTGTAAAATATATACAGAAATAAAATGCTCAAAATTTTATGATATCTATAGAAAACTCATTTTAAATATTATTAATATATTTTATACCATGACAGCTGGCAGACCATTTGGGTATGGCGACTGCGCAGATGAATATTAGCGATCTGCGCAAGGTATTGGGAATGCCTACCGAAACAGAAACTGCTGTAACCCCTCCTATGGTGGCATCTATCCATCTATCAAACGACGAAGATAATGGACCTCGCACACCATTCCACACCCTCAGGGTTCGAAGACAGAGCATGGAACAATTATCACTTATACAGGTAACACCTTTCGTACGGTAATACTTCTACAGGACATTAAACACCTATACAAACATTCATGCAATATAGAAAAAAGTGTTTATATAATAGGTGCAGTAAAAAGAAATCTATTATTTTTCCAATAGATGGTCATGCTACATGCCAATGGAAAGATGAGATTTTGTACTGAAAAAACTTTATTGACAGTTTTGTGACTGGAGGATTCAGTTTTATTTGAGCGCACGTCAAATTTAGACACAAGCAAAGAGAAAATACGTAATAATATTTTATAGTTTATCTTTGATAAAGGTGAAAACGCAGACCAGGCAGCTTAAAATGAAAATAATGTTTTCGGTTCTAATACAGTTACAGTCAACCACTCTTAAATACCTAGGAACCATTTGGTTAAGCCTGGATACATAAAGGAGCTTGATGTACGGGTACCACACAGGTTAATGCAAACAAAATCATGGACCAAATTTGCATCTGCAAGTCGCTACTGCAGTTTTTTTGTATCTTTATACTTTTTTTCTAAATCATCATCTCAGCGTTCATCCCGGTTGTAACCCAAACTTGCGTTTCGGTGCCCGGGGTCCGCTTTCCGACTTTTTCTACTCCACTTCGCACGGTCTTCAGCATCCCTGGTAGTGAGCCCATTGGCACGCATATCACCCTTTACGACGTCAAGCCAGCACTTTTTGGGTCTACCCCTCCTGTCGGGGCCTGGCGGAGGCGGCATGGCCAGACATTTGTTTCCCACGTAAGCATCCAGTTGCCGTAAAACGTGGCCGTACCAACGGAGCCGACACTCCTGCAGTTTTCCGCAATGTCACGGACATGAAATCTACCTCGAATGCGGGAGTTCATTAATAGGTATACATATAAACATACAGATGTGGAATGGGAATCGAACCTCAGCAAGTGTACGTGCATTAGCCGTTACGCCACGGAGTTCGTCAAATTTATATGTAGTAAATATATTTTTATAGATAACTCCAGATACGAAAAAGAAGGAAGAAGAAAAGGAGGAAAAGTGTGAAGTACATCGTTCGGAGTCGGAGGAGAATCCAGTTGAATCGTTCCTAGACCTTCTCAGTAGATGTCAATCAGAACGCATGGATGAACAGAGGGCTACACTGAATGCGAATAAAGAAAACAGACCAAAAACAAGAGTGAGCAGTAATAAGTTTCAAAGGTCAGCAAGTACTGGCAACAAAAATGATAAGTAAGTAGTAACCAATCAATACATAGCAACATATAGTTAAAATTTGATATAGAATTTCGAATGTCAAAATCTCAATGTTAAATGACAAATGTGTATGCGATAAGCCGATTCGCTAAAGCGAGACGAAATACAAGTCCCACTTTATTTATGAAAAATATTCTCTCTATACTTTATTTTATCAGATAACAAATGCAAGAGATCCCTTTGTCCTTTACAGTTTTAGCACAAGTTTCTGTTTTCGGGGTTCTATCTATTCTGTATGCAGCTACTTGCATCCAAACATAGACTTTTTTGATCACTTCATATAAGCTCTAAACCAAGTGGAAAGATACCGAGGGCTCTCAAACGAGCTTCCGGCTTAGGTTTTCCCATTGCAGTACGACATGAGGTATTTCAAATAAGGCGTTATTTAATTCCTTCGAGACCGCAGCGCTAAAGCCGCTGGTGCCAGGCGGTCCGTTTGCCTGTCTGCTGTACTCCACATATATGTATATAATATACATAGGTATAATATTAATTGGTTTCTGATTTTTAGGAATATTTAAGACTTCAAATGATGTATTTATGGGTTATATTTAGTACGCTGCTGACTTCACACATCTGTTATCTAATTAAATAAATAAATTTATAAATTACCTTTGTGTCCAAATTCAAACATTATTATAATGTTTTATTATACTAGTATTTAAAAAAAAAGTTAAAATGTTAACCTCAGAATAATAAAAATATTTTTTCATTCTTTGCAAAAAGCTTCTTCTGTTATTTCTAAAAGGGTTGTTACAAAGTTTACGGAGCATATCTTATTGAGATTTGTTTTAATGTAAAGTATAATTGGCATAAATGTTAATGGTCTATCCCAGAACCTAGATAAAATATTGGAAATAACTCTTCTAAAGCTTGGTTTTTCTTTAAATATGGATTGGTTAAACGGCAGTCGCCTCTAAATATAAATAATTCTGACTCAACAAAACGTGTCATGTAAAATTTTATAAGAAACAATTTCTTTTAAAGTGGTTTATAGTAATGTAGGTAATAATTAAAATTACATAGCATAACAACAATGTCGAAATCTCAAAAAAGTGCACATAGCAGATATTGGTTTGACAACGACTAAAAGCTATTGTCACGGATAGCGCTTCTACAAATCTGTGACACTTCAACTGCTTCCTTCAAGAGAAATGCATATTCATCTTGAAGTACATACTCCGTTTCGCTTTGTTCGAAACCACCTTGAAACACTGATCTGAATGTCCGACTTAACGTTATCAGGATACTTGTTCCTTATCTCGACATCTCACTATCAGCAGAAATAGTGCGCAATTCATACAGTTGTTCACATACGTTGAATTATTACAATTAAATTTCACCCATTCACAAATATTTTTAAAAACTAAACTACTGGAATAAATTTAATCAAAATGAATTCCAAATTTTTAGCGTATTTTCGTATAGGTGTATTTTCGTTATAAAATTGTCGTATAGGAGTCGTAAATTTTAAAGCAATTTAAAGATTGAAGTTTATAGTTTTAGGATTTTTAGTTGAAAAAATTTCAAATCAACGTTCAATGGCTCATCGTAAGGAATACTGTGAGACACCCCCCCTTAGCCGTCCGTATACGTGACCGTATACCCGCCACGCTTGTCCAAGGCGGATTAGCGGGTAACACATCAGTCGGTGCAGGTTTCCTCACGATGTTTTCCGTCAATATCGGCGACATGGCAATTATTCTATAATACGCCTAGTAGGGGAGTGAAACTCCGTAAGTGGTGCATGCTATTATTGTGATTCTAAACCGAGAGTGATTGGTCTCTGAGGGTAATATCACAGCCACCAGATGATTTATCTATTTAGGAATTAAAATTGAGGAGAAAATGGTATCATATAGTTTTGTGATTTCTCTATGCACAGTCAATAATTTTATTATATTTAGCAGTAAAGTTTTCCTTATATTTCTAAGAGAGATTATGAATAATCGACAGCTGGTGTATTGCACTCAATTTACAACCTAACGTGGATTCTGTGTTTCATTTGTAAAAATTGAGTGTGGCGGCGGAGTAAGAATACTAACCCCTTGTGGCGCGCGCCGCCTTGTCGTAGAAGGCGACAAAACAACCCTAGAGCTACGTGGTGGGGTCCTAAACCCGTCTGGATGGCAGTCACGCTTGGTGGTTGTGTTGTGTTTCGGCATTAGTGATCCAGGTTCCAATACTCATCAAGTGAGCCGTTAGTTTTTTGTTCCTCAACAATAAAGAATAATTGTGTTTAACTTCAAAATATAATTGCTAAAGGATATGAAAGAATCATTTAGAAAAGATAAGGCAGAGTTCATGCACCTCTCATATATTCTGACGATATAAATGATAATAATAAGTAGAAATTCTGTAACTCCTTGATACAAAACGCGAGTTCACAAAGGCTTCTTTGTGAACTTATCTTTATATGTAAGCTGCAAAACAAACTAGTTGAACGTGTCGCGTTTCGAACAACGTACTTTAATATTGTTGCCAATACACTTTTGGTGATTAGATAGTTAACTGGCCAATATCAGCATTTGATCAGTGTTAAAATGGATTCAACTGATGGCGATTCCACTTGGTATTTTTTTTTATATTATTGCAGTTTTTTTGTTTCGAATCTGTGTTTGTTATTTCATTGATTATAAATACTAAGTTTGTTTTTTAATCATTTATTTGTCTATTAGGAAAATACAATGTTATAAACAATGCAATAGTGGGATGCATTGAACTAAGTTCCCATTTAAAGAGCAATATTATTGCGTTTCGAAATTTTATTATTAAAATTAGTATTATTAAAATTTCTAATACGAATTGAGAAATTTCTTCAACTCAGTTTATGTGATATAAAATAATAGGGCACTAAATTTTCCTTTTGTTGTTAATTTCTTGGGAAGGTTTTTCTTTTTAATCAAATTAAAGTAGTTATGCTATGCATATGCCTCATCAATACGTTTCTTTAAGAGTTTTGCTTGCGTCAATGTACATATCAGCTTTCTGTATTTCTTAACGAGCTAAGTGAATGTTTATTGAGATACTCGTAACATTTTAGAAAATATAATCGGTGCGTTTTTATGATAAGCCAATATAATTCATTTTTTCTTTATTGCTGTAAGACAGACGGCTCGCGTAATAGTTAGCAGTTACCGTCGTCTATAGATGATGTCGACACCAGGAGCACCGCTAACACGCTGCCTTCTGCGGAGAGGTACTTAAACCTGGTCACTTTTGCCGGAACACATGGAGTGGTTGCCATCCAGACGGACTAGGAGCCCTACCACCTAGCTAGGGTTGTTTTGGTTATATATATATATATATATATATATATATATATATATATATATATATATATATATATATATATATATATATATATATATTATACACTACCGACAGAAAGTTTCCGGACAAGCTTCTTATTTACTTTTAAACTGAAATATGATACATAAATATGTTAACAACTGCTATGTTAGTTTACAAAGTGGATACGATCGTGTCTTTGACTTTCTTCCCTGTCCCCGCGCACCGTTTGTGAAAAACAAAATAAAATCGTCAACCGCAACATTTAGTACGTATCTGTTATGAAGTGAACGTATTTAAATGATTTTTTTCTATTTCTTATAAAAATTGGATTATTTTTTGCATTTTTTCGATTTCTGTAGTGATTTTATTATTTCCACATAATTAAAAAACTTTGAAGGTAAGTTAATTTTCTTATTTTGTGGCATTACTTCCAGTGATCTTGTAGTTAAAATATTTTTGTTTTATTAATTTATTTAAGAAAATGGGAATGCATCCTAATACAACTATAGAACAACGTGCACCTATTGTTGCTCTTCATAATGAAGGTTTTACTACACGTTATATTGCAAAAAAATTAAATATACCACGTTCTACTGTCGGAGATGCCATCATTCGGTTCGAAAAAACTGGTTCAAATCAGGACAGAAAACGCAGTGGGAGGCCCCGTGTAACTTCTAAAGCAGAAGATAAGTCCCTAATCATCATGTCTAAAATTAATAGGAAGCTTACAGCACCGGAAATTCAAATGCGGTTCAATGAAAGTCACGATAAACAGATATCAGTAAGTATAGTAAAGGAACGCTTACAAAAAGCTGACCTAAATGGCAGAATTTCTACAAAGAAACCACTCTTGCGACGCAGAAACAGGAAAAAAAGAAGACTAGAATAAAGAAATATAAAAATTGGACTGTAGAAAACTGGAAACAAGTCCTCTGGACTGATGAATCCAAATTCGAAATATTTGGGCAAAAGCGAAGAATTTATGTTCGTCGCGGACTTTCAGAAAAAATGCACCCCGATGCTATAACTCCAACTGTTAAACATGGAGGTGGCTCTGTGATGGTGTGGGGGTGTTTTTCATATTATGCTAGAGTAGGAGATCTCTACAGAATTAAAGGAACTCTCGACAGAAATGGTTACCATTATATATTAAAAACACATGCCAACCCTTCTGGGATGCGACTAATTGGCCGTTTGTATGTGTTTTAGCAAGATAATGACCCAAAGCACACATCTAAGCTTTGTCTCAACTATTTAAAAAATAAGGAAGATAGTGGTGCGTTACAAATAATGAAATGGCCCCCACAATCTCCCGATCTATATCCAATAGAATTATTGTGGGATGAAGTGGATCGGCAAGTTAGGAAATTGAATCCCACTTCTTTCGATGATCTTTGGAAGGCTCTTCAAACGTCTTGGAATAATATACCAAAAAGTGTGTTAGAAAAACTTACAGGAAGAATGCCGCGTGTAGTTAAAAAATTAGTGCCGGTCAGAGGTGGTTTCTTTGATGAAAATAAGTGTAGCAGTATAAAATGAAAGATTTAAAACATGTTGATGGTTTTGCAACGCCAGTGGCATTGCGAACACGCTGTTGTCCCATAAGGGTACAGGAATTTGGGTCACTAATGCCGCAACATAACACAAGGTTATTATGGCGGCATACTTAAGACCAAAGGTGGTCGCATCCAGACGGGCTTGGGGCCCTACCACGTAACTAGAGTGATGTGTTTTGTCGTCTTTCAGGCCAACCCCGGCCGCAGAGGTTAGTATTCTTTCTCCGCCCCTGCACGGATATATGAGATATTGGTCCTCAATTTACACGTATATGATTATTTGACTTTGAAAAGGCGATTTCTGCACTATGACATACCCTATGCCTTATGAGCCGAGCCATCCTCAGAGCTACCCTCGTGTTACGAAAAGAAAAAAATAAACATGTAAAACTACTTAACAATGAAATCGTAAACGCCATTCTTGATCAATTTTATTATCAAATGCTTTTATTTTGCATCATTGTAAGAATTTTTATAAAATTAATCGTATTAGGGCCGACTCACACCGGAATGGCAGCGGCTGGCACCGTCGCGGCGAGCACTCAGTGTGAAATCATTTTAAACTTTATCTACATACTTAAAAAATCAGTATCGCTTGTAAAGCTTAAAAAGGTCGCGACGCAGCCACCGCCCGCCCGCGGTGAAGCGAACAACCGCGCGCCACGTACGTCTTGTCGGTGGTTCTGCCAGCGGCGGCACAATGCCGCTCGCGGCACCGCGGTCGGCCGCGCGCTCCTCACCCCCGCCGAATTCTCCCAACAGTCGTCGTATCTTCCATTTGTCATGGACCCATATATCCCTTTTTCATTTTTCCTTTGTCTCTTTCTTCTTCTGCAATAAGTGCTATAATAACCAATTCCATCATGTTCACTCCAAACACACGAGTATCATTGTCGAATCATGAAACTTAACTAGTCAAGAGGAGACTAGGCGCGTGCAGTCTGCAGAGGGCGTGCGAAGCCGCAAGTGGCGACGCCGGGGGCCGCTGGCATCGCCGCCGGCCGCTGCCATTCCGGTGTGACTCGGCCCTTATAAATAATACATAAAACGAAAGAACGAACAATAAATTATACAAAGTTAATTTTTTTTAAATATACTGATTGACATAAGTAATGTATTATGTTTTTTATTCATAATTGTTTGTAACTGACTCCTTTAAACTCGATTTTGACCCACTTTAAACGGTCAGATTTCATTTAAACGTTGTAGATTTAATTATATATGATACATTATAATAATATGAAGGATCGATGAAAATACAATAATTCGATAAGATTACCTCATTATCCTGATTAGGATCGCCAGGATTATAAAAATGGTGACGTATTATAAATTACGCCTGATGAAATATTTTTTCTACTGCAAGTAACATTGATGTTAACTGAATAAAATTATTAAATTCAATATAGTAAATATTTTATACTTAATAAAAAACATTACATGCACTACCACGCTTTTTACTCTCACACACGCACAAATGTGTAATGTATATACAAATACTTTTTTGACAATGACCACTGCCATGCCAATTATAGGTCGCAATTAGGGTTTGATCGTTCGATATTTGAAAGTTTGTATTTTCAAATATCAAGATCAAGGACATATTGTCAAATAAAATAATTTTTTATTAGGATTAAGCATAAAAAATTTTTTTTTGTTCGGTGGCAAATATTTTTTTTTTGAAACGGAACTGAAAAAATAGCTATAAAGCTATTTTTTCAGATTTAATCTTTGTAATTGTTTTATATAAATATTTGGAGGATTAACCGGACCTTCTATGGGGTAGATTCTCTAAGCGAGATATTTTATCAAACACGTATATTTCACTGGCTCACTATTTTTAATGATGGTGTGTATCATGTCATTGTGTGATACTTAATTAAATATTACAAAACTTATCATATAATTATAAAACAATTTAGTGACAGACTCCGAATAATATTACATTTGCCTCGACATCTTATAACTTCTCGAAAATATTTAAAAAGTATACATATATCTAGAAAGAAGAATATATAAGAAAGTATACAATTCTTAGATTTTATCAGTGTAACAAATCAGGTGGCGAGTGAGGCGCCACAAATATATAATTTGTTTGAAAAAGATACACAAACAATTATAGAGTACTAGTTGACCCGGCAAACGTTGTTCTGTTATATGAATTTAAAAGTCCTTTTCCAAGGTCCAATCCATGACTATACCGAAATTCATCAAAATTTGTTTAGCGGCTTAGGCGTGAAAGCGTAACAAACAAACTCACTTTTGAATTTATAATATTAGGATATACGTTGCTCATTGATAATGGTATTATATTGAATAGTGGTCGAAATTCGTTCACCTGGGGATCACTATAATAATATATATTAATATACACGAAAATGCTGTAATATGTAATATATATACGTACAAGTATTAAATAATACATTTTGTTCATAGACTATAAGGACCCCCCCCCCCCCCGTTATAATTACGACGAAGACTTCGGCTTCGATTAGCATTTTAATAAATAATTCTCTGTTTCGAACTCGTTGAATCTTATGTTTCATAAAGAAGTAAAAAAATAACTCCACAAATAAAATATCATATTTAATTCTATTATTGACTTGTAAATTACGAATCAAGTAGAAGATTTAACTTATTAATCTTTATTACGTATTACGATAGTTATATTTTTATGCAAGAATTATGTAATAGTCATATGCCTCCGGCTACGTAAGACAAAATGTATTATTGGATTTCTCTTGGCACCTTTCTTAAATACAATCATTATTCCCGGCTACATCCTAAGCTTTGTACCTAAATTTAAGACTCTGGCTGGAAAATAGGCTTAATTTGCACAAGAAGGCGGCGAAATACATCTGATCTTCCCGCAACATGCAGGCTCCACTGTGGACACAAAAACACTCTTATAGGTTATTCTAATTGAAATATCACGTTTTTAAATATGATAAAAATTGTCACTAACACCACAAAGAAATGTGTTAATTAATTTGACAATGGATGCTAAAACAATGTGAATTTATTTAGTTAGAAATTTCATTTTTATTTTTGTAGTTTAGTTAGTTGCTTATGTATTTTATGCAGAATAAATTTTATACCGTAAAATCCTTAATCAGATTCAGATTTTGATAATAATCCGGATTTTTTTTCAATACAAATTTATTTGTACATATTTATTTCAGCTTATCATAATAATAAATTAAAAATTTCAGTTCCAACGAAGAATTGTTGGACATGATAACAGACCTTCAATCAGAACGTATGGATTCGCAACGCGCCGAATTACGTCCTGCGTCGAAGCCCGCGAAAGAAACCAAAGGTTCTTCGCTACCAGGGCTGCGCCCTCACCAAACCACCAGCACCAAGCCAGAAGATGACTTTCTTGAAATGATAGCTCGTGTTCAAGTAAGTTTATTGTCTTATCTCCTTTTTTCCAAAGCTCCATTGTCAAGGATTCCAATGTTCACCCAATGTTCAATTTTATATTGTCAATAAAATCTTTTATACATAATTTATATATTTATGGACTGGATATTCAGGGTTCTAGACTTGAAGACCAGCGGTCTGAGCTCCCTAGACCAAAACCGGAGGAAAGGCCAAAGACAGTGCCCGATGATGACTTCTTTGCACTATTGATGAGGGCTCAAGCTGGAAGGATGGAAGACCAACGGGCCACGGTAATTATTTAATCACATTTTAAGTTTTTTTCCTTGATGAGAATCACTTAGCTTTCTACATTTTTAAATACTTTCGAGTACTGTATATTTATGGAGGCTTTTTATTAAAATTTAACGCAAGCTGAAATTTTATATTTCAAAATAATTACCTCAAAATAACATGTGTATATACATGGCTCATTATATAACTATATTACCATGTTACATATACTAACTAGTTCTTATATATTTATGTTTAATGTTAATAAACAATATTTACAACACTTAATAAAAATTGTATGTGTACTTATCCGACAATAGTAACCCAGGTTCCTGTATCCCTATGGGACAGCAGAGTGTTCGCGCCTAGGGGCACCTATAGCATCGCAAACATCCATACGCGACGGTAACTGCTTACTTATTAAGTGGGCCACCAGCCAGTATACTGATGTACCTAAACATAAAAAAATCACCGCCTTAAATTATAAGGCGTTGTTACGTTGTAACAAGAGTAGGATAATTAATTTTCTTTATATAATATTTAATCCTTAAATACTTAATAAAAATTTCGAATTAATCTCAACAATATATAATAATTAATCTTGAGGGTATTTAAACGGAACGAACCAGATAATAATTTCGATCGCGCACCTTAAAAGTAGGTAGATAAGAATTAAACGACGGCTGGGAAGAATCTTCGAGAAATCGTTCAGTTGAATAGCGTCCATCGGATAAGTAAAAAGATGAATGAACGCGAATCATTCGATCGGTTACCGGTCATCGAAAATACTACAAATGAACGAAGAACGGGAACCAAGTGTCGTCAGGGCTTACGTCACAAATAATTCTTTGCCCCTCTGGCCTATAGCTCTGTCATTGTCTAAACGAGTAGCGGGTCCAAAGTACAGGTGCTACCCAGTACTTTTCCATGCCAAACCATTAGAAGCCAAATCTAGAATCTTCGAAAAAGTGGGCGGTGTCCTGATGGCTAGTATAAAAAGGCGAAGCCGCGATGGACGCCAAGATTCGGACACCAGCTACTCAGCCACTATGGTGGTTCGCGATTGTGGTTAATTTATTTTTAATAATGTTTAAACCAGTCACTTAATTAAGTAATCATGTTGTTCGTTCGAGAAATTATTTAAATTATGCCGCGTATATAACCCTCAGGTGAGCTCATAAAATTTAAGTCCATTAGGGCCGGTCGCTATTGCCTAGTTTTGTGCCTAAAAATTAATCCAAAATAAATTTTTTTTTTTTTTTTTTATATTTAAATATTGCAAGTTAATATCAACAAGAAGCTACCGGGAATAGAATAGTCACGTGGGTGTAAATATAAATCATTACCTAATTATTTTGTGTTAGGCGAACATGCTCGCCGCGTTATTGTTTTAAATTCTTTAAAATAAAAAAAAAAATTAATTCGCGCAGTAGTTAACGTCGTGGCTTGTATGTATTCTTAGTTATATCTGTTTTTTTTCCTGTAAACCTAATGTAGTTGTAATAAACTTTAATGTTGATGCCACCGACGTATCGTCATAAATCTTATATATGTATAAAAATTAATGTCGCTAATTAGATCTTGTAATCTGTAAACGTAAGTTATTTTGTAATACCGTATTAAAACGGATTTTCCTTTGGAAGCCGACGATTCATATATCGAAGGTCATTTCATTGAATTATTTTTTTTATGCTGAAACTACCTATCTCTGTTCAAATTTATATTTAAACTTTTCTTTGTGTTTATGGCGTGGTGGAATGGTGATAGTCCGAGTAATAGTAGTTAGTTGATTCCTGGTTAGACAATTTTCATTTTTATATTTTTTTATTATTTAATTTTCATTCCGTATTTTGCTTGTTATTATAAAGACGGACATAAGCTATCACCACTCCACTTTCGCATTTTATAATGTAACGCGAAGGATACCGACACCACTCCTGGTCGTCCAGGGTGTCAGGGTGCCGGGTCTTTCGCGCTACAGAAACATCTTCGACGCATTTCAGAGACTTTGTTACGACAACCTGACGGTCGTCGACAAATATAGATAAGAAATTAAACAATTTTAAATTATATACAAGTTTATTACTAATATAAAGTACTGAATGAATTAACAATTTAGAGTTCGGTTTATAATTATATAACCGGGACGTGGGTACAAGCACTAAGAGGTTTATATTGGGCGTTAAATCGTATGGGTGTAGGGTGACTTAGCTTAGGCCTCGTCCTGCGCGTGGAGGGTCATCAACGTCCTTTCCTCTCACGGGGCCTGACGTGCCCTGCCGTTGGAAGTGGTCTGCAGCTCCAGCCCGTACTGAGGGTGGCTGCCTCGAGACCGCTGCGAAGGATGGCAGCTACGGGTTGTTGTTCCGAAGGACCCGTTCTGGGGCGTCTGCTCTCAGCCCGTACGGTGGACCCTCTCCTCTGAAATGCGTCGAAGATGTTTCTGTAGCGCGAAAGACCCGGCACCCTGACACCCTGGACGACCAGGAGTGGTGTCGGTATCCTTCGCGTTACATTATAAAATGCGAAAGTGGAGTGGTGATAGCTTATGTCCGTCTTTATAATAACAAGCAAAATACGGAATGAAAATTAAATAATAAAAAAATATAAAAATGAAAATTGTCTAACCAGGAATCAACTAACTACTATTACTCGGACTATCACCATTCCACCACGCCATAAACACAAAGAAAAGTTTAAATATAAATTTGAACAGAGATAGGTAGTTTCAGCATAAAAAAAATAATTCAATGAAATGACCTTCGATATATGAATCGTCGGCTTCCAAAGGAAAATCCGTTTTAA
Organism: Malacosoma neustria; assembly: GCA_963693495.1. Taxonomy (NCBI): domain Eukaryota; kingdom Metazoa; phylum Arthropoda; class Insecta; order Lepidoptera; family Lasiocampidae; genus Malacosoma; species Malacosoma neustria. Next base: position 1,214,135 of record OY856371.1, read on the forward strand.
TACGGTATTACAAAATAACTTACGTTTACAGATTACAAGATCTAATTAGCGACATTAATTTTTATACATATATAAGATTTATGACGATACGTCGGTGGCATCAACATTAAAGTTTATTACAACTACATTAGGTTTACAGGAAAAAAAACAGATATAACTAAGAATACATACAAGCCACGACGTTAACTACTGCGCGAATTAATTTTTTTTTTTTATTTTAAAGAATTTAAAACAATAACGCGGCGAGCATGTTCGCCTAACACAAAATAATTAGGTTATGATTTATATTTACACCCACGTGACTATTCTATTCCCGGTAGCTTCTTGTTGATATTAACTTGCAATATTTAAATATAAAAAAAAAAAAAAAATTTATTTTGGATTAATTTTTAGGCACAAAACTAGGCAATAGCGACCGGCCCTAATGGACTTAAATTTTATGAGCTCACCTGAGGGTTATATACGCGGCATAATTTAAATAATTTCTCGAACGAACAACATGATTACTTAATTAAGTGACTGGTTTAAACATTATTAAAAATAAATTAACCACAATCGCGAACCACCATAGTGGCTGAGTAGCTGGTGTCCGAATCTTGGCGTCCATCGCGGCTTCGCCTTTTTATACTAGCCATCAGGACACCGCCCACTTTTTCGAAGATTCTAGATTTGGCTTCTAATGGTTTGGCATGGAAAAGTACTGGGTAGCACCTGTACTTTGGACCCGCTACTCGTTTAGACAATGACAGAGCTATAGGCCAGAGGGGCAAAGAATTATTTGTGACGTAAGCCCTGACGACACTTGGTTCCCGTTCTTCGTTCATTTGTAGTATTTTCGATGACCGGTAACCGATCGAATGATTCGCGTTCATTCATCTTTTTACTTATCCGATGGACGCTATTCAACTGAACGATTTCTCGAAGATTCTTCCCAGCCGTCGTTTAATTCTTATCTACCTACTTTTAAGGTGCGCGATCGAAATTATTATCTGGTTCGTTCCGTTTAAATACCCTCAAGATTAATTATTATATATTGTTGAGATTAATTCGAAATTTTTATTAAGTATTTAAGGATTAAATATTATATAAAGAAAATTAATTATCCTACTCTTGTTACAACGTAACAATACCCCCTCTCCCAGAGAAAGGATTTTACGTAGTAAAATCCGCTGCGGTAAGCGCCTAATAGGAATAGAACCGCCCAGTATCTGTCTTACTTACATACATCCACTATCAAATACCTATCATACGTCCTAACACACGACCTGTCATAATTTGTCTGAAGAAATTTCTATATCTACAGACTGCCATACAACCAGAGTACGAATCTATAATAAAGATTGGACTCAAGAACAGCACTGCATAACAAAGAGCGTCTAAGGGATAGAAATACTGTAACGTGAAACTTCTGTACGAATCGGTACTGTGTAATACGTTTGTCTTTGCTGGATTTGTTACAGTCACGACCCGCTGTAACTAGTAGATTAGTGTAGGCTTATTTAAAGAGTCACAACCCGCTCTGACGAAGAAATTAGTGTAGGCTTATTTAAAGAGTCACAACCCGCTCTAAACGCGCATAACGCAAAACAATAAACAGCAGACGAGCAGACCTATACCAAGAAACTGTCATACTCCGCTTAAAAAAATTGCACAAAGCAATTAACATAACGTGTGTAGACTTATATAGAAGTCTTACAACACAAAACTCCCAAACTAAACATCAAAAATTCGTGTAGGCTTATTTAAATCCAACAAAGGCAACGCAGACAGAGACCGAAACGCAACAACTATTAAAATTAAAATTATTGTAAACGAGAAAGAAAAAAAATTAAAAATTTTAAACTAATATTCTGAACATTACTGAACTAACAAGAATCGAACCGGTAACTGTGACAGCGTTGTATATGCTAATGATTGCTTAAACAAAATTAAATAAACTAAATGGCATTGTGAGTATGTTTAGTCTTTAGCGAATTTGTTACAGTCACGACCCGCTGTAACGAGAAAAAACAGCAGACGAGTAGACCTATACCAAGAAACTGTCATACTCCGCTAAAAAAAATTGCACAAAAAGCAATTATAACAAACCATGTGCAGACATATATAAGTCATACAACAGTAATATAAAACTCCCTATCAAAACAACCAAATTCGTGTAGGCTTGTTTTAATTCGCTAAAGGCGACCATAATCAACTACCAAACGAACTAATGTTGTAATCAATATTACCGATACAAAACAAAATAAATGCTAACATATCATACCTCCGGTTAACAATTCGAAGAGAGAAAAAAAAATTAATGGGTCGAACCACCGAAAATTATATGATAAATCCAACGCGTATAATCCGCCCGAATATAAAAACATAAGTAACTTGATATAAGGATCAAAGATACTATTAAAGTGTTATAACATAATACTTCTAACCTGCGAATGACTATTACGTATGTGAGCTCAGGTTTAATCAAATTTAAATAATCCATGTTACGGTCCATTTTTAATCCAAAATTAAAAAAAAATTTGTGCCAAGTTAAATTAAAAAACTAAATTAATTAAATTTATTAAATACCGAAATTAAGTTAATTAAATAACGAGACAGCTATATTGAATTAAATTAAAGAAAAAAAAAAAATACGCAACGAGATGTGACACGTGGGTAAAAATATAAAATAAAAAAAATTAAGAATGATGTAAATAATTGCACGTAATTGCCATTAAATTTTCAGACCAAAATTAAATTATAAAAATAATGTTAAAACCACTAAATAAATGCAAAATATGCACTAATAATAATATTAATATCTCTGAAATAAATTACAATTACGCACAACACAAACACAATTGGAAAAAAACATTAATTAAAAATTAACTGCAATTGAAAGAAATAAAAAAAAAAATGCAAAGTTATTATAAAAAATTAAATCTACACAAAAAATGTTGTAGAAAAAAGAACATTTATTAAATTATCCCACTGTGTAGTTCTCGCGCAAGTGTGGGCAATCTGGGATGTTAGTCGATTACCCTGCGGAGCCAGGCGACAAAAATCGGCTACCCGTTCTCTTAAGGAGAAACGGATCGGTGGTACCACCCCGTTCAGCCTCGTCCGCAAAGACTTACCACCTGGATGAAGAATTTTTGCGGTGTTAAAACGGTATATGCCACCGGAGAACTGGTCTCCACGTGCATTAAGTTCTTTTTTGTTGTGAATCGAATGCAATACTATTGTGTCATCACTTAGTCTCCTCAATATAGGCTTTAAATTATTAAAACCATGTACACACATGTATATTTATGGATAAGTGTATTTATTAATATCCACTGATATAAAACACGTGTTGATTTATAAATATTTGAGAGACTAGTGTGAATATAGTTACTAGTTTTTAAGGAAACTTGACTGAAAGTTATCGGCTAACTTCGTTATGTCGTATCTTAAAAATACTCACATAATTTTGTCGAAATGCGCCAAAAAAAGTATAACATTAAAATTATTTTGTCTATCCATAAATTTCATACACATTCTTATTGTGCATACATATTTTACTTTGGGCTCCTGTTATTATTTTAAGGCTAGCGCAACATTATTTTGACTTGTAATTTTAGGCATTTTTTTATACGTTAGTTAGGTTATCCAATCAGCTATAGGAATCAATATTTTACTTTGTGGTGTTAAAACGGTATATGCCACCGGAGAACTGGTCTCCACGTGCATTAAGTTCTTTTTTGTTGTGAATCGAATGCAATACTATTGTGTCATCACTTAGTCTCCTCAATATTTTCGTTGAATTTACACGTACAACTCACTATTTTTTTGTATCTGCTACAGATTCCATTGCAAGAAAATCGTGCTAACAAAGCGGGTGCTAGCAATACTAAGAAATAAAGGAGATTTCTACAGACGATGTACTTACTACCGATTTGAACTAATTGCTGGGTTCTTCTGTTATATTTTTATCGATGTTGTAAAGTTGAAAGGAATATTTTACTACGAATGTGAACGCATGAGAGTATCAACTTAACAAAATCATGTTCTTGAAATGCCCATTTGAATTTATTTAATTTTTAACAGGTCTCAATTAAATGTACATAATATTATCAATATTTATCTAACAGACTAATTGCATGGCAATATTTTTTTAAATTTACAAAAGCATTCAAAGATTTATATTATGTTCCTAATATATAATGAATTAGGAACGACCTAAGAATTTTCAATGTTGTTGAATGTTGTGCAAAATGAAATTCTCTACATCTATATTTATCAGGCATATGGCTTATATATATGACCCCAATGGAGTGGTTCTGAAATTTTTTATAATAATTTTATTATATAAATCTTAATAATTATATAATTAAGATAAAATCGTCAATTGAAATTATGTAATGATATTTTGAATGACCTATTTGTTAATTGCATGGTTTTGCAAAATATTTGCGGCCAATGGTTTCAAAGGATAATGTTTGCAGTATTTTGTACAAAGCTTCAGCTTTCGTTCATATACTGTCTTGTACTGGCATATTTTTTAATGTATTTAAAAATATAATAGTTTTTTTATGCATGATGTTTTGAAAAATGTAGTCGTATTTTAGGTTTGGGTTACATTATTATTACATTTTTAATGTCTCATAAGTTCTGAGATTATAGTTAATACATTAAAATGTAATATAATTTCAAACTGTATGTAATCTACCATTATCCTTTGGCTATTAAATATTTTGATTTAATGAATATTTTAAACACTTTATATATGTAAAGGTAATAAGAAATTAAGAACAATTAATTGTGAGTTGTAATACACGTGTATCGACACCCATAAGCTATTGGGTAGTTAATACATATTTATTATAATTGTATTAATATAATAATTATTGTAAAATGTAGGTAAAGCTTATTTCACACTGCACAATTGGGTTAGGTCGAATGGGTTTAATCCAAAAATATCGGATACCTACATATGTGTTTGTATAACTTTTGAGCTTAATGAAATTCCTAGTGTTGTGACATTTGTGGAATTGTTCACTAATATTTTTGTTAGTATCTACTAATTATAAAAATATAATTATAGTGTGAAATATGTTTTCAATTATGTAACAATCAATTAGTGCGGTGCTTTTATACACCAAAAATTTGTATGATTTTATTTGCAGCACCAAAAAATCGATGAAATTAATCATGTATTTTATTGTAACATAAATAGTATTATTTGAGCACGTTTTTTATATACGTTAATTTAGGAGTGAATTTTCAAAAGTGCTTATTTATCAAAAAATATTTAAGTAAACAAAGAAATATAAATTAAAACAATAATATTTTAGATAAATAAAATGGTTTTATGAATTCAAGTATTACAGTTAGCGATGACATTATATGTAAGAGTTTTTGAAAAATTACTCCATATAGCTTTAATGACATTTATTTGCACGAGGTGTTGTTTTTATAAATATGTATTAAGTGAATATGAAATTTTGCAAGTTTATATTATTTTTCCCAATATACTCATTATATATTAAGTTAATTTTACACATGTAGCATGCGATTTCATAAAAAAACATTCCAATCGTATAACTGGTTTGACAATCATTATATTTTAATTTTCACTCCCCCCTCCCCCAAATCGTAGAATTTAATTTTCATAAACTTTCTTTCAGAAATAGAAAGTTATAAGGTATATATTTTTTTGAAATGTATTTTTTTTATTTACAAATCATTTATGATGAAATATTTCTAATTAGCATTGTTGCTTACATATTCTTCTTTTTCTCGATTTCATTTCTTAAGTTTCGTGGTTGGTATGTTTATTTTTAAATTTAATTGATAACAACTCTAGTATTACGCGGCCAAATGTAAACAGACTATAGACGATATTTATTGTTTTACGAGTATTAACAGAATCTTGATATTAATCACAGTTAAAATTGCCACAATATATTTTTCATTTATAGAACAAATTGAAACAGCACAGTATTATATCATGATCCATAGAGCTATTGCATTTCAGTGATCCACCTAAAAATCGCTGAAAAAGTAATAATTAAATTTTTAATAATTTAATATATAATTAAAATTCGATTCGAAAATTAGCGAATTATTTACAATACCGCCTCGGGCTCCCTGCTTTCGTACTCGGATGGAAAGCACTGTATGCCATTTGCAAGGTGGGTTGGTGAAGTTCATCACAATATTCGTCAATATCAATTATGTTTTAATCGTATTCTTATTAAAAAATCTAAAAGGGTTAATTTTTATTAAACGATAATGAAATGATATCAAAATTCGACGCACTTTGTGCCATTATTAATTTTAAATCCAATATATAATATTTAATTCGACGCAAAAGAAGTTGTGTTTACATTAATATATTATTTAATTTAGTTTTATTTATTTTTGGATGCTCGAATATCTAGGAAGGCTTTAAAAAATTTACATTTATTGTAAATATTTCATTACCTAATTATAACTTTCAGTTCATTCCAATCGCACATATTATTTTAATAAAAATTGTTTATAAATTTTTTCAAGTTTAATGCAAGTTTTATGACGAAATTAAAAACAATGTCTCGATTATTTTATTGCAGTATAATAAACGTTAAATCGGCATTTATTGTTTCAGCTTCAAGCTGATGAATGTTTAAATATTTTAATGATTACTATATACAGATGCATAAGGTCAAATGAAAAAAAAAAATTGTAGTTTTGAGTGTATTTTTAATATTCGATGAGTAAAGTATGTCACCATTCCGACGGCTGCTGGGATATTTATTCCAGCATCCGTCGTATATATATAATTAATTGAATGTGATATAACAATAAGATTATGACAAAGTTCATTCGGTTATTTACCTCAATATACAAAATTAGACAGTTGTATTTTCTTACTTACAAGTAATTAATTGTGTTGATCTATATTTGCCTAGTAATATGGGTACGCATATTCTAATGTGGGTTCATCATCATTTCAGCCGGAAGACGCCCACTGCTGGACAAAGGCATCCCCCAAAGATCTCCACGATGATCGGTCCTGCGCTGCCCTCGTCCAACCTATTCCGGCGATCTTGATCAGATCATCGGTCCATCTTGTGGGGGGCCTACCAACATTGCGTCTTCCGGTACGCGGTCGCCATTCGAGGACTTTTCTGCCCCAACGGCCATCAGTCCTTTGAGCTATGTGCCCAGCCCACTGCCACTTCAGTTTTGCAATCATCCGGGCTATGTCGGTGACTTTGGTTCTCCTGCGAACCTCCTCATTTCTGATTCGATCTCGCAGGGAAACTCCGAGCATAGCCCTCTCCATTGCCCTCTGAGCGACCATGAGCTTATGTGGGTTACAATCTAAATATCCACACGTTGAAGCAATTCTCACTCCGGCCCACCCCACCCGACGTCGACGGTCGAGGAATCGCCTTGGTGTTTCCACCACCGGGCGGTGAGTGCCCGGGAGCGGTTGGTAGCAGGGTTGTAATAGGGTTATTTTTATTTTTTTAAGAAATTCATTTTTTAATTAATTTTATTTTTTGCAGTCTTGAAAAAAGCAGTAAATCCGGATCCCAATTTAAAATAATTAATTGTTCGCCATATTTAAATTAAATTTAGTTTATTAATCACTAAACCATTATTTTATTTTTCTGATTGTTTTTTTATTATGACATTTTTTGCTGTCTTAAAATGACTAAAGTAAGTGCGGATTACAATTTAATTATTCGCCATATTTAAATTTAGTTCAGTTTATATATCACTGTTACGTATTTTTATCTGGAATATAGTGGCATGTCGCAACCGGCCTTTATAATGGTATTCGCACTAAACGCCATCTTTGAACGAGTGATAACAATTTGTGATTATAACTGAAAATGATCCCAATTCGTTCGTCTAGTATGTCTACATACATCAAATGCAATCTTTGTTATATCCATACTAATATTATAAATGTATATTGAATGAAAGTATATTGATGAATTTCAGTATGAATAAAGATTGGAACTTGGATGTATATGGAAGATCAAAATTTTCCGAGTCAGTTAGTATTAAATCAACAGAAAAAACCATTTACCAAAGCAAATGTAGATCAAAAATTAATTAAACATTGTATATTTGCAGGTGTCTTCAACACCTCTCGTTTAGCCAATAAAATTAAGATGTTGTTGTTGATATTAATAATGTCAATAGATTATAATAATGTGTCTTGAATGTTCGAGAATAATTGTACAATTTTAAGGACGTCCTAAAACTTATTTAACTGTTTTATATATCTATATAAACATTGTTACTAGACTCTATTTATGTGTTACTCTAAATTTAGCCTATCATCTTTGACTTTAACCACAAATTTAAATGTATCTAAACGTTTTTAAGATATTAGTATACATACCGTCACGTGTTTTGAACGCTCGGCGAAAGTAGTGGGAAGACTTGCGCATGTGTACACTCGCGCTCATAATTATTAGGAATATTATTACGACGCAGACGTGTGGACGGTATGCTGGAGTGGCAAGCGACTAATAAACCAGTACGGCGACGGCGCTGGTCTGGGTCATCTCACCCGTCGCACCCCGCACCCCCCGCCAAACAGACCTATAAACAACTGCGCATTCAAGGCCAGCGCTCAAAACTCGTGACGGTATAAAACCCCAAACTAAGTCTGAAAAGTACCCACTAATCTTAAATTTGATTGAAAATAATAGTGTCTCGTACAGTAAGTTTTACACTATCACAAAATTATTTCTATGAATTCTACGTAGTTTAGTAATCTCACTAGTTGGAAAATGTTTTGTTATAATATTATAGCCTAATAATTACTGCTTAGTAATAATGTAAGAAAGGTTACGTAAATAATCAGAGATCAAGTACCAAGTATTGTTTGTTCTAAAAAAGCTTAGTGGGTACACATTTGATTCCTCCAGTTCTAAGCCTAAATATTTCAATCTGACATTCCCACATTTATTTATTTGGTTTGTTACGGTTATATTTGTTAATACAAAAACAAAACAAGCCTAAATGTTGGGCATACAATAAAGTGTAATACAATATTTTAATGGAATTGCTGATTTAAAATCTCGATTTAATCAAAAACTGTTATTATATTCATCTTTAATTAAATATTAAAAACAAAATGATTTTACCATGTATTATTGAATGTTAAATTGTGTAATTCCGTGTATCCTGTTATCAATTTACGCCAATAAAATGCCAAATTTACTGTAATGCTCTTTTATTTATACAAATACATCGTTCTGTTACTCCATGTATATTCGTTTCTGTGATCAGCAGCTCCAGCCAGTTGCTAGCACCGACCACATTATCAAAAGCAATATGTCAAATTTTGGTCAAATTAATTTCAGCATTTCTCACCGAATCCAAAAATTCTTCATCTGTTAGTGAAACTGTTATGCCACCATCAACTTCCATTTCATTTATTTATTATTAAAATAAATTCAATATTTGTGTCTAAATATTTTGAGTTAATACAATACATTTATTAAATTGTAACAATAAAATTGTATTGATCATTAAGTACGTTTATTAAATTTCTACATTACACTTCTATAGATTATCAATTAATTATAGTTTCACACGTTAAAAATATGTACATATAAACAACGAGTCAATATAAATTACACAGACAAGTATTCATCAACTGAGTATAAACCAATTTTAATAAGAAAGGATCTAATGCTCTTTTTAAATAAGTTAAAGTGATACGATTTATTTTTTAAATCTATTGGTAATATAAAAAAGATTTTAACTACATACTTCAAATCTATAGCCAATTTTGGTTTTATTTGATTTTACTCTATAAATCTTTACTTCTTGTAGATTCTCTGTTTCCTTTCTTCTTGCTATGCTTTGTGCTATGCAGTACTATGCACCCAAATGCGTCACCATTCAAGTTTTCCCTTTACATTTACGGATTACGAATTTATCTAAATAAATGTTTGGAAATTTAAACATTATCAATTAAACTTTGGCAGTACTTTATTTAAAAGAATGTTTGACGTTGATTACTGACAGCTAATGACAGTGATAACGACTGAAAGCAAAACGTATAAAATTTCGGAGTGCGATGTATGTATATAACAAATGTTTTCAAAGTACATAGGTACATTGATTCAAACTTGTTTTTAGTGGTGCTTGTTTTATAATTATTTTAGACATTAGTGAAACATTTGAATAAAATACTTTATTACGTCAAAACAGTTCTGTGTTTAGTACAGACTTGTTTGCAATACTTAATACGTGAATTTTCCATGCTTTTGCTCCAAGGATGGCTGAAAATACCAAAGAAGCTCGTAGTTCGAAGCCTTCACAGTAAGTACGCATGCTCAGCTTATTGTTATGACACCTGTTGATTAGTCGTTTACTTTGACACACTTGAAATCTAAGCAGATATGAAGGAATATATATAAATTTGGCATTTCCTAATTACTACCTTTGTAACTAGAAAGTACCAGTTTCTTATAAAAAAATATTTTAATTATCCACCAAATGATAAGTGATAACCTTTATCAATAGAAATATGACTTGGCAGTATATAGCAACTACTTAATAATACTACATTATTATTTATGTATATTGAAAAACATAATAACTAATTTTAGCCTTGTATTGCTACTAATGTTGAATACATTATACTTCCAAACATTAAATTAGCATATTCTATTAATCTTTAAACCTCAGATAACAATCTAAACTTTAGTATATATTATTTTAAATTATAAGTGATCAAAATTACTGAATATGTTGTAAGAAATATCCTAAATTCATCTGTTAATATTTTCTTATTATAAAATAAGTTTTAGCAATTCATTGTATATAAATAAAATAATAGAGATCTGCGGGTGTGCGCACAAATAGATTTCAATTAAATTTTCTAATTTTTATTTCTAAGACACCTGGTCCTCTATAAAAAGTTATTGTGATATCTTCATTTAATATAAAGTTATTAAAGTTTTAAGAAACAATAATTTTTATGTATTTAGTTTTTAGTTGTGTTAAATACTCACAAAACCCTAGAAACACACAGGGTACAAAGCAGTCTTCACAGTTGCTTTTTCAGGCCGGTTTTTGGTCAACTACCAACAGTTTTTTACATGACATGCCTTTCCCTGAAGATATCTGACACAATCACTTTTTAAACCAATAGTTTTATATGTTCATATCACTAATTTAATTATTGTTCTTACCGCAACTTATTTAATTATATATTTTATTTTTATTACTAAAGTTATATATTATGTAATGTAGATGCATAATTTTGAAATATTGTATTATTCTTCATCAGCTTCAGAATCCTCATAGGATTCTGAGTTAGATTGTCTTTCGGCCCATAATTTCTTTGGGGAGATGCTGATGGTGAAATTGGCAAAGGTTCTTTTGTTTCTGAATCTTTCAGATTGGGATGGCCCACATCTTGTGGCTCTGTAACTCCAATGATTGGATGAATGATGAATTGCCAGTGCTATGGCATGCTCGAAGCTTTCTCGAGAATAAAAATGAGCAGACATTAATGCTGAGTAAATTGAATGGGTATATTTGAAGCCAGCGAGAAGAATTTTTATTGCTGTAGGACAACACACAGGCTGATGGCCCACTTAGAATTTAGTAGTTACCGTCGCCTATGGGTGTTTGCAATACCAGTGGCATCTTGAAGATGCTGCTGTCTGTACCATAAGGGTACACGAACTTGGGTCACTAATGCCGGAACACAACAGACAGTTATTATGGCGGAATACTTAAGACCAAATGTGGTCACCATCCAGAATCTACGACTATCTACGACAGGCTGATCCCGGGTGCAGAGGTCAGTATTCTTTCTCTGGCCCTGCATGTATAAAAATAGATAGATAGTTGAAGGGATATTAATTAATTTATATTTACTAATTAATAATTCTAGCAAGATTCTGGTTCATTCTCATATATCATCTTGTTAAACCGACGTAATTAATCATAACTAATCAATCACTTTAATAGAAATTGTTTCTTATAAAATTTTACATTAAAATGTTATTACGCCATATGTACACCATATTAAAGTTTACTTTTTGTATGTAGCAGATATTGACAAGGATGATATGGAAGTTTTATCCCTTACGCTCATCAAAGAGCAAAAGTAGTAAAATTCTAAATTATGTACTCAATTGCTGTATCAAGTAAAGGTCTAGCATAAGGACCTCTTTTAGGTTTAAACTCACCTATGTACATGTACTTTATTTCAACTTTTATGTATGTAATTTATGTTGTGTGCAAAGAATATATAAAGACCGATTAGCTTTTCTTGTCTAAAGCAATTGCTTTAGATTGCCCCAGAACAGTAGCAAAGCGATAACATAAGAGTGCGTAAAATATTTAAGATTATTTAACTGGGTCCCAAACTTCTTTCTGCGCAAGAAGTAAGAATACTACAACCCTAGCTACGTGGTGAAGCCCTAAGCCTGTCTGAATGGCTACCACCATTGGTCTATAAATGTGCCGCCATAATAACCTTGTGTTGTGTTCCGGCATTAGTGACCTAGGATCTTGTATTCCTATGAGACGGCAGCGTGTTAACAGTGCACTTAGCGTCGCAAATGTCCATAGTAGGTTACTACTACAATTATGGTTACTGCTAACTGGGCCCTCCAATCACCCGGCGACGCTGTTCTTCAGCAATAAGAAAACTATACATTATATTATATACTTTTATTTATAAATAAATATTATACATAAACATTATTACATATAAACGTAGCCATTACGTCATGGGGGTCCTCAAAAAGCATAGTAAAGGTACCTAGGTTGGTCCTTGACATTATGTAAGATACTTCACCTCAATTGTTTTTATTTTGAAACTAAACAATAAATAGGACAACAATATGTTCAACAATATATCATTTATTAGAAAAACAATATAAATCCAAAAAGTATAAATTTTTTTTTTTAAATTAGTAATTAGTATTGTTATTTAGGAAATAGCTACTATCCACAGCCTACCAATAGTTATAATTAATATTTAGTGGCATATCCCTTATTTTCAATAACAGCACTGCAAGGACGTGGCATTGATTCAATCAATTCCATACATTTTTCTAGGGGGATTGAATTCCATGCTTTAACAAATGCTTCATATATGTAGTTCGTTTTGACTGGTGTTACATTTGTTTGAGACTTTCTTTTTAACAATATACCAGAGATTTTCTATCGGGTTTTAATCCGGACTATTTGCTAGCCAGTCTAAAACGGAGAAACAGCGTAGTTTGCTAAGGAAACATTTGACGCTATTGGCCGTGTGTTTAGGGTCATTGTCATGCTGAAAGATCCAGGTTACAGGCAAATGATCATCCGAGTAGGGAATCATTGTGTGCTCTAAGATATTTTTGTATTGCCATTGATCCATTGTACCTTCAATCTTCCGAACGGGTCCAACTCCACATCCGGAAAAACACCCCCAAACTTAAACTCCTTGTGTATTTATAATTAAAAGCATTGTTTATAGGACGTCTAAAATAGCGCTTTCCATCGGAATTTACCATATTTATTTTTTTTTCATCTGAAAATAACACTTTTTCCATTCTCGTTGGACGGTTCCAATTAACATGCTTTTTAGCGAATAATAATCGCTTCTCTCGGGGGTGTAAGGGGCCCTACCAACATCTTCGGAGCCCAAGTCAACCTCACCTGCAAGTCGGCGCACCCTGCTGAATAACAGACGGGGCTCTGACAACGGCTTTCCTTTTGGGTTTGGGGGGTCAGACGGCAGTCGCCCCCGTAAAAGCCAAAACCTGCCAAATCTATGGAAAGAATGAGTTTACGGGATTGTGTAAGGGCTAGGGCGCCGCCGCTTAACGGCGCGCAAGAGCTTCGCCCGGCTCTTGTGAGAAGTGGACAAGGGCTACCGTGTCATGGACGGGCACGGCTAACGACGTTAGCCCCATCTCACGCAGCCCAAACATCTCGAAAGATCCGCTTCGCAACATGGAACATAGGTACGGTAACCGGACGTGCGAGGGAGTTAGCCGATGTGCTCTCCAGGCGGAGGGTGGCCGTGGCGTTCCTGCAGGAGACTCGGTGGAAGGCCAGCAGATCCCGGTTCATTGGGAATGGCTACAAGCTGATCTATACAGGTGCACCTGGTAGGGAGAATGAGGTTGCCATAGTGCTCTCGGAGGAGTTCCAGAACGACATTTTGGAAGTGAAACGTCATAGCGACTGGCTTATGGTCGTTAGGGTGCTTATCGATGGGGTAGTTACCCACTTGATAAGTGCCTATGTGCCACAGGCCGGTTGTGACGACGCCGATAAAATATCGTTTTGGAATCAACTTGGAGAAGTGCTCCGTGGAATCCCATTATCACAGGGGATCGTTTTGGGGGGTGATCTGAACGGTCATGTGGGTGATCAATGTGGGGAGTTTGAGCGTGTTCACGGTGGATTTGGGTAAGGTAGCCGCAACGCAGAAGGGGAGGACATCCTCAGTGCGTGAGCGGCTGCCGACCTTGCCATCGTGAACACGTATTTAAAAAAGAGACCCGAGCATCTTATCACCTACAAGAGCGGGAGGAATGCTACCCAAATCGACTTCCTACTCACTAGGAGACACCACATCAGCAAAGTGGCCAACTGCAAGGTCATACCCGGTGAGAGTCTCACTGCATAACATCGTCTTCTTGTCATGGACCTCTGCGCTAAGCCTAAAGACACGCATACCGAGCGCGTTCAGCGCCGAATTAAGTGGTGGCTGCTTGATGAAGTCACATCCCAGGAGTTCTCCTTAGCCGTCGGTGACAAGTGCGCCGGTGGTATGGGCGAACCAGTTCAGGCTTACTGGGACAAGATTCAGGCAGCTATCCTTGGGTCGGCGAAGGAGGTGCTTGGGGTGCCTAAGGGCGGTCAAGTGTGACAAGGAGACATGGTGGTGGAACGACACAGTCCAGAGGGAGACTAGAGTGAAGAAAGCCCTCTTTAAGAAGTGGCAAGTGTCCAGATCTGAAGATCGCGACGCATACCGGGTAGCAAAGCGCGCCAATAAGAGAGCTGTTGCCAGAGCCAGACGAGACCACTTACAACCACTTTACGATAAGTTGGAGTCGTCTGAGGGACAGAAGCTCATCTATAAGTTGGCGCGCTCCAGGGTTCAAAGCGGCACAGGACATTTCTAAGTATCGCTGTGTAAAAGACCCTGTTTGCAACCTGCTATGCGAGGACCTCGCGGTGAAGGAGAGATGGCGCTCGTATTTCCACGAGCTGCTGAACACGCAACACAAAGAGGTACAGCCGCCAGATCTTCCTCCTAATCAAGAACTAGTCCCACTGATAACGCCTGCAGAGGTCCAGAATTGTCTTCGCTGTTCGGAAAGCTGTTGGATCCGATGGAATCCCCATCGATGCCTGGAAGGCGATGGGCTCTCGTGGTGTGGGCATTTTAACCGACATATTCAACCGGATACTCCTCACCGGTACGATCCCGAGCCAATGGAGACGGAGTATCATTACTCCAGTCTTCAAAGACAAGGGGTCAGTGCAGGAGGGCGGTAGTTACCGAGGAATTAAGGTCATGTCCCACATCATGAAGCTCTTCGAAAGGGTTATCGACTCTCGCATTCGACAGGAGTGCACTGTCTCGGAATGTCAATATGGGTTTCGCCCTGGTCACGGGACAATGAACCCAGTTTTTGCCCTAAGGACTGTCGACGGAGAAATACAGGGCGAAGAATACGCCTCTGCATTGCCTGTTTCTCGACTTGCAGAAGGCCTTCGACTGTATTCCTCGCGCGATAATCTGGTGGGCATTGCGGTCCAAAGGGATTCCAGAGGCCTATGTTGACATCATCTGAGACATTTACCGTGACTCCGATTCCGTAGTTCGGACCGCAGTTGGCGACACAAAACTTTTCCCCATCACCGTCGGAGTACACGAAGGATCCGTCCTTAGTCCGTTTCTGTATAGCGTGGTATTAGACGTATTGTCAAACAGCATCAGAAACTCACATGAGCAGCCCCCATGGCTGCTCATGTATGCTGATGATATCGCGCTGGCAGATGCGGACAGGGGTAGGCTGGTGCGACGTGTGAAGGCGTGGAAGGAGTCGCTTGAGAACAGTGGTCTGAAGCTCAATGTGGCGAAGACCGAGTACTTGGCCTATAACTCCACAGATCCCACACCCGTACGCATAGACGGCGACACGGTCGAGCGCACGGACCAAGTGAAATACTTGGGATCTGTACTTCACGCGTCTGGTGACATCGATTGTAACGTCAAGACACGCATTGCTGCCGCGTGGGCCAAATGGCGTGAGGTAACTGGTGTCATTTGTGACCCCAAGATGCCGGTAAAGTTGAAGGGACAGGTCTATAAGACCTTCATTAGGCCTGTCCTTTTATACGGTAAAGCGTGGCCGGTGTTAGAGCTAAACAAGCAAGAACTGTGTGTCACGGAGATGAATATGCTGCGATGGATGTGTGGAGTAACGCGGAAGGACCGCGTTAGGAACTCCCGCATTCGCGGCAGCCTTCATGTCCGTGACATTGCGGATAAATTACAAGAGTGTCGGCTCCGCTGGTACGACCACGTTTTACGGCAATCGGATGCTTACGTGGGAAACAAATGTCTGGCCATGCTGCCTCTGCCGGGCCCCGGCAGGAGGGGTAGACCCAAAAAGTGCTGGCTTGACGTCGTAAAGGGTGATATGCGTGCCAATGGGCTCACTACCAGGGATGCTGAAGACCGTGCGAAGTGGAGAAGAAAAAGTCGGAAAGCGGACCCCGGGCGCCGAAACGAGAATTTGGGTGGCAACCGGGATTCAACGCTGAGATGATGATGAATCGCTTATCTCGGTGTTGCTTGGTAAGAAGCACCTTTAGAGAGATTCTTCCAAACAAATTAGCTTCCACTGATCTTCGGCGTATCAGTCTTGACGAGATGTTTCTCAGGTCATCAGGCGAAAAAACTTCATTTTTAATCTGGTTGGAGCCTCTACTTGGGTCTTTTTTAGCAACATGAACGAATAGCGTAATATTCTCTGGAAGAGGTTTTTCTTGGCCGAGCCTTTCTAAGAACATTTTCAACATTTCCATGTGTTTTATAATGATCAATTGCATTAAAATCTTTCTTAACAGAACAATTTAAATGCTTTTTTTTTATTGTAGATAGGCGTACGTTTGACCGCGATCTCACCTGATGTTAAGCGGCGATGCGGTCGACGGTGTAGCACGCTTGCCTATAAGAAACCTGTTCACTCTCCTCTTCAAGACCCCTAAATTATAATGTTCGGTAAACACAGACGCCGGCAAAGAATTCCACTCCTTGGCTGTTCGCATGATGAATGTGGAAGCAAAACGCTTTGTGCGGATAGGGGGCATGTCGACCATAAATGGGTGGCGCATTGCCATTGTCTGGTTGTCCTGTGATGGAAGGGTGATGGAAGAATTAAGTTGTGTAATTCCGCCGCACACTCAGCTAAAAATTCTTCTGTACGCTCACTTATGATCTATATGTAAATTAACAATTATTTGCCTAGTTGATACGTCACAACTTTTATTTTTGCCCATTATGAACAAAATAAAATTCAAATTAAATTTTGAATTGCCGCGAAAATAATAGAAAAAATGTTATTATCCAATTTCAAAAAAAGAACGAGTTATGGGTGCTTTTTCAAAATGTTCTAATTAGGCGTTCAAGCGGCCACTAACAGAAAATAAACTCCTACATGTGTAAGACTTATTTTGTAATTAAAAATAAGATATGTTTTATAACTTATGCATTTAAATAATTTTTTATTTGAATGGCTATATTATTGCATGATTATTAATTATTGAATGTGTATATTTTTTAGGAACATTTGTACGTTGAAGTTGTACTTTCTTTATTCATAAGAAGTGTTTCTGATTATATGACCACCACTGTATATATGCATAAACATATACAAAACATGGCATACAATCAGTCGTGCCATTGAACAATATTATACTTACTAGGAATATATATAAAAGGGGCATCAAATAACTTTGAACTGTTAGGTATAATCAGGTTTTCTACTTTAAATGAGTTCTAGGCGTATCTCTTGTCTTATTTCTTTTCATTATTGCCTTTCCGATACAAAAAATAGAATTTCCTTGGTATAGCCTCTGGTGCCAACGTGTTGTATTCCACCAAAAGATAGGAAGGAATATTTTTGTAAATAATGATATTTGACGACCTCGGTGGCGTAACGGATAACGGCCTTTTACGACAGGCCCGGCTCGCAGAGGTCAGTATTCTTTCTTTAAAGTATCTAATGTATATAATAAAGTATCTAAATGTATGTTGCTAGGATCGAATCCGCGACACTTAGGTTGGCACCGAAGGTCCGAGTATACCACTTGGCTATCAAATATCTTACGTTGTGATTGATAGTAATTATTTATACACCACTATATCCAATTACTGTGATAAAGCAATATCGTGCTTTTTAAATATATACTTGTTCAATTCGCTACATCTTGCGTAGTAGTCAAGTACTAATTGAAGTAATGGCGTCTGATAGTGTGATGATGAAAGGATGATGCAAATGTCTAGGCATTATAAAAGTTCTTTGAGATCGTTAGCGCGTTGGCAATACTTCAGGCGTTGTCTCCTGCACTTCAGCTATAAAAAATATATAATTCCGTCTAAAAATATTGTAATAGTGAAAATATGTTTGTTTGTATAATATGTCCACATTGAATGTGCTATTATTTTTGGCGCAAGGTCTTCCTTTCGTGGTCGGCGGATGTAATATGCACCAATATAAGCTTGTTATACGAAATATTATAACATTTTCTATTTATTTTCTTGTGCCGATTTTAAAGACGCAAATAAAGAAGTTTTGATTTGTGTTTTCATTTTACCTTGATTTATTATCAGATTTTCTTTTATAAACTGTGGTTATTATTTTTTTGTCTATAGCTGTTTAGTTCGTTAGTAGGTAGCTTGATATCGGCAGGTTTGAAAATATTCATCGAATCCCCGTAAATATCAAAAACGCTGCGGGATTGTCAGCCCCAGACACGGCACAAAAACACATGTAATGTGTCCGAGGGTTGCGATTTTAATCCACAAATAGTGTTTGGATAGCGAAAACTATAAAACATCTATTTAAATAAATAAAATTGGAGGGTCTGTTTGTAATGTTAAAATAACCGCTTTTTACTAAGTGCATTCGGACGTATACACGGTACATATACCAAAACAAAATTTTTTACAATTTTTGTCTGTCTGTTTGTCCCGGCTAATCTTTGAAATGGCTGCACCGATTTTGACGAGACTTTCACTGGCAAGTAGCTGATGTATCAAGGAGTAACTTAAGCTATTTTTATTTTAGAAAAAAAAAATAGTTTTTTTTATAAATCATAAGTTTCGGAAATTTTATTTTCCAATTTAAGTTGACGTCAGATTTATATTATCAATCATATGAAATAAGGTTCAGCTTAGGCTGGACATTGTAGGTTGAATTTCCAATTTAAGTTAACCTCAGATTTATGTCATCAATCATATGAAATAGGGTTCAGCTTAGGCTGGACTTTGTAGGTTCGAACTTACGTATTCCGGAGGCTCATGGCGTAACAGTTGCATTCGATAATACTGATTGTTTGCATATTTCATTTATATTATAGGGTTTATAGGGTTTGTAATGCAAAATAAACCATAAGATATATCCAAAAATTCTGCCCAAAGTCACTATTGCACGCGGACGAAGTCGCGGGCACAGCTAGTAAGCAATAAAAATGATAAGTGAAATGAATAGTTTAAATCGTATTTAAAAATTGTAAATAAACGTGTATCTAATACAAGCTATTGAACATTTGATTTGCCTTGCCGTGGAATTTCTTTGGATCTCTCGATTTGTTCTTAGCGTATCGCAAAATTTATTACTCTTATCGGCACTTATCGGTTCCTTTCGGTGTTAAGCGGAGTCAGGCATTAATTGTACATATCCCAATTGGCATCAAGAGCGGGAAAAGATGGAGATCAATACCAGAATAAGAAAGTTTTGTACTGTGACAATATCTCGGGTTCTCAAGTGAAATGCTTGAACAAAGCACGTTGTAAGAAAAAAGTAGTTGAACTCATTCCCTTCCCTCCTTCTGCACATAAATTGAGAGGTACAGACGATATATATTAGTTCTTGTTGTGCGTGCGTGCGCGAGTGCGTGCGTGTGTGCGCGAATGTGTGCGTGCGCGAGTGTTTGTGTGTGTGTACGTGCGTGCGCGAGTGTTTGTGTGTGTGTACGTGCGTGCGCGAGTGTGTGTGTGTGTGCTTGCGTGCGCGAGTGTGTAAGTGTGTGTATGAGTGTGTGTGTGTCTGTGCGTGCGTGCACGAGTGTGTGCGTGTGTGTGAGTGCTCGAGTGAGAGTGTGTGTGCCTGTGAGTGTGTGCGTGCGTGCATGTGTGTGTGTGTGTGTGTGTGCGCGTGTGAGTGTGTGTGTGTGTGTGTGCGCGTGTGAGTGTGTGTGTGTGTGTGTGTGTGTGAGAGTGTGTGTGTGACTGTGTGTGTGTGTGTGTGTGTGTGTGTGTGTGTGTGTGCGCGCGCGCGTGCGTGTGCATGAGTGCGCGCGCGCGAGTGTGTATGTGAGTGTGTGTGTGCGCGCGGGTGTGTATGTGTGTACGTGCGCGGGTGTGTATGTGTCAGCATGCGTGTGTGTGTGAGCGTGCACGCGCGAGTTTGTGTGTGTGTGCGTGTGTGTATGTGTGTGCGTGTGTGTATGTGTGTGCGTGAGTGTATGTGTGTGCGTGTGTGTATGTGTGTGCGTGTGTGTGCAAGTGTGTGTGCGTGTGCGACTGTGTGTGTGTGTGTGTGTTAGTGCATGAATGTGAGTGTGTGTGTGAGTTAATGCATGTGAGAGTGTGCGTCTTTGTGTGTGTGTGTGTGTGTGCGCGCGC
>OY856371.1:1845000-2082500 GCA_963693495.1 Malacosoma neustria
GCTTGCCCCTAGCCATGCATCCATCCGCGCGACAGACTTTGGATTGGCGGAGAGGTTAGGAATAGGGAATGTTGAGAGCTTCGCGAGGATCCCGCTCCAGCTTCCGCCTCTCCTGCTTGAGCTGCTCCTCGTGCTCATCCTGTCTTAATAATCTTCTTATATATTTAAATATCTCTTCTTTCTCAAGACTTCGCGTCATCAACATCTGCTCCCAGTATTTTTGATTTTATAACGTAGGTATTGTAATTACTTACATATAAAAGATCTTGTACAAACGCAAAAAGTATTAAAGTACAATCTTCTTCTTCCTCCTGCCATTTTCTCACGTTATATGGAGGTATGCACACCATGTTACATGTGGTAATATGACTTACTTTTTACAACCGGCCGCCTGTCTGATGTTAACCTCTTTTTGGGGAAAAATCCAAATGGGGAAAAGGCCTAACGCGCCGTCGGTTGTAGACACCACTGCGTCTGCATAGGGCTTTGAAGGTCGAGGATCAGGGTAAGAGGGGCACAGCTGATGTAGGGCGTGCGCGTCTTCGGCTGTTTTTGTTGTTTTCTTTATTTTATCCATCACTGTGTACAATTTTGTACAGCAAATTTCCGTCGACCTTTTTTGACATGTAACGTCATTTTAGATTCGGATCCAAAATTTATAAAAAATAATAATTTAGTTCACTTTATACATGTTTTTGAAATATCACAATGCTTATTATTGGAATTTTGATTAATATTTTACACAAAGAAATACAATGGCGACTAACATGATTGACAGTAATACATATTATACGTATGCAATAATTATAGTCAATCAACCGACATGGAAATTCTAAAAGAAATTTCTGCGCAAAATAACAAGTTTTTATTGTTGCTATATTCACTATTATTTCTTTGATGAATTGCTAACCTAGATCACTTTGTGCACCTCTAAGAAATGTAAAATATTTTTAATAATCCCATTGATGTAAGCCAGCTCATATCGCAGAACTTAGTACGGTATTTTTTAATTAAAAATAAATTATATTTTATAGATAAGGCTGCGTGTTGGACCGGAACGCTGGGCCACAAAGGTATAAAGGGCTATACGAATGTTACTGATACGAATGCTGAGATGGATGTATGGAGTTACGAAAATGGACAAAATTAGAAATCAGTATGTTAGATGAAGTGTAAAAGTCACAAGAAAACAAAAGTAATAGACGCCTATCTACAATAAAAAAAAAAACTAGCGTGGTTTGACCATGTAATACGAAGAAAATAATGATGTAAAACATGATATGGTGAAAAAGAGTTTGAATGTTGAGATTACGACTACCAGAGTAGAGCGAAAGGAGAGGACATGTTATGCCAACTCCATATAATGTGAGATAAGGACAGGAATAAGAAGCCCTTCCATGCCATTTTTAGATGAAATAGATAATGTACATTTAGTTTCTCACGGACGCAACTCAAATTTGACCAATCCAAATTTGAACGGTGTTCGTCCTTTACTACCCGTAAACGACCTAAAAGAGAAATCCATTGGTCGCCTTTTACGACTTAAGAAACTGATTGGGTAGTCTTAACTGCTTCTGATTTATTTAAAAGTATCAAGTAGTGCTACTTGACCAACAAATATTAAATTCCTGTAATTGATCGAACCGTTGCATATAGTTAAAAACAAAATCGGCGTTTTAAAGTACTCGTCAATTTGAATAAAAATTTGCCTACATATTTTACGGATTTCAGAATGAAACTTTATTCATGCGAAATTTATAACTTCTCAACTGCAAACACATTTGCTTTCAAAGTACCTATTCTTTTATTCACAAGCTAAGTTTCTGCTTCGAATTAAACTGTTTTTACTCTCTATTATAGTTAATCTACTCTCAATATATTCCGAAATAAAACATATAAAACGGTCGCGTAATTTAAATTTTTGGATTAGAACAAAAAATATGCTATCTTTATGTGTATTTTCAATACATTTTTATTTGTGCAGGGGCGGAGAAAGAATACTGGCCTCTGCGGTCGGGGTCAGCCTGTCGTAAAAGGCGATTAAACAACCCACCATAGCTTCATGGTGGGGCCCCAAGCCCGTCTGGACGGCAACCACCTTTGGTCTTAAGTATGCCGTCATAATAACTTTGTGTTATGTTCCGGCATTAGTGATCCAAGTTCCTGTACCCTTATCGGACAGCAGCGTGTTCGCGATGCCACTGGCGTTGCAAACACTCATAGGCGACGGTAACTGCTAAATTCTAAGGGGGCCATCAGCCTGTCTGCTGTCTTAGAACAATAAAAAAAACATTTGTCTGCCTAATATTCAAACGAGGCAATTCCAAGTGAAGCTCGGTCGGTCTTGGTTAGTATGAATGAATTAATACACCGAAAAAACAGGAACAAGCACAAGTTGAAAAACGAATGGACGTAGACCTCCCCAAGTTTGTGCTACAAATTTCGGCCTTTTGCTTTTCGTCATCGAGATGGGATGTGTCATACACTAAGTCTGCCGAGACGTGGTCCTTACTCCAGGATTCGTTTGCCCCACCGCCCATCAGTCTTGCAAATACGCGACCCTGCTACTGCCACTTCAGTTTGTATATAATGCAAGCTATGCTCACTTTGGTTCAAATACGGATTTCCTTTTTTACGATTTTGTTCATAAGAGAAACATCACTTGAAGTATTTAAATATTTTGTCCTCCGTGAGGATTGTACTCACAGAGACGATCGTACAAGAACGTTGAACTTCAGTTCACCGACGTGTAGTCAAATTTAAAAACTAGTAACTTAGCTATTAAAATTTGGTAATTTGACATCTCATATGGATCTTTATTTTTTTGTAAACATTTCTATCTGGTCGGCATCTTTAACCCACAAATTCTACCTACTGAATAGGTATCCATTGTAGGTAGTAGTACTTTTAATTTTAATGTATGCTCAAAGTTAAAAAATAACATATATATGGAATAAACAATACTCACATCATAAATAAGCACCAGCTGGCTTTGCGTGATGGCAGTGCCGTCTTCAAACACAATGCAATCAGGGGAAGACAGCCTGGAAATTCTGGTCAGCCAGACTTCGAAAAACCCTAGCTGTAAATTTTATATACGCTGACAAAGACTACCTTGTAATCCTCAATACGTGTATAAATTCGCCTGCTAGCTATTATTATCTAAATATATAATTTAAAAATTCGCGATGCTTATATTTGTTCATAAAATTTTTCGCGAATGCAAAGCGAATGTACGGAATAAATATTTTATTTATTTATTGAATATAAACATTTTCTAAACTTAAATGAAACAACACATATGTCTAGAGCATTTGTATTTAAATATTTAAAACCATTAGAAAATGACTACAGACATATGAAAAATATAAGGCCGTGAGGCCATTTATTTTTTAGTATTTTTATAATTTGATATAGTGAAATTGAGTGTTATAAAATCCTTTTTTAATATTGAAACTTTATACGTTTGATAAGCGGAAAATATATAAATAATTTCTTATTTGTCTTTCAATATGATTAATAAATGCTGTAAATACCCTTCTTTCTTTGATGGAAAAATTCAATTGAATTTTCAAATATATTGTTTATTAGTCTACTAAAAATTAACTAAAACAAAATTAAAATTAACTTTAGCAAATGTCTGAACATACATGAGTGGATTTTAATTTTAGAACAAAACTGATTATAAAAAAATTGATTATATTATAACTGACAAAAAAATTTATTATATTATATAAATTACCTTGATCAGGATTAGCTGGTCATCTTGGATTAAGGCATGGAACCCGGGCAAGCGTTTGCCAAACTCAACCACATGCTGTACAGTGGGAGTCATACGCATTGCTACATTGAACCAGATCACTGAGCGCATTTCAGTCAAGCGCTCTATGTTTAAGCCAGCTGCATCTTCGCTACTACTACCTACATTACAAAAAGTTTATTAATCAACGGTTAAAGTGTGTATGTACTTATGTACGCATGTAAGAAGTAATAATTCTTGGGCGTAACAAGATAAAAAACTTTCTAAAAATTTTATCCTTCGCATTGTAAATAAATATTAAATACATACCGTCAACTAACCCCAAATTCTACTACAAACGTATTCAAAGTAATATGTAATAAAACCACTTTTATTACTTATAATCACAGTAAATTACTAGTATTCTTTAAATCAATAAATTGTTAATAAATATCAGTCACCAGCGATATGTATTATATAAATTTACTTCAATATTTTATTGAACCAATATGGCTGCCGTCTCCGTTGCTGGGCAGCGGAAAACGTCTTGAAATATATTACATTGCAATTTATACTCTATTCAAATGTATTACAGTTGATTTTGGCTTACGGATATTTTATATTTTAAAAATGTTGATTAGCTAACTTCAGGGTGTCAGTTTTTGTGACGGTGTGCACGAGCATCGTAAAAATTTACTCTCATTATTTTTCCTTAACGCGCCAAAAGAAGTATAACTTCAAAAAGGGCCGCTGGCTATAGCGGGTGAAGAGTACTGTATACAAAGTGGATGAGAAGATTTAAAAAATCGGTTTCTGTGCTCTGAAGAATGTGCATGCCACCGGGAGATAAAGTATTTCACTTGATCTGCCCCTTCACAGGAGTGAAGGGGCAGATCAAGAATAATGACCGCAGTATAAAAAGTGATGAAACACCCTAACTAGGTGGTTCGAGCTCCAATCCACCAGGATGGCAACCTCCCCTGGTCACTAAGTATGCCGCCATAATAACCTTGTGTCGTGTTCCGGCATAAATGGCTCAGGTTTCAGCTTCTCTACGCCGAAGGCAGCTTATTAGCGATACCCCTGACATCGCAAACATCTATAAGCGGCGGCGAATGCCTACTGCCAAAAAACAATACAAAATTTTGAATATAAAATATATTTTTTTTAATGCCCATAGACATCTTAATGAGATACATTGTGTTATATACCATATACAAGTCAAATTTGACGACCGCCTGGTGTTATGGCTAACGCACAGTAGTACGCTTGCGGAGGTCACGGTTTCGAATCCCGTCGCAGCGTCTGGGTATTTATTTATAATATGTTCTATTTACAAAAAAAGTATATATAGAGCATATCAGTTGTCTAGTACCCATATCACAAGTGCTGTGCAACTTAGGTTGAGACTAGATGGCGTTATGTGAATTGTCCCAAATTTTTTATAAAAAACATCACTCAAGTTTTAAGCATATATTTATAAGGCAAATATACCGATAGTTAACAAGCAAAGGGGGGAGTTCATTTTCCACAAATCCGTTTCTCATTTCAGTCTTAATATAACTCGTTCTATGATTCGGAACAATAAATTAGAGCCTCACTCGAAACTACACAACTTTACTATATTACGAGATTTTATACGAGACCTTCAATAAATGTGTCCCCACGTAAATTTTGTGATTAAGTTGATAGAGATATGTGAAACTTTTCTGCTTTATTATATTAAAAATATCTAACTTTATTTACTGATATTACAATTTTATACATCATAATTTATCATTTAGTATATGTACCTCATATTTTATAAAATATACTTGTCCGAACACTATTAACAAAATGTGAGGCATGGATTCCCGACTACCGAAGGAACTCCAAAGAATAATTTCCTTTATAATATGTGAAATAATAAAATGGGATCCATTCGCATTTAATAACTGCCTAGATATGTGATGTGAGAATAACAGAGATACTTCCCGCTATTATTTTCAACTGACAGTATAGGGCCTAAAAAACTTATATATTTTAGCAATTTCAAATGAGGACATATGAAAAAGTTTATGTGTTAAAAATCATACCTTCGTCATCAGCTCCACCCAGTCTCAAAATGAGAGGCTGCGGCTGGAGAGTCCTCTTCAGCTCTTCAGTGTACACATTATTAGTATTGTGAGCAAGAGTCACAACCTTCACCAGTTCCTGGGTGATTCCGAATCTCAGGTTATCTGGATCTCTATCCTCAACTTCAGGCGCAGGGGCCGTCGGGTTGCGTGGCAGATCCGGCATTGGCTCAGTGCTGGTCGACTCTCGTGTCCGCTTTGGCACCCGCCCGTACCTCACAGCTGTATATAAAGGATATTCTTAGGTTGGGGACACACTGAATCATAATATTTTAAATTAAAGTTACAAAACCATCAATAGTAAAATTGTTTACGTGAAATACATATAAAGTTTGAAATAAGTATAATAAACACAATGATGATATTTAGTATTTTCTATTAGAATCACTAACAGCCATTATAAAGGCGATGACAGAGATATCGATAAAAATAAATCATACTAGAATGTTTCTCTGTTTAGCCCTATATTTATTATCAACACATAGTATCTATTGAACCGTATTCGTTTTACAAATTAACTAAATCTGATCCATCAATTATTTTCCTGTTTCTATCCCACATATATGGGGTCGGCACAACATGTTCCCTCCGTCCACTCTCCTATATCAGTCATCTCATCATCATCATCATCTTTGCGTTACATCCAGGTTGCAGCCCAAACTCTCGCTTCAGCGCCCGGGGTCCGCTTTCCGAATTTTTCTTCTCCACTTCGCACGGTCTTCAGCATCCCTGGTAGTGACCCATACACTTTTTGGAGTTTACTCCTTAAGAATCGATTTTCATATATAAGGCGCCCGGTATGAGAAAAATGTGAGAGTAAAATCTACTAATGACCTCGTTACGTTTTTGGTGCGCGTGCACCGGAACACACTAAACAAAACAAAACGATGTATCTCTCAAGGCAACAATTACTTTATTTGTTACAACTTAAAGTTGATTTCACATTAAATGTTGTTTAACATATGTCTTTTCATTTGTAAGTGACAAGAGTAATTTATTGCTTTGCTCATTTTATATGACGAATGATCGTAAGTATTAGATAATGTTTTGGAGATTTGTGACTTTATCACTAGGTGCCATAGTTGTAATTAGGTTGAACTTAAAACTGTTTTAAAACTTTTTTATATATGTATATTATTTTCATTAATTTGTTAATTTACCCTTTCATATGGTATTAATCTTTTTTCAGTTAAATAAACTCTTTTTGCGTATGTTTAGACAATCGTACTTAAGTAGTAAAGTCCAGTCGTGCGTCGGAGCTGACACCCACAATTTTTCTTTGGTCTTCCTCGACTTTTGTATGTATCCACTGTCATTTTTAGCAGTTTCCTTGTTACATAGAATTATTCTCTTTTAATAATACAGTCATAACACACTAGTCTGTTATTTTGCAGTTGATGTATTCATTTCTAATTTTATCCATTTTAATGTAATTTTAATAATGCGGATTTTCACAAATCCATCTCAATATTTTCTTATCCAAAGCATGAAATAATCATTCATCTATTACAATTATAAAATATACAGTAATGGATTTTGGTTAAAAACAAATTCACCTACATTGGTTAAATCCAACGCCAAATTTATTTTATTTAAGTTTTTTCTTACTGTTTTTCTCAGAATGTATCTACTTTTGTAGATTTCTCAATGTTTTTAGCATATAAGCCTGTAGAATTTCAAGAAAAAAGCTTCCAGTAGGAGGAGTAGACTAAAAAGTGCTGGATCAATGTCGTAAATGGTGATATTCGTGCTAATGGACTCACTTCCGGAGATGCCGAAGATCGTGCAAAATGAAGAAGGAAAAGTCGGCAATCGGATCGCGGGCACTAAAGCGGAAGTTTGAGTTGACATGACGAGGATGAATATCAATAGAAAATGTATTAAAATGGATTTATTACTATCCAGCGTTAGTTTGATCGGAACCAAAGGTGGGCAGCACCTTCTTTTGCATATGCTGTCTAACTTTACAATGATAAAAGGAAAAGGTAACCCAAATCAAAGCCTATTAGATATCTATATATCTAATAGGCTCTATATATATAATTCGCTTTATAGCGAATGCAACTTCTACCAAGATTCCCAAAAATGTTGAATGATGGCACAGAAAGCAGTTTATGAATATTTAATAAAATTTGAATTTGTAGTTCAACGTCGAATATCACCTGACAACATTTTATAACAAGATTACGTTAGAAGGAGTTTGCCATTCAATGATGGAATTTCCTTTTATATAATTTTGGCAACATGAATTCAGTGTACACCCGGCATAACGAACGTATTATGTTCCCTGCGATGCAATCGCAAAATAGAGTTCATGTTAGGGCTTTCAAAAGAATTATCTACCAAATTCTTGGGATTATTTTATTATTCTTCGGTAGGAATAACTAATAGATCACTATCAATGAATTAACATAAGGAAATTTAGTGTTTGTGCTTATTTAAAAAAATTTAAAGTTCAAAACTTAGTGACAATAAGAATATTATCAGAAAAACGATGATTGATCATCACGAACCTGAACATATTCCCAGGTCTCGAGTTCCATTTCCAGAGGCATACTATTCTCAGACAATTTTCAATCATTTGATCTTTCAATTCTCTTGATTATGATTAAATACGTTGATGTGTGGTGCCACTGTCTTTCTTTGGATGGCGGTTATGTCCACAAAGGAAAAAAAAGGAGGCGACGGGGCGGGAGTGCAGCAGTGACGGCCCTTACCGCCAGGCCGACGGGAGATACAAAACCTCGGGCCGGAGATGGGGCTCGAATTTATTTATGGTTTTAGTGGGAATATTACCTACGTACGTAGATATAACCCTTGTCAACTGCGGGGACACACAGACGAATAGTGCAGGAGTCCCTAATAGTGGGGTGTTCCACCTTCAGAACAAAAAAGGACCGGTGTGGTGGATTCTTTGACCAGCGAGATGATTTTCTTCAGATGTCTACAATATTTTATTAGATATTGTCATTGAACTACTGAACCCCATTATTGAGGTCAGTGGAATTTTTATTTTCTTGTGAAATTCTATACTCCACTTTACATATAATAACAATAACAAGGGAAAATCCCCGCTGGCAGGCTCAGGTGCAAATCGAGGGAGCGAACAGCGCACTCGTCACGCTTTCCAAGGCGCTTTGCCGAGTTATACTTACATCTCAGTATGGAGGTTGCCTCACGATGTTTTCCTGCACATGGCAATTTAGGCGAGATAATCTGCTTAAGCGGTGCGCATGCGCATTGGCTACCACGTACGTACTTTATATATAAATAATACTTAATTAGATCAATATGCCAAATTGTATGAGATGTCAAATTCTCAATAAAAAATTATGTTCACATCTAAGGGTGCTCAGTTAGCAGCCCTAATCGGGGCGTCAATTGGTAAATGGCCGCGATGTCGTTGATCCTTATGTGGACTCATCAAGACCTTGCAGTGCGGTGCATTTGATACCTCATTGGTGGCTCTATTGAAGCATTTAGAGAGACTTCCACTGAAGATCCTATTATAGTCATGTTTCAATCGGCTTTGATTGTGTCTTCCTTCCTGTGGCCTGGAATCTTCATAGACACTTAAATTGAAACAGACAAACACATTTGGCACAAAGCCTGCCTATTTACTCAATAAAAAAGCAGCTATTGTGTGTAATATTAATAGCTCTCTTCTTGGTTAGGATTAAAATACATTTTGTGTACATAAAATGTACAAAACCCGTAAATGTAATCTTTTTTTTTTAATTACTAAGGAAACGCGCTACTTCCCATACAGGGGTACAGAAACCGGGGTCACTAATGCCGGAACACAACACAAGGTTTTTCATGGCGGTATACGTATAGACCAATGGGGGTTGCCATCCAGACGGGATTGTCGCCTTTTAGGACAGGATGATCCTGGACGCATTATTCTTACTCCGCCCGTGCACGGAGAAAATAATCTGGTTAGATTTGATTATTAATGATCATTTAATCTAAATTTCAATCATCCTACTATCACAAGATTGGATTTCTATTAATCACGAAGCGTTTTATACTGAATGCACCTTAAGCTGTTAATTTAAAACTCGGAATTAGCTGAACATTCTCATAGCGAGGATATTAACAAACGTCGCTACCATCCTTTACATACCCACATAGTCCGAACATCTAAAAAAAATTACTACTTTCAGATTTAAAATAAAACTGCGCCCGATACTCGTCTGTTATCTGCCTGGGTGCGCCGAATATACCCTAACAATCAGAAACCCTTTATATATTTATTTTCAGTGGAAAACGACATAAGCATTCTATCCATTGACGACCTCGGTGGCGTAACGGATAACGCACTTCGGTACGCTTGCGGAGGTCACGGGTTCGATTCCCGTCTCGCGTCTGGGTGTTTATGTATAATATGTATTTATTTACAAAAAAAAAGTATATAAGTAGTATATCAGTTGTCTAGGGCCCATAATACAAGTACTACTTAGTTTGGGACTAGATGACGTTGTGTGAATTGTAACAAAA
This sequence comes from Malacosoma neustria, assembly GCA_963693495.1. Taxonomy (NCBI): domain Eukaryota; kingdom Metazoa; phylum Arthropoda; class Insecta; order Lepidoptera; family Lasiocampidae; genus Malacosoma; species Malacosoma neustria. The sequence goes on from OY856371.1 coordinate 1,855,354, forward strand.
TATTTTTTTTTTATCCATGCAGGGTCGAGTAAGAATGCTAATAAGCAGCCGGGGTTAGCTTGTCGTAAAAGACAACAAAACAACTCTAGCTGCGTGGTAGGGCCTCAAACTCATCTGACTAGCTACCACGCTTGGTCTTAAGAATGCCACCATAATAACCTTGTATTGTGTTACTGACCAGTATTGGTGACCAAGGTTCCTGTACCCCTATAGGACAGCAGCGTGTCCGCGGCGCCCCTAGCGTCGCAAATATCTATAGGCGACGATAAATGCTAATTATTAAGTGGATCGTCAGCCCATGCTGTTCCTCAGCAAAAAAAAAAAAATACAATGTATATGTATATGTATATATATCAAATTAATATATATATGTATATATCAAATTAATTGTATTGTGACATGTGTACATACATATGTTACATTAGGATGTATGGATAATTAGTAATTGTATTAATATTAGCACGCCGAAGAGGCATAAAACATGTTACACTGTATGTTATCAATCTACCATAACAACTTTATACAACCGTGTTTTGACGCAAATAAATATAATTTGAATTAGAAAGTAATAAACTTAATAAAATTAGATCAGTCAGTATTTTTTAACCTTGTTGAATACGCGATGCCTTTAAGGGTAGAAAAATTCTAGCGACCCCCTTGGGCCATAGAGAGACAAAAAGTTAGTAAGTAATTTATAGGACTATGTTTATGATTTTATCTATTTTGGTGCGTATATTCATTATTAAAACCTACATTGTGTAAGAAGCCGCGACAGCTTTGAAAGTAAGTACGAGGTAAGTTGGTAAAGCTGCGTGCGGCTTTGATTTGGACGCCAGTTTGCGCGGACCGAACTTCGCGGCGTTGCTACGCCGCATTATCTTCGCGGGCGAGAGCTTACTCCTTTTGCCGCTGACCCCCGAGGAAGGCTTCGCGACCCCTTTAAGGGTTGCGACCCACAGATTGAAAAGCACTGAATTAGATAATAAGAATAAATTCTCATTCATTTTTATATTGTGAATGTTTAGTTTATTATGTTGTGCCTATACGAGGGGTGTTCAATAAATAGTGATAATGCGATATATTCTCCTTGCAAAGGAAAAAAATACTGCCATAGCCCAGACATTAGATATAATAATAATTAAAATAAAAAACAATTTATTCTCTTTTGCCTTTTTAAAAATAGAAGTCATTTGTGTCGTGTGCTTCGTGTCGGAACGTGTTCTTAAAAATGGATAAAATTGAAGGTCGCGAGATAATGTAATATCTCCTTTTTGTAAAATTTTACAACGAAGCTGGTAAGTCAAGATTTGAGAGCAACATTAAGGGTTTTCGCTCCTAAATATTCTACGATTACGCGTTGGTGTGCTGAGTTCAAGCGAGGAAGAACTTCCATTAACGATGACCCCCGCACGGGACGCCCTACATCGGTAGTGCCTGAACAAATAATTAAAAAAGTTGAAAACATTGTCTTGGCAGATCGTCATGTTATTGTTTGTTTTATAGCAAAAGAAATGAAGATTTCTATAGGAAGTGTCCAATATATCAATCATTTGGGTATGGAAAAAGTGTCAGCGCGCTGGGTGCCCAGAATGCCGTCTGATGAGCAGAAATAAACTAGATAGAGAATTTCACAAAACTGTTTGGGTTGGTTACAACAAGATCTTGACCAATTTTTGGCTCAATTCATAACTATAGACAAAACATGGCTTCACCATTATGACCCCGAAACGAAAAACAATCTATGACTTGGAAGAGACCGTCATCTCCAACTTCGAAGAAATTTAAGGCGATTTCATCCACCGGTAAGGTTTTTTCTGAGACAGCCAAGGGGTGGTCATAACCGAACACCTTAATCATGGAGCCACTATTACGGGAACTTTGTACGCAGGACAAATAACAAAGTTGCATAAAGAAATACGCAAGCAACAACTTGGCAAACTTGCTAAAGTTGTTTTGTTACACCAAGATAACGCCTCTGCGCACAAGTCCAGAGTTGCGATGTCTACCATTCAAGAAGCTGGCTTCGAATTTATGGAACATCCTCCATATTTGCACCTAGCTCTTAGTGATTTCTACCAATTTCCACGGTTAAAGAAACATCTCAGGGGCCATAAATTTGAAGATGATGACGCAGTAGTCGCCGCGGTACACGATTTTTTAAGGGATCAGGAAAATTTTTTTAAAAGGGAAATTTATCTTTAGAAAAAAGATATACAAAGTATATACATATACCTGAAAGGCCACTACGTCGAAAAATAAGATAACATTTAACAAAAGATAATTGCGTATATTATAAACTTCTGTGGTCATTTAATTCACCACGTGTTAACAAATAAATAAATTTTATTTAATTTATTTCATTTTTGCTCAAGAAAAGAAAATTTTACAAGCGACGAAACAAGTGCGCGGTAAATTTTGTACTATTATAACCATGCACAACGGCACTCTGGATTCCGAAGTTTTGGGTATTACTGGGATGAAAATCACGGAACCAGACCAGAACCGGATCAATTAACCCATATTTTTCTGGAGCATTAAGACTTCGGACTTAAGAGTCAAAACAAATTCAAGATTAGGGTTGATGAGTGGTTTTTTTGAGAAGACAAAATGCCATTATTTTAGATACCTAGAGACAAGCATAAAATATTTGTCGTTGCAATGACAACGACAAATATTTTTGACGTTTCCTATTATTCATACTTGTTCTCGCATAACTAACAGAAATTGATTATTCATTACTCACAGTCGCGACTCATGCCGACAGCAAGGCACTTCTTGAACCTGCAGAACTGGCAACGGTTCCTGTTGAGTCTGATGACCAGACACTTGCCGTCACGAAGACAACGGTACTCTATCTGCTTCTGGATGCTACGGCGGAAGAAACCCTGGAACAAACTCATTGAGTTAATGCAACGAAAGTCACGATCGACATTTACGTACTTGCAGTAGAAGAGTATATAATTTTTATTAAAATTAACCTCTGCGGCCGAGGTCGGCCTGTCGTAAAAGGTGAGAAGACAACCCAGGGTGGGAGCTGCGTGGTAGGGCTGGATGGCGACCTTACGACATATTTTTCTGGAGTTGACCTTAAGTATGCCGCTATAATAACCTTGTGTTGTGTTCCGGCATTAGTGACCCGAGTTCCTGTACCCTTAGGGTCCGTTCACACAGACCGGCTCGGAGAGGAGAGCAGATTTTTATCACGTTGGAAACAGAGTTTTGAGTAATTGTAGTAAAGTTTATTTTTGCATGTGCACTTTTTTGTCATTAAGAATGCTTGAACACGCTGTGTGTGAAATAACAAGAGGAGCCGACCGGCTTCGACTGCGTGCTCTTTAGCGCTCGCGTAGCCCACCGGCTCCGATTTCACGCTCTTTCTCTTTCAGTCTGTCTATGTGAAATAGCCGGCGGCTCCGTTTCGGCCAATTCCCAGTGTATACGATCCGGTCTGTGCGAAAAGAAAAAAGCGGGCTGATGCTCTCCGAGCCGGTCTGTGTGAACAGACCCTTATGGAACAGCAGCGTGTCCGCGACGTCACTGGCGTTGCAAACCTATAGGTCTTGGTAAATTATAAGTAGGCCGTCAGCCTGTCTGCTGTCCTACAGCGATAATAAAATACCCGCTATAGATCTGGTTGGTTTCCTATACCAACCAACCTATGGTTGGTATAGGAAAAATACCAACCATAAAATCTCCGTGCAGGGGCGGAGTACGAATACTGACCCCTTAGGGCGATGGCGACCTGTCGTAAAACACGACAAAACAACCACAGCCGAGACCAGTTCTGGTCTTCAGATATAGTATGCCGCCCTAACCTTGTGTTGTGTTCCGACATAAGTGACCCAGGTTCCAGTTTTCAAAGCAGAAGGCAGTGTGTCAGCGGTGCCCAATGCGACACCTGTACCACGCGATATCTGGTTACTATTAAGTTGGCCATCAACCTGTCTGTTGTTCCACAGCGATCAAAATATCTCTATACTCAAACAAAGGTACGTGCGACGTTGGAGGACACATTTTAGACGTATGAAATCCTTTTTCTGCTGTATCTTAAAAGTTGAGTAACTAATTCACAGATTACTTGCCACTGATTTTTAGCAATGTAAAAAACTATTCGAGTTTAAAATCATTTTCGCTGGTCTTTGTACGTACATACAGAGTTTGAATGAAATTTTGTTAAAATTATTTTACGAATATCATTGTTATTGTGTATTACGCATTTGTTTTATGTTTATATATAATTTATTTTTGTCCTACTGTATAATTATAAACTAGCTAGGTTGTGTTTTAAATAAATAATGTAAATGTAACAAACCAAATAAAAAATAAATAATATTTCGTTAGTACTATGTCGTGTCCTTGTAACCGTTCTACTGAGCACCATATCTGTCAAAGCAGCCTTTGAATTTGATAACGACTTTAATTTCTAGACGCAAATTTGCACGTGTTATAGTTACGACTCTTCACACCTTTATACTCTCCTATGAATTGATTAAGTCACATCGTAGTTTCATTCAATAAATTGCATTTTAAGTACATTTAATATTAAACTAGCTGACCAAGCAAACGTCGTTTTGCCATATAAATTTAAAAAGTACGTTTTGAGCTGGATTCCCATAAAATTTGGCCTTAGTTAGCATCTACATTGCAAAATGAGTAGCCTGCTAAATTGTCCGCGAGAAATATGTGACGAAGGGGAATAAGAAAATAGAAAAATATACAAGAAAGTATATGTGAAATAAACTCTGTCTGTCTGTTACGTTATTACGTCTAAACTTGAACTTGACTGAGCCTTGGTGAATGAACATACCACTACTTTTAATCGCGAAAATGAAAGTTGAAGGGGGTGAAATAGGAACGTAATTATTATTTTTTTAAACATATATGGTAGGACAACGTTTGCCGGGTCAGTTAGTATACTATAAATAAAAGTTGGTTTAACAGAAGCAAAATCGATAAAGTTAGGTCAACTTAATTGGCCTAACAATTTAATTGCAGAATATATTTATTTAAAAGTTTGAAATCTTTTCGAATATAAAAGTACTGCATTTTCATTAAATTGCTCTCATTATTAGTTGAAATACATTTACAAGGTACGTAAATGAGTATATATGTAATATTGCGGTTAATAAACAAGTTCTCTTTGTTAAAACGATTCAACCTAACCTAAGTTCTGTGTAATAAACTTAATTGTAACGAGTTACTTAGTATATTAGTAGTCTACGTGGTAGGGCCCCACCCCAACCCATCTGGATGGCAACCACCCCTGGTGTACAAATGCCGCAAAACCTTGTGTTGTCTTCCGGCATTAGTGACCCAGATTCCTGTACCAATATGGACCAGCAGCGGGTTCGCGGTGGGCCTAGCGTCACAAACATCCTTAAGCGATAGTAGCTGTTTACTGTTAAGTGAGCCGTCAGCCTGTATGCTGTTCTCCAGTAATAAAAATAATAAGTAACAAGTATTTTCTAATTCCCTTAAATTCTGTTATATTTAGGTTGCACTACAACTTCATTGCAGAAACCGGTAATTATCTATTATACTATAGCTTCGTAATTAAAACTTAAAAAACTCCACCTAGTCTGATGTGCATTTTACTGTCTGTATGAACAGTGACCAGCGGGATAGGGTCGGATTGATGCGACATCCTAGTGATAAACTGTTTGCCAGTACGTCAACGAACTGCGGCGCCCGGAAAAAGTACTGAATCTGAGATTTATGAAAGAACATAAATATAACTTTGGTTCTTATTTTCGCAAGAAAAGGAAGAAATTCGCGCTTCTTTGTCTTTAACAGTTTAGTCTTAATTCTATTACATTTCTTTTTATTCTTTACATGTAATACAATTCTTCCTTAAACTATTACAATTGTTTTGATTTTTCTTTTCTTGTCTTTACAATTTGCTTAAGTACTAATACAATTTATTTTCCTTTATTTTACGATTAATTACATCCAGACTTGAACTGATAATGTTTAGATTTTAGTCGAATGGCGCCCTAATTTTATCCCTTATACAATATTATCCAGACCGGATTTGGGCCTACCACTTAGGGTAGCTTTGTTGACAGGCCGATCCCGGTTGCAGAGGTCAGTATTTTTATTCCACTACAGTACGGGGAGAAATATTTAATGACTACACTAATTACAAATGTCAAAAGTTAATTACTAAAGTAATTAACTTTTGACATCTAAGCTAGGCTCAGGCATGTTTTAGATGTTATATAGGGTCTTCCTATTTATTAATGTATTTAAAGATGGAACTACGACAATACAAAGTTTAGTGGGTTTACTTACTTCAGAGGTAAAAGAGTCCATGTATTATTTGCAATCGTATTTATGTCAAAAGCACGCTTGCTTTTAACAGATTCACTCCAAGGTCTGCTATAATGGGGAGCATCTGGGCCGCATGAAAGGCCTCCTTTTATTCCAGCCCTTTATGAATTTATTATGTTATACCTTATTATTGTTATTATTATACAAATTTTGGCCTCAATTCACTGTGATATGGCAGTGAACTTCAGCTGCTCGGTACTAACGCGACACAATTGATAGCCGTGTCAAGTACAAATACCAAGGCACTCCAAATGTGGAACCTATGAATTTTTTATTCGTCGTTAATATTCTTATTAATTTTTACGACTGTATCTAGAGGTAGAATTATTATTACCGAGAGCGCCTCGGGATTCTAGGTTCGGATTTCTATTAGAATAATATTGGATTCGATATTTTAGCTTTTTTTCTTGTTGTAATGGGATGTGCCTCCAAAGGTTTTTCATTATCATCATTATCACTTGCGGAGGTCACGAGTTCGATTCCCGTCCAGCGTCTGGGTGTTTATGTATAATATGTATTCATTTACTATGTAATATATCAGTTGTCTAGTACCCATTTTTTTTGTTGTCTCGAGGAAAACCTCTCTTGACGGGTTCCCCCGGTTCGGTGGACCGAGGAATTTTAGGGACTCCGGGATTTTTCCGACTACCTACCAAAAAACCCCGCTGTTCTCCTATCGCCTACGCCCGGGCCCACAGATATATGGCCTGCCGATCTTGTGGCCCGGGCCGGCGCCGGCCCGCCCTTTATCTTAAGATAGAAGGGGTCCGTCTTAAGGCGCCTTAAGACGGGCCGCTTCTAAAGTTTTGGCGCCAGGGGGTCAGGGTTTTGTCCCCCCGGCGCTCTCCTGTAACAACTCTAGGAGTTGAGGGGGGCTATGGAACAGCACGCAGCCCTCACCCTCGCGGCAATAGTACGAGCGGTGGGTCCTATCCCGAGAAGATATAAGATATAAGAATTTTAAAAGAAAAGATAAAATAAATAAAATGCAACAAAAATAAGAAAATAGAGGAGAAAATAATATAGAGTCAGATAAAAGTAAGATGCCCCCCCCCCCGTCCCTTCCATAAGATTATATGGCGAAAGTTACTGCCTACGCCAATGGAAAAGTACAGTTCAAAAATACTCAAAAGAGAAAATAGTTGCTCTAACCTTATTTCAGAACGTACAATACGGCTTACATAATAACAAAAGCATTAGGTAAATTTTAGCAATGTTTAATATATTGCAATGTCCTTGAAAATGCAAGTATGTAAGCATAAATCAATATTATAATAAATACGGCCCATGAATGTTTTGCTGGGGCCTTCTTTAAAGGAACATATTTTAAACATGCTTGCTATGCTATCCGTGCAGGGGCGGAGAAAGAATACTAACCTCTGCGGCCGGGGTCGGCCTGTCGTAAAAGGCGACAAAACAACCCACCCTAGCTACGTGGTAGGGCCTCAAGCCTGTCTGGATGGCGACCACCTTTGGTCTTAAGTATGCCACCATAATAACCTTGCGTTGTGTTCCGGCATTAATGACCCAAGTTCCTGTAACCTTATGGGACAGCAGCATGTTCGCGATACCTCTGGCATTGCAAACACCCATAGGCGACTGTAACTGCTTTAGCAGACGCCCAGGCTGACAGCCCGCTTAGAATAAATTCTAAGCGGGCCGTCAGCCTGTCTGTCGTTCTACAGCCATAAAAAAATTCCCTGTACTAAATGAATCTATGCAGTTTTTTTTAATATGTTGCAATTAAATTGAAACATACTCGGACTGAGACAAATTATTCGCAGATACAATTTTGATCTTCGTAGGGATTGAACCAAAAACCCAAGACTAACATATTAACTTATCCATTGAGTCGGTGAATCAAGTTCATCGATTGGTGTGTTTGCTACATCATAAATGGTGTTATATATTCTTTATATTTAAGTTAATATTAAACAGTTGATATGAAATTGAGTTTCATAAGAGATGTATTGAAAATTATATTTTATATTATTATCCGCGATAACGTTGTTAACTTGCGGAGAAAAATTTCCAAGACACAAAGCAGTATAACCCTAGAAAGATCGATATTTTAATCCAATCTACGAGAAAACCCTATTTTTATTTGCATACCTTTGAGGGAGCAATTTCTTTAGTAATGACATTTTTGTTGGAAAACTGATTTTTGGGGACCCTTTATACGCATTAGATGTGTGTAACCCGTCAAATCACTTACAACAAGTCTGGAATCCTAACTTTTTCAGAGTCCGGTATCCGTTAAATCTATAATGGTTTATTCCGTCCAGGGGTAGGAAGGAGAATAAAACCCCTGCGGCAGGGGTCGGCCTATGTAAAAGGCGACATATGGTGTATAAGTATACCGCCACAATAACTTTACATTGTGTTGCAGCATCAATGCCCTAGGTTCTGGTACCTATATGCGGACAACAGCGTGTTCGCGGAGCCCCTGGTGTTGCAAATATTCATAGGGGAAGATAACTGCTTCCTACTAAGTGGACCGTAGGCCTGTCTGCTATTGTTCAGCAATAAAAATTAATATTATTTTATCTAACTGAGGTGTATTAATTGTAATTTTCATAATTTCAGAATTTAGGTTCTACAAAAAAATTTGCAAATCAAGCTTTTCTATGGGACTCAGAACTGTTTTAAACAGTGTTAGAAATAATACAACTAACATAAGAATACGGGTATTCGAATTTGGAACAACCAAGCAACCGCAAGTGATGTATTTAGGTAAATACCTATATATATATATATATATATATATATATATATATATATATATATATATATATATATATATATATATATATTATCGTTAATTATTCTTAATAGCCGGATAAAAGCATTATGAGAATTTGGTGTACAATCAAATATTTCATCTCATTGGTCCGACGTACGTTGAGCTTTACAAAAGTGCTTATTGTTTTAAATTTTCATATTTAATTTTCATAAAATCACATAACATTTGTTCCTACACTAATAACTAAATTGAATGACTCATTACTAAACATCTGATTTATCAACATAAAACTTCGTAAATTAATAAAATTTATCTCACGAAAGTATTTTTATATGTATATTGTAGTTTAATTTAAAACCTTTTTATTTCATTAAAATATTTTTCAAATCACCGCTTACAAATGTAATTTATAAAATGATCTAACTTTAATCGCTTTCTTTTTTAATATCTGAGATCTATTTTCAAAATATTAAAAATAAATAATGTTGTAACTAACCCTACAAGTAAATTAGTAAAATATCTATTATTTCGCAATAAATGAAACCAGTCTCTTCTTCCAGTCTAGTCTTCAACAGTCTACACTGTAATTTTATCACCACTTGAAAAGCGTACTTACCTACGAATAGTGCTTTAATTGCTCTGAAACCAACGCACTGTAACACAGGACTTGCACTATCGCAAGTTGCAGCAGCACTGCGAACAAGACCTCATTCTCGTTATACGAGTATATACCTAGTATATTGGAACTATTCTCCCATTGTTTCTCGGTATTCTATCGCCCTGAAGGTTCCAGTTACTAGATGTTTTAATTTATAATAAATAACTAATTATGATCGCAGAGTAATCTTTTGTCACGCCCAGTACATGTCAACGTTAATGCGTATTAAAAACTGTTGTTATTCTATTTTACAATTTTACTTTATATAGTCAGCCGCGTAGGCTTTCGGGGTGAATAGGTACATAACAATACCTTCTAAAGTATAATCAAAGGCTTTAAATATAATTACTACTCCTGCTACTTCATATGTTAAAGAAAAGCAAAATTTTTTGATAACTCAGATTACAGGTAATAGTCGTTCCAAATTTCAAGATATTTATTTTCTTAATGTTTCTTCTTTAATAAGAAATTATTCTGCATTGACGTAAATGTAAAATGCATTAAACGATTTTCTCTTTCCCTCTGGGGTGGATCACTCATATCTGAGGATCGTGACCAGCACCTTGGGAAAATGCTTATCCATGGATCCCGGGGTACTAAAAGCTTAAACGTGTGAAATAAGTTAGTTTTAAATAGGATTATTTTAAAAATTTCGAAAATTTTCGATAAAAAGTTATTACGTCGTTTATTATTTCTTAATATACTTATTGAATCTATTTGATATGGTCAGGTGAAGCGAGATTTATCACTATTTTTTCTTAACAATGCAGAATTTTCAAAATAAATGTAATAATAAATGTTCATTGAGGTCTCTCGCCCGCACAATTTCTTGAATGGAGTCAGCAGAGCTTGTGAAGTTTTCAAGTCAATGTGAAATATATATTTCAGTTAATACTGAAATTTTAATCTACTTTGTATTTATTTCAGGAATTTTTATTATTACTTAAAATCACACATAGATTCATGGTTTTAACTTTTATTCATTTAATTTACGTTCAAATGTAAAATTTTCAATACAGTCGTATGTCCAATAAATTACATAATACTAGCTGTAACCTGCGCGCGTTGCTACGCTACTTACTAAAATAAATTTGAAGGAAATAAATACATTACACACATATTGAATTTATTTCGAGTCATTTTATTGATTATTTATGTTCATGTCGAAAAAATTGTGACATTGCAGCGTTTCGTTTCGATTCGATATTTATTGAAGTGCTGTGGGATACACAATATTTCTTGTTTTTCTATCTGGTGCGTAAACGAATAAATCAGAAGGTTTTCCGACGCGTGAGCGTGTCCTTGTGCTTTGTTGATAGTTATTGCGAAAGCGAGTCGCACCGGGAACTGCAAACGTTTGAATTCGAATGGCATATCTGTCGGGATCATTGGGATACGTGGCAACAGTACGTCTTCACTAATATTATATTATTGAATCAAGCTGGCTATGATAAATATGTTCGTAATATAAAGGAAAGAGTTTTTATGCAAAGATGCAAAACTTTTTCGATACATCCATAATATTGAAACATGGAGTTTAATTTCACAATTAACATAATTTCTTACGTTCAACTGTCACGGCAATAAGTGAAATTCATTGGAATGATAGTGGCGCCATCTGTCAAAGATTGGTCGTACCAGAAACCTTTGTGGGCTCATGCACAACACTTTGCTGAAGATCATGACATGATCAAATGCATTTACGATTCTATAAAGGATATACAGACAAATATTCATTTTTATAGATATAGATAGATTAATTCGACTTTCTCTCGACTTTTAGCGGTTTTTTCGTAAGTATCGCGTCCCGTAGCCCACGGAAAGAGAGTAACTCATGTCCCTCATAACTTATCACGTAATTATCATACTTTAGTACGATGTATGAGTGATGTGTGTTGTTTTTGTCTTTCCTTTATTCTCCCTCTTCCTCTGCTCCATTCCTGGTGTTTCGCGTGTGTGTATCTTGGTTGGGTTTGTGGTGATTATTAAATAAATTATTGTCAAGTTATTATTATTATTATTACTGACAATCGTGTTTTATTTATGTTTTATATAATTTGGGAATTGTGATTTTTTTCTAATTTAAATTGAGTTATTTTTATATTGATTACCATTAATTAAGTGTATGTAACTCACAAGCGTGCAGGGGCGGAGAAAGAATACTAACCTCTGTGGCCGGGGTCGGCCTGTCGTAAAAGGCGACAAAACAACCCACCCTAGCTACGTGGTAGGGCCTCAAGCCCGTCTGGATGGCGACCACCTTTGGTCTTAAGTATGCCGCCATAATAACCTTGTATTGTGTTCCGGCATTAGTGACCCAAGTTCCTGTACCCTTATGGGACAGCAGCGTGTTCGCGATGCCACTGGCGTTGCAAACACCTATAGGCGACGGTAACTGCTAAATTCTAAGCGGGCTGTCAGCCTGTCTCCTGTCCTACGCAATAAAAAAAAGCGATTTAATTAAATGGAAAATTGTTTTTTTTTATTAAATTTTAAGAAAAATAAATTCCAATCTACATAACAAAAACAACCTATTACGTTCTACTGTTTTACTCGCATTAATACCTCTAGAGAAAATGGACTAGGACCATTACGATGATTTTTTTCAGGACCTCCGTGGTGTAACGGTTAACGCATGTCAATACACTTATGGAGGTCACGGTTTCAATTCCCGTCTCGACTTTAGGCGTTTATGTGTAGTATGTATTTATTTACAAAAAACATGGTGATATAATTATTCGCTATCTAGTACCCACAAAACACATGTTATGCTGCTTACTTCGGGACTAACCTTACTTTGGCGATGTGTGAATTGTCATAATTTATTTATTTACTAGCTGTGCCCGCGACTCCGTCCGCGTGGACTTTGGGCAGCATTTTTTGAGTATATCTTTTGGTTTATTTTGGATTACAAATCCTATAAACCCTAAAATATAAATGAAATACCTATGCAAACAGTCAGTGTTATCGAATGCAACTGTTACGCCATGCGCCCCCGGAATACCTGTGTTCGAACCTACAATACAAAACCAGCCTAATCTAAACCCTATTTCATATGATTAATGATATAAATCTGAGGTCCACTTAAATTGAATAACAACCTACTAGTCTAGCCTAAGCTGAACCCTATGTCATATGGTAGATCATATAAATTGGAGGTCAAGTTAAATTGGTATTATAAATTTCCAAAACTGATCATTTTTAGCTTAAAACTATTTTTTTTTTCTAAAACTAAAGTAGCCTAAGTTACTCCTTGTTACATCAGCTATCGGCCAGTGAAAGACCCGTCAAAATCGGTCCAGCCGTTTCAGAGATTAGCCGGAACAAACAGACAGACAGACAGACAAAAATTATAAAAAATGTTGTTTTTGTATATGTATCGTGTATACATCCGAATGCACTTAGTAAAAAGCGGTTATTTTAATATTACAAACAGACCCTCCAATTTTATTTATTTGTATAGATTATTCATTTATTCACAGTTGGTACGTAGCAGTTATGTTATATAAACATGTTATAATAATTGACAACCTCTGTGGCCTAACAGATCACGCACTTCGGTACGCTGGCAGAGGTCACGGGTTCGATTCCCGTCTCACTCTGAGTGTTTATGTATAATAGTATTTATTTACAAAAAAAGTATATAAGTAGTATAATATCAGGTGTCTAGTTGATACCCATGACACAAGTAAGTTTTTATCCGTGCAGGGGCGGAGAAAGAATACTAACCTCTGCGGCCGGGGTCGGCCTGTCGTAAAAGCCGACAAAACAACCCACCCTAGCTACGTGGTAGGGCCTCAAGCCCGTCTGGATGGCGACCACCTTCGGTCTTAAGTATGCCGCCATAATAACCTGGTGTTGTGTTCCGGCATTAGTGACCCAAGTTCCTGTACCCTTATGGGACAGCAGCGTGTTCGCGATGCCACTGGCGTTGCAAACACCCATAGGCGACGGTAACTGCTAAATTCTAAGCGGGCCGTCAGCCTGTCTGCTGTTCTACAGCAATAAAAAAAAAAAAAGTGCTATGCTACTTAGTTTGAGACTAGATGGCGCTGAGTGAATTGTCACACAATATTTATTTACTTATTTTATGATAGGCGGGAAAATCTGCCTTAACAGGACGTGTCATAGTGACTCTAACCCGCGATCTACATTTCACACCACTTTGCCACGTTAATTAAGGTTGAAAACTATTTTAAATTAAAAATTGTATCTTACCTTACAACCCTCGCAAGAGGTTACTCCGTAATGGTATCCAGAGGCTTTGTCACCGCAGACCTTGCAAGGAGCAACCGATTTAGCGACGGAGGAGCTGCTGGCGTTCTCTGCTGGGTATTGTTGTTCTAAAACAAAGAAACGCTCAAGATATTTCATACTAGTAGCATAATACTATCAGTAATGAGACTTATGTCATCTTCTAGGCGTGAACCATTGTGATACAGGTGGAAAATTTTAATATGTATCTTTTATTCATCAAATAAATTTGTAAAGAAGATAGACCTTCGGATGGTATTACTTAAGCTTTTTTAAGCACAAGTTTTGAAAGGAATTAAAATGGAATGGTTGAATGCACGAGCTGAATTCGAATGCACATCAATTTAGCTTTTTTATGTACGATTACATAAACAAATAAAATATCTAACTCATGTTACTGTAATAATGAAAAATAGCCACATTTGTTTTATGTCAGTGCCATTCCCCAACATTTTTTGACTAATATAGAAATAATTTTTTTTATTTATAGTTATTATAGTATATTTGATTATACTATATATCTAGTTTAATTGAGATGATTTAAATAGATATGTTGTTAATTTAGTTGTCTTGGAATAAGACACTCATGGTATATGTCCCGTAGTCGTGGCATATGATTAATCCAGTATTTTTTCCGAATTCTAACTATATAATTCACATATTATGTTTTTCCGCGAAGGAGCTGAGTAAGAATATTAAACTCTGCGGCCGGGTGCGACCTGTAGTACAAGGCTACAAAACAACCCTAGCTACGCAGTAGGGCCCCAAGCCCATCTGAATGGCAACCACCCCTGCCGCCATAATAACCTTGATGGTACAGCAGCATGTTCGGTAAACATCTATAGACGACCGTAACTGCTTATTGTTAAGTGGACAATCAGCCTGTCCGCTGTTCCTCAGCAACTAAAATATTTTATTAAAAATATTTTTATACGTGCAGAGACGGAGAAAGAATACTAACCTCTGCAGCCGGGGGGACCCCAAGCCCGTCTGGATGGTGACCACCTTTGGTTTTAAGTATGCCGCCACAATAACCTTGTGTTGTGTTCCGGCATTAGTGACCCAAGTTCCTGTATCAACACTGCCACTGTTGTTGCAAACACCCATAGACGATGGTACTGCTAAATTCTAAGGGGGCCGTCAGCCTGTCTGCTATCCTACAGCAATAAAAAAAATAAGACCCAACTTGTACAGAATATAAACTCTCTTTAACTCGACAAAACAATACAAAAATTTAAAATATCACTCACTCTAGAGCATTGAGGCCGAGCCACAAGAAATACAACTACATAAAATATGCAACTGCAAATGATTTCTTACTAAAATATATTGAAAGTGATAACGTACCACTTCTGAACTCGAGCGTCCTTTGAGAATGAGCGCACACCAGACACAACGATGACGACGAACAAGCCGGCTCTTGATATTCTGACCGTTAGTACGTGAAAATTATTTAATGTATGATGTATTTAATCTAGTTCATAATATTTTATGATTATTCATACTATTTGCATTTCTATCACACATGCGCAACCTACATTATTGACAATAGTAAGCATTTTTATGTATCTACAAGTCATATATATTAATATAATCTATATCTATATATATTTATATATATAAGAGATTTCCACGTATGTATATAGTCACTCATCACGATATCTCTTAGATAGTCATTAGAGCTAAAGACTTGAAATTTGGTAGGATTATTCTTTACACCGAGTAGAGGTCAGCTAAGAAATGATTTTATGAAATCCCACCCCCAAGAGGGGTTGTGGGGGCTTTAATTATTTATATGGAAGAACAACGTTTGCCGTGGCAGCTAGTTATAAATATTTATGTTAATGGAAATAATATTGTAGTAATAAAAGTTTCAATATAGCTAAATAATCTGACCAGTTCTATATATTATTCTATAATTCGTGTAAGTAAAAACTAACTTGGACTGTAAGTGAACGAGGTCGATGCTAAATTATGAACTCATGTGACTATTTACATTAGTGCTATAGCGGGGCGAGTAAACGCTACGTAACACGCAGTGTACCCCGTACTAAACGTAGCCTACACCTCTATTATGCCTGCGCCGTAGCATGTTGCGGTTGACAGATGTTAATATTAGATTACACAATATGCAATTGTTGGAAACGATTGTTACAATTTTATCGAAATAAATACCACTTAACACGAATACTTTATAATTAAAGTTAAATATGTTGTAAAATTTTATTTTATAACATATTTAATTATGCGTGGATGGATACAAAAGCAGAGGTAGACCAAAGAAAAAATAGTTTAAAAGATAATATGGCAAATAAGGGTGTGAATATTGAAATGACGACTAATAGAGGAAAGTTTTGTTCTAGAACTTTCGTCTTTGACAAATTTATTTTTTGTTATAATCTAAATCAAATTTCAAAGATTATCTAAATCTTTGAAATGAGTAGAGTATAATAAAATTTTTATATGTATAAATAATAAGAATAAAACCTCTTTATTCCATAATATACATACAACTAGAATTATAATTACAAAAATATATAATATGTGAATTAATTATGGATAATTATTTTTACATACTGATATTTAATGTGCGATTAAAGTATGATCACAATTGTAAATTGCTGTAACTTTCGAAGATTGAAAACAGAGGGTATGTCTCAACAACTCGTAGCTTGTAGCGTGAATATTACAGCTACAGCTGCCGCCCGTAGCGGCCTCTATTTAAACATAGGGTCATTGCAAATGTTCACTTTTTAATGAACTGGCCATAAATTTTACTTGAGCTATAAAATACGGGCATTTTTACGGATATCAAATTAGTCACACTGTTCAGCTATTTTTTAATGGAATCGCTACTTTAGATTTTATTTTAAAGAAATATTTTTCTCATATAAGTTATATCTCTACCAGTTTTGTCAAACAAACTTACCAATCATTTTACCAAAAGTTATACGTTAAATATACAACTATTTTAATTGTGTAATGTAGTTGTGGTACAAAACATCACGAAGCCAAAACATCATGACGACAATCCGAAATTGAAAATATGTAATGTTTTCATAACTTTAAGTTCTATCTCTCGAAGATCATTATGTAATGCCTAATTAAGATGCAATATTTTCCAATTTAATGTAAGGATTCTCATTAAGACATACGGGGCCTTTTTGGGACTTCCCAAATGAAGTGAAAATGCCCCGTGCAATGCACCCGTACGTCCCCGTCTCTAGACTGGGGGACGCACGTTGCTGATATAGCTACTAAAACCACCCCTGTATACCTTCACGCACGTTGAGTGACGAGACTGCGGGAGTCGACTAAATGGTCAGGCCGCAGCCCCTACTGGCGCCAGCGCACTTTCACGGACTTCGAAAGACCCATGGGGCCGAAGTCTTTGAAACAATTTTACCCATTTTTTGTGCTTATTATCACATCACATTTTTCTCCGTCTGAGGCGGAATAAGAATACTAACCTCTGCGGCCAGGGTCAGCCTGTCGTTAAAGGCAAAACAACACTAGCTACGTGACAGGGCCTTAAGCCTGTCTGGATGGCGACCACCTTTGGTCTTAAGTATACCGCCATAATAACCTTGTGTTGTGTTCCAGCATTAGTGACCCAGGTTCCTATATATGCAAACAGCAGCGTGTTCACGGCGTCCCTAGCGTCGCAAACACTCATACGTGACTGCTTATTATTAAGTGGACTATCCGCCTGTCTCCAGTTTCTCAGCAGTAAGCAAAAATAAAAAAAAAATAGTAATATTACTGAGATACTGATTTCCCCACAACACACAACATTAATTACCAACACAAAGAACTTTAGAGCTTTGTATGTAATGTACGTGGTCCATTTCAAATAATTGTTATATAACTGAAGTTTACAGAAATTATGTAGAGAAATAATACTTTGAAAGGATGGCAAAACTTTAATAACAAGAGAGTGCCTAACTTTCAACATTTAATAGTAGTTCCTCGATGTTTAACTGCAATACCTAAATGTCAGTCTGCACCCCGCACTTACTTGAGATATGAAGGTGTCTTAAATTTTGAAAACCGCGTTTCCGGAGGCATCGTGGAATGTTTCTGTGCCAGACATTTCTATTTCAGGGTTATTAAATTTTATTTTTTTTCAAATTTATTTATTTATTTTATATAAACGACTTGATCGAATAATAAAGTTAGGATTGAAAGCAGAGAAAAGTAGATGTAGTATGTTTGATTTTTACTAAAATTAAAATACAATATGTGTATAGTAAACTATCCTTGTTGTAGGAACTGAATATTTTGATTTACTTGTATTTGTCATGATAGAAA
Organism: Malacosoma neustria; assembly: GCA_963693495.1. Lineage (NCBI taxonomy): Eukaryota > Metazoa > Arthropoda > Insecta > Lepidoptera > Lasiocampidae > Malacosoma > Malacosoma neustria. Next base: position 1,873,650 of record OY856371.1, read on the forward strand.
TAGAGGGAAGTTATAAAATACAGTATGAAATACATTTATATGGGAAAGTTCATATTTGTGTCTGGTATATGATATATTTATCCACCTGCTGTCGAACATGAGGGGACCGGATTTAAAGGGCAGAAAACTCTTTGAGGGGATCGTGCAGTCCAAGGCCTCTCGGGGCGCCCTAACGCGTCAATCATAAACTCACTCGTCATGAGTCACACGTCACACACCGACTTAATACCATGAGAGGATTTCATACGATATCTTTCATCACCCTTCTTATCGGAACTGTGCCGTAGGATCTAGAGGCTCGTAAGGTGGCCTCCCCGTATGTGTGGAAAAAAATAAGGGGGCTAGAAGCGGAAGACCAGCGGCTCTGGAGATCGAGGGACGTATGCAGAACCCCGAGTGAAACTGTGATAAAGGCGTTCTGGCCCAGAGTGGCTGGAGAGGAAATACGGCACCTTAACGTTCTGCTTGACACAGATAGTTACTGGCTATAGGTGCTTTAGCTGATAGTTGTGTATGGTGGCACAGCGCGAGGCAACGTCAGGATGTCACCAGTGCGATATTAACGTCGAGGACACGGCGCTGTACAAGCTTTACGCGTACTCTGCTTGAGACGAGGAGTGCCATGCACTCGTCGTGGTAGTGGGCCCGGACTCGTCCTTCCCGACTCTGATCAGTGCCATGGTCCTGAGTGAACGAGTCTGGGACGCTGCCGCCTCCTTTTTCGAGGCGGCCATGTCGCGAAAAGTTGATAACGATTGCCAGCCACGGTTGAACCTCTCTTTGAAAGAAATGAAGCAGTCGGGTTAAACCACATAGACCCCTGCTGACACGCAGACGAAGCCGGGCGGTGCCACAGTGGCCGGTTTAGCCCTTCCAGATTGGAGGCGAAATTAAATATCTCCGGCCGAGCTTCGGGCAGTAGAGGAATACTGGGGTAGTTTTAGTGAGTGGAAACCCTATTTAACTATACGTGTTTATTTAATGCATAACATGGGAGTCGTATACTATGTTCGTTTTTTTTTTATTCATTTAATTGACAATATCAGTGGCTTGATTTTATTACTATAACATAAAAAGGTTATCCATTTATATTTGAACTTTTTATTTGCATTATCACATCATCATCTTTGCGTTAAATCCCGGTTGCAGCCCAAACTCTCGCATCGGCGCCCGGGGTCCGCTTTCCGACTTTTTCTTCTCCACTTCGCACGGTCTTTAGCATCCCTGGCAGTGAGCCCATTGGCAGGCATATCACCCTTTACGACGTCAAGCCAGCACTTTTTGGGTCTACCCCTCCTGTCGGGGACATTTGTTTCCCATGTAAGCATCCCGTGGAATCGACACTCTTATAATTTATCGCAATGTCACGGACATGAAAATGCCACGAATGCGGGAGTTGCTCACGCGGTCCTTCCACGTCACTGCATACATCCACCGCAGCATATTCATCTCCGTGACACGCAGTTCTTGCTTGTGTCGCTCTAACACTGGCCACGTTTCACAGCCGTATAAAAGTACAGGCCTAATGATGGTTATAGACCTGTCCCTTCAACTTAACCGGCATCTTAGGGTCACAAATGACACCAATCACCTCACGCCATTTGGTCCACGCGGCAGCGATGCGTGCCTTGACGTCGCAATCAATGTCACCAGACGCGTAAAATACAGATCCTAGGTATTTCACCTGGTCCGTGTGCTCGACCGTGTTGCCGCCTATGCGTACGGGTGTGGGATCTGTGGAGTTACAGGCCAAGTACTCGCTCTTCGCCACATTAATCTTCTGACCACCGTTTTCAAGCGACTCCTTTCACGCCTTCACGCGTCGCACCAGCCTACCCCTGTCCGAATCTGCCAGTGCGATATCATCAGCATACATGAGCAGCCACGGGGGCTGCTCATGTGAGTTTCTGATGCTGTCTGACAATACGTCTAATACCACGCTAAACAGAAAGGGACTAAGGATGGATCCTTGGTGCATCCCGACGGTGATGGGGAAAGGTTTTGTATCGCCAACAGCGGTCCGAGCTACGGAATCGGAGTCACGGTACATGTCTTGGATGATGTCAATATAGGCCTCTGGAATCCCTTTGGACCTTGTCTCAGTTCTTGCCTGAATCTTGTAGTAAGCCTGAACTGGTTCGCCCATACCACCGGCGCACTTGTCACTGACGGCTAAGGCAAACTCTTGGGACGTATCTTCATCAAGCAGCCACCACCTGATTCGGCGCTAAACGCGCACGGTATGTTTGTCTTTAGGCTTAGTGCAGAGGTCCATGACAAGAAGACGATGTTGTGCAGTGAGACTCTCACCGGGACCTTGCAGTTGGCCACTTTGCTGATGTGGTGTCTCCTGTGAGTAGGAAGTCGATTTGGGTAGCATTCCTCCTGCTCTTGTAGGTGATAAGATGCTCAGGTCTCTTTTTGAAATACGTATTCACGATGGCAAGGTCGGCAGCCGCACACGTATTGAGGATGTCCTCCCCTTCTGCGTTGCGGCTACCGTTCCCAAATCCACCGTGAACACGCTCAAATTCCCCACATTCATCACCCACATGACCGTTCAGATCACCCCCCAAAACGATACCCTGTGATAATGGGATTCCACGGAGCACTTCTCCGAGTACATTCCAAAACGCTATCTTGTCGGCGTCGCTACAACCGGCCTATGGCGCGTAGGTGCTTATCAAGTGGGTGACTACCCCACCAACAAGCATCCTCACAATCATAAGCCGATCGCTACAACGCTTCACCGCTAAAATGTCGTCCTGGAGCTCCTCCGAGAGCACTATGGCGACCCCATTTTACTCACCAGGTGCACCCGTGTAGATCAGCTTGTAGCCATTCCCAATGAACCGGGATCTGCTGGCCTTCCACCAAGTCTACTGCAGGAACGCCACGGCCATCTTCCGCCTGGAGAGCACATCGGCTAACTCCCTCGCACGTTCGGTTAGCGTACCTATGTTCCATGTTGCGAAGCGAATCTTTCGAGATGTTTGGGCTGCGTGAGTTGGGGCTAGCGTCGTTAGCCGATCCCGCCCATGACAAGGTAGCCCTTGTCCACTTCTCACAAGAGCCGGGCGAAGCTCTTGCGCACCGTTATGCGGCGGCGCCCTAGCCCTAGTATAATCTCGCATTCGTGTCCTGTCCATTTGATTTGGCTGGTGTTGGCTTTTACAGGGGCGACTGCCGTCTGACCCCCAACCATAAAAGGAAAGCCGTCATCAGAGCCTCGTCCGTTATTTAGCAGGGTGCGCCGACTTGCAAGTGAGGTTGACTTGGGCCCCGAAGATATTGGTAGGGCCCCTTACACCCCATGTGCATTATCACATCAATCATAGGAAACACAAACTAAAAATTAACCTAATAACTGCCGATAACTTATCTACCGACGTAGGGGGCAATTATTCACCCACATTCAATAAAGCAATATCAAAGTTTCACATCAAATTGTTATGAAAAATCTATATTCAGTTCTAAGGTTATAAAGGGGTTACAGAGAAATAAAAATTTATTATAACGTAAAAGACATCAACGGGCTCATTCCAGTTATCAATCAAATCAACAATAGTACATGTTCCGGATTCAGTCATTGACTTTCGAATTTTCACTTTGAAGACCAAGGGTCGCTGTTGAATATTATAACAGGGTAATACTAATCTATACTACGGGTTCTTTTGTATTGGTGTCTATCCGTGACATTATATTTTTAACTAGCTGTTCCGGTAAACGTTGTTCTGCCAATAATAAACAATTTTTCGACAAAAAGTAGCCTGTGTCCTTTTTCAATGTCCAGTCTATCTCTATACCGAAATTTATCAAAATTGGTTCATCGTTTTAGGCATGAAAACGTAAAAGACAGACAGAGGTACTTTCACATTTATAATACGAGTATTAGTATATAAATATTTTGAGGCATTTATTTTTTGTAGGAGAGCAGACAGGCAGACGGCCCCGCTTCCGCGAATACGCTGCTACCCCATAAGGGTACAGGAACTTGGGTCACTAATGCCGGAACACAAAACAAAGTTATTATGGCAGCATACTTAAAACCAAAGGTGGTCGACATCCAGACGGGCTTGGGGCCCTATCATTAAGCTAGGGTGGGTTGTTTTGTCGCCTTTTACGACAGGCTGACCCCGGCTGCACAGGTCAGTACACTTTCTCCGCCCCTGCATGGATAAAATTTTACATAAAGCCATCTAGATCCAAACTAAGTTGTGTAACACTTGTGTTATGGGTATTAAACAACTGACTTACTACATACCTTTCTTTTGTAAATAAATACATATTAAACATAAACAACCAAACGCTGGAAGGAAATCGAACCCGTGATCTCCGCAAGTGTACCGACGTGCGTTAACCATTACGCCAGGAGGTTGTCAATATTACGGATTGTACTTGACACATTTAAAAAGTAGAAACGAAACTAGACGAGAAAGAAAAAACAGAATTAAAATTAGTATCATACCAGAACTTCGACCAATTTGCATACTGATAAAGTAACACCGGTTTTTCACTGAACAATACAATGTTTCACTAAACAATACGATGTAAACGTCCAGTATCTTCTAATGGTAAGCAATGATTGAGTAAAAATCATTTATTAATTAGGCCTGGTAGTGCACTGACCTAGATATATAACTTTAAAACAATAACATAAATACAATAGAAAAAGTTACATTTATTTTACTCGTTATAAAAGCTGAATCAGCTTCTTTAGAATGAGTGTAGAATATATAATGAGTATGACGCATTATCTTTTATTAAATGTTATTTTATTTTTCGACGAAGTCACCTTTCAGGTTTATATACTTTGTATATATTTTTCTAAAGCTATAAGTCCTCTTAAAAAAATTTACTTCTGATCCCTTAAAAAATCGTGTACCTCGGCAACTACTGCGTCATTATCTTCAAATTTATGGCCTCTGAAATGTTCCTTTAACCGCAGAAATAGGTAGAAATTACTAGGTCCGGTGAATATGGAAGATGTTCCATCAATTCGAAGCCAGCTTCTTGAATTGTAGCCATCGCAACTCTGGATTTATGCGCGGGTGCGTTATCTTGGTGAAACAAAACAACTTTAGAGAGTTTGCCCCGTTGTTGCTTGCGTATTTCCTCATGCAACTTTGTTATTTGTCCTGCGTACAAAGTTCCCGTAATAGTGGCTCCATGATTAAGGTATTCGATCATTACCACCCCTTGGCTGTCCCAGAAAAAGCAGCCCATGATCTTAACGGCGGATGGAATCGCCTTAAATTTCTCGTTAATAATTTGTTCATTCAATACCGATGTAGGGCGTCCCGTGCGGGGGTCATCGTTAATGGAAGTTCTTTCTTGCTTGAACTCAGCACATCAATGCGAACCGTAGAACATGAACCTTTAATATTGCTCTCAATATTTGATGATATTTTATAACCGTGCGAACTTCAATTTTATCCATTTTTAAGAACACGTTCCGACACAATGCAAACAAATGACTTCTATTAAAAAAAAACAAAAGAGAATTAATTGTTTTTTTATTATTATAATGTGTAATGTCTGGACTAAGTCTGCTAGTATTTTTTTTCTTTCAGAGGAGAATGTATCGCATTATCACTATAACATATTATTTAGTTTTAATAGACTTTATAGTATCTTATAAAAAGTAGGCACTTTACTACGTGGAAGGTCCTCAAGCCCGTCTGGATGGCGATCACCTTTGGTCTTAAGTATGCCGCCATAATAACCTTGTGTTGTGTTCCAGCATTAGTGACCCACCTTCCTGTACCCTTATGGGACATCAGCGTGTTTGCGATGCCACTGGCGTTGCAAACACCTATAGGCGACGGTTACTGCTAAATTCTAAGCGGGCTGTCAGCCTGTCTCCTGTCCTACGCAATAAAAAAAGGCACTAGTGTGTTCACAACAACAGTTTAATTTATCCACAGAGAACAGTCAAACACTAAAAATGTGATCATAGTTACGATTAAGTTTTAAGGATTTGGAACAGCTGACAGGCTAACAGCCTACTTAATAGTAAGTAGTTACCGTCGTTGCTCACGCGTTGCCGTTCGCGTTGGAAACCGGAACCTGGGTCACTTATGCTAAAATACAACACAAGGTTATCATGGTGCCATATTCAGAAACCAGAATTTGGAGCTCTACCACCTAGCAAGAAGCGGAAACTGATTCGCTGCTCTGATCTGTGCTAGAATCCGTACATCGTGAATTAATTAATGATACTGTTTTACTATTTACTGCAAAAACTTGGTTCGATGTGAACAAAACAGCCAACGAAGGGTTTGCTGCAGTAACTACTTGGCTTGATGTTAAACTTCTGACATTAAACTTAGAAAAAACAAAAGTAATGACTTTCAGTATTTATGAAAATTTCCAACCTCTTTTTAATGAAATTAATATAAAATCCCACATACATGGAAGACCTACAAATTTAAATTGTAATTGCTACTCTATTGATTGTGTCAATATTGTTAAATGCCTTGGCGTTGTAATAGACAAAAATTTAAATTGGAAAAAACATATAATTATTGGATAAAAATATAAAACATATAAACATATAATAATTGGATAAAACTAGTAATAGAATAAGAAAATTTATATTCATATTTAAAACACAAAGAAATGTTTGTCCCCCTAAGTTATTGTTCAGTATTTATTATGTCCTATGTCAGTTATTACTAAACTATGGAATATTATCTTTGGGTGGAATATTATAGAAAATCTCAATGTTAGTTATCGAAAGATCCCAAAGATCTTTACTAAAAGTGATGACCTATAAAGGCTCCTTATATCCTACTACTTTGCTCTATAAAGAAAATAAAAAGTCTTGTCGGTGAGAAAAATGTTTATAAAATCGGTAATTTTGAATATCCATGTGAAACCACCTAATCTTGTACTTAAGCGACGGCAAGACCTTGTTTATAACATTCCACGCTGCAAAACATCATTTGCGCAGAAATTCGCGGATTATCTGGGCCCTAAATTATATAATGAAATTAGCAAAGTAATTAAATTAAACAAACTTCCCATTGGTAGGTGTAAGAAAGTTTTGCGTGATTATTTGTATGAGCTTTGAATTATCAAGAGTCAGAAGAGATTATCAAAACGATTATTTAAATATAATATTACATTTTACACCAAGGACTAGTGCCACTGATAACGCCTGCAGAGGTCCAGAATTGCCTTCGCCGCATGAAGAATCGGAAAGCTGTTGGATCCGATGGAGTCCCCATCGAAGCCTGGAAGGCGATGGGCTCTCGTGGTGTGGGCACTTTAACCGACCTTTTTAACCGGACACTCCTCACCGGTACGATCCCGAACCAATGGAGGCTGAGTATCATTACTCCAGTCTTCAAAGGCAAGGGATCGGTGCAAGAGTGCGGTAACTACCGCGGTATAAAGGTCATGTCCCACACCATGAAACTCTTCGAGAGGGTTATCGACTCTCGGATTCGACAGGAGTGCACTGTCTCGGAGTGTCAATATGGGTTTCGCCCTGGTCACGGGACAATGGACCCTGTTTTTGCCCTAAGGACTGTCGCGGAGAAATACAGGGCGAAGAATACGCCTCTGCATTGCCTGTTTCTCGACTTGCAGAAGGCCTTCGACTGTATTCCTCGCGCGATAATCTGGTGGGCATTGCGGTCCAAAGGGATTCCAGAGGCCTATATTGAGATCATACGAGACATGTACCGTGATTCCGATTCCGTAGTTCGGACCGCTGTTGGCGACACAAAACCTTTACCTATCACCGTTGGTGTGCACCAAGGATCCGTCCTTAGTCCGTTTCTGTTTAGCGTGGTATTAGACGTATTATCAAACAGCATCAGAAACTCACATGAGCAGCCCCCGGGGGCTGCTCATGTATGCTGATGATATCGCGCTGGCAGATTCGGACAGGGGTAGGCTGGTGCGACGTGTGAAGGTGTGGAAGGAGTCGCTTGAGAACGGTGGTCTGAAGCTCAATGTGGCGAAGACCGAGTACTTGGCCTGTAACTCCACAGATCCCACACCCGTACGCATAGACGGCAACACGGTCGAGCGCACGGACCATGTGAAATACCTGGGATCTGTGTTTCATGCATCTGGTGACATCGATTGCGACGTCAAGGCACGCATTGCTGCCGCGTGGGCCAAATGGCGTGAGGTAACTGGTGTCATTTGTGACCCCAAGATGCCGGTAAAGTTAAAGGGACAGGTCTATAAGACCATCATTAGGCCTGTCCTTTTATACGGCTGTGAAGCGTGGCCGGTGTTAGAGCGACACAAGCAAGAACTGCGTGTCACGGAGATGAATATGCTGCGGTGGATGTGTGGAGTGACGCGGAAGGACCGCGTTAGGAACTCCCGCATTCGCGGTAGTCTTCATGTCCGTGACATTGCAGATAAATTGCAGGAGTGTCGGCTCCGTTGGTATGGCCATGTTTTACGGCAACCGGGTGCTTACGTGGGAAACAAATGTCTGGCCATGCCGCCTCCGCCGGGCCCCGGCAGGAGGGGTAGACCCAAAAAGTGCTGGCTTGACGTCGTAAAGGGTGATATGCGTGCCAATGGGCTCACTACCAGGGATGCTGAAGATCGCGCGAAGTGGAGTAGAAAAAGTCGGAAAGCGGACCCCGGGCACCGAAACGAAAGTTTGGGTGGCAACCGGGACTAACGCTATGATGATGATGATGATAACTTACATATATTATATTCACATACAATCATTATTTCAGTTAATCATATATATTTTTCTTTCCCTCCTTCTTTCATAAATATTTTATTTTAGTATTATTATTTATTTTTACTACTATATCTCATTTAACTACTATATACTATTTAATTATTAATATAATGGTAATTATTATATTATTAGTACTTATGTTAGAAATACTGGTCCACTGAGATACAGTATTCACTAGTTCAGGGGCCAGTGTGATTTTCTCTAGTCAAATAAGTTGTACATGATCTGTTGTGCTATGTATCTTTTATTTTTAAAATTTGTATCTCATGTATAAATAAATAAATAAAATAAATAAATAAAATAAATAATACGAAAATGCGATCATGTTTCTACAAAGAACATCAAAACTGTATTCAACTTTTGAGGTTGATTCGGATTCATATTCGAAATTAAACTACCATACAAACAAGTTATAAGGAATATATTTACAGATAAAATTTCCCGGAAGTAGGACACTATATAATAAAATAGGCAATCAGTTACAATATGAGACCAAAACAATAGACTCAAGATGTGACCAGGCTTAAACGCTTCAAAAATCTAAAACGTGTTCAAAATTGTCAATTGCTCGGCATCCAAGCGCTTATTCGCGATAAACCGGCCAGTTGCGTAATAATGTGCTTTCTTCCGCGAACGGTGTATCTCTTTCTAACCTTGTCGGACAAGGGGGACGGAAGATAGATCCCAAAGACTGTAAACAGGGCTGTCAACGCAAGAATTTTCTAATGAACATTGATTATATCGAAAATCGTGCAAATAAATTTCTTCAGTCATTATTTCGTGCGCATTGCTGGCCAGCTGAATGACTGCTGTATGGTAGACAGGTAAAAGGGGAAATCCAACATAACCGCACCGGCTTATCCCCGAATTCCGGCTCGTAACTAGTAAATTTTAAACCAGGTACTACTTGCAATAAAAACTTAAAGATTTCATTATATTTTTTTCGAGAATAAATTGAAATTTCACATCACTATTGTAATATGTCAAAACGTCCATCATAGCGTGCCTCAGTTATAGTTTAAAAGGGGATTCTCCGTACCATAGATTGCAATATAATCTAGGGTACGGGGAATCCCCTCTGTATCACAGATGTAATTAAATAGACCTATCGCTTCATGTGATGGCGCTTCAAATGCCATCTATACACAGAACAAAGAATTATTATAATATGAAATGAATGTCACAAACTGTGGTATGTTCGGAAAAGTTTAGATAACTATCACTATAATTTTTTTTTATCTCAAACTATGAAAAAAAATTTAACTATAATAATTTATCTTAGTTTTTAGTATTTTTAAGGTAGGGCATTGTGATTTAAAGGTAGGGCATTGCCCCACAATGTCCCCCTCCTAGCTTAAGCCGTGACTGGACATAACCTCATGTCACAAATAAATTAACTCATTCGAATTTCATAAGACGATACTCAATTATTCGGCTGTTAACTCTAGTTACACCTTTCTTTCGCACTAGTACTCATAGGCTCTATCTGGTCGACTGCACAAATCAGTTTCACTAGACAGATCGCCTGGTGATCTCGATAGCGACGTCAAAGCATGCATTACTGCGGGCCAAATAGCGTAAGGTGACTGATGTCATCCGTAACCCCAAAATGTCAATTAAATTAAAGTTTCATGTATATATGACCATCATTGGGCATATCCTCTTATACGGCTGAGAAGTGTTTATTGCTAGCGCAACATAACTAAGAATTTCGTGTCACACAGATGAATAATCTGCGGTGTAAAGGTAGTTTTACGTGAAAGGACCACGCTAGGAACTCTCACACGGGAACACCGAAGCGGAAGTGCGAGCTACAACCACTATTTAACGCTAAGATAATAATGATTAGTCCTCTATAGCAAAATACTAATACATAGACAACCCTAACAATTTTCCAAAGCAGTGATTGTAGTTCAACAAACTGCGCACGAGTCGATCGTTGAACCTGCACTAACAGTTATCGGTCTCTCACTCGCTCTTACCACGATACCTTTGCCCTTCTCTTTCGTGCTTTGATATAGAGTCTTGCACCATACATTGGAGCTTTTATTTAAGGGAATTTCGTGGGCTAGGTATACAGAGTGCAATGTATGAGTACATATGCATAAGTAACGTTAGCTTACCATAGTTGGACTTATTCGACTCTCAGTTGTCATGTTTTAAACATAAAGTACATAATGAAGACTTTTTGTACGTGTGCTGAGGTAACATGATATCAATTAATATATTCAAGTTGCCGTGTCTATAAATATTGATAAAGATCTTTTTTATCTTTGATAATGAACTATTTCGCTTTAGGACAACTACCGCGAATTTCCGATAATGGTGTATGGGGTCCCACCAGGACTTTGAAGTTGGGACATTCTAAGCAAAAGATCAAGTTCTGACGCCGTCCATTTATTAATAACGCGATGGTTCAGACAGCAATTGCCTTTTATAATTTAATTAGTATGTAGAAATTCATTATGAATGTTGAAAATTATTTCATTAATTTTCATTTATTTCATTAAAAACGGACATTATGGCGGATTGTAAGAATGTTCATTTTAAAAGATTGATAATATGTATGTTGATATGTTAAAGGGTAATCTATGGATCTTTCAAAAGTATATAATTATATAAGTAACAATAAACATGTAACAGAACATACTAACAACATAACATAATTTTTTAATTATATAACATTCATAAACGTAATTAAAATGTATTATTATGTATTTCATTACTAATCAAGTCACATATTATTTCCCCAGTTTGTTAAGTTTTGAGATGATTTTTAATAATTAAAATAGAAGTTTACGAAATAGAATTTGATTGAGATATTCCTCGAAACATATTCTAGAAGATATATGATCGTCTAGACTAAGCTTCGAGTCTAAGCTAAGATCAGCTGTCTTTGAGCTGATCTTAACGTTGCTCAAACAACAGTTGTCTACCAAAACCACGTACTTTAATATTACATTAAATAACAGGGGAACAAGAAAGTAATGTTATAATCATTTACATTTTATTTATATCTGTCTAAGGGCGGAGAAAGAATACTGACCTATGCGGCCGGGGTCAGCCTGCCGTAAAAGGCGACAAAACAACCCACCCTAGCTATGTGGTAGGGCCCCAAGCCCGTCTGGATGGCGACCACCTTTGGTCTTAAGTATGCCCCGCCATACTAAACCACCCCCGTTTCTTTAATTTTCAAATAGTAAACGTAAAAAAAATTACGACAGACCCCTGCACGGAGAATTCTGTTATACAACACGTGATAGAAGTGAATCCTTGAAAAATGTAAACTTCAATATAACACCGCACAAAGAAGATTATAAAGGAAACACTATATATATACCTAGTCAGGTCATAAATTCTGTCACATGTTTAATGTAAAATAATTGTAACAAGTTTATTCATTATGTAACCATTTATATACCAAAATGAACTTAACAAAACATAGATTCTTATGACATTAAAGTTTATTCAAAATGACCTCCGTGATTTTGAATACAAGCCTTCAATCTGCGCGGCCAGTCCTCTATCGCAGCACGAACGAGGTCCATGTCAATATCGGCGGCTGCCTTAATCAAGGATGTCTTGAGTGACTCCAAATTGGGATGAGGCTTTGAACACGCCTTTTCCTCCAAGTGTTGCCATATCTTGTAATCTAACGGATTCAAATCTGGACTGGAGGAGGGCCAGTCTTCGTGCCGGATGAAGTCGATTTCACGCGCCGCCAGCCAGTCTTGTGTGCTCTTCGCTCTATGAGCTGGCGCCGAATCTTGTTGGAATACCCAGTGCCTGTTATTGAACATGGTATGAGAAACAGGTTCCACAAGGTTCGTCAGGACTGTATTTTGATACACAACAGCATTCGTTTTTACACCTTTCTCACAAAAATGTACCTCTGTTAAGCCCCAATAAGAAACTCCCAACCATACCATGAGCGAGGATAGAAAATGACCTCGTTGGACACGCGGAATACGGTTGCTCGCTTCTTCACTACTGTGTGTGTACACCTTATCATTTTGTTTGTTGTAGCTCTCTTCTACAGTAAACATTTTTTCATCCGAAAAAAGAATTTCCCGATATTTTTTTCCCGCGTACCGCTTCAACAAAGCGCGGCATCTCTTCAGTCTCAGGTCCATTAGACGAGCATTCAAACGATGTCCTGTTTTTCTTCGATATGCCCGAAGCCCTAAGTCTTCATTTAACACCCTTTTCACCGTGGTTCTGCTTAACCCCATCTGAAGGGCCAACAGTTTCTGCTTACGTTTGGGATTTCTTTGAATTCGTGCCTTCATAGCTTTTATCACTGCTGGAGTCCTAACAGACCGAGGGCGACCACTTCTTGACCTGTCATCTACACTAGAGTCTTCATTGTATCGTTTGATGGTACGATAAATGAATCTTTTGGTTATATTAAAATTTTTCAGTATGTTAAAAATTTGAATTGGCGCGTAACCGCAACGATGCAACGCAATAACTGCAACACGGTCTTCTTTAAGCGTCCACTCCTAATTAAAAAAATGAGTAAAATTCTAAAAGTATACATTTTTATTTTCATGAACAATTCGAGATTCGAATTCAATAAACTTTTTTGTGGCCAGCATTCTAAAAGAAAAGTTTTTACTGTGTGACATATATATATATATATATATATATATATATATATATATATATATATATATATATATATATATATATATATATATATATATATATATATAATAGTAGTAACACATGTTACTATTATTATTACTACCTAAGGCCCTAAATCTATATTGTTTGTTGGGAGATATAAATACAATTTATTATTATCTGATAAAATTGCCCTCAACACAATAAAAATTTAAATTTTTTTATACGACTCAAATTGTATTTATGTGTTAATAAGTAAATTGTATATACTTTTACTTTTATAAATAAATATTATATATAAACATCCAGACTCGAGACGGGAATCGAACCCATGTTCTCCGCAAGTGTATCGATTGCGTTGGTGTTACGCCACGAAAGTCGATATTCTTATTGTATGGTAAGCCTTTGTAAGTATAATAATTAAAAAACAAATTGCACAAATTCTTGAACATCAAACATCCGGCAATCTTAAATTAATTCCTGATATATTTCAAAAGTTCAAGCATTCGATGCATGCCTGTAATTAGATCAAAATGTAAATATAATCTGGTTGATGAAGAATTGTATCATTTCAAGTCACGTTCAGACCCGACAACAGTGATATTAATACCACGTTTAACAATAACTTGGGATTACTTGCAGCTACAGATTTGCAGTTTCACATTGTTGCATTTCCGCAAAAGTTCACGGTGGCTAATGTACCGAATCTAGTTCGCTATTCATGATTATTATTATAAAAAAAAAACCAATAGTGTATCATCGTTATTAAACAAATATCTGCTATGTTCAATAAGTTAAACTTTGAGATGTGGAATAAAAACATTCTCATATAAAATTTTATAAGAATTATTTTAAAATAATATGATAATTTTTTTATTGCTGTAGGACAGCAAACAGGCTGACGGCCCCCCTCTTACAATTTAGCAGGTACCGTCGCCTAGAGGTATCGCGAAGACGCTGCTGTCCCATAAGGTTACAGGAACTTGGGTCACTAATGCCGGAACACAACACAAAGTTACTATGGCAGCATACTGAAGACCAAAGGTGGTCGCCATCCAAACGGGCTTCGTGCACTACTACGTAGCTAGGGTGGGTTGTTTTGTCGCCTTTTACGAAAGGCCGACTCCGGCCACAGAGGTCTGTATTCTTTCTCCGCCCCTGCACGGATATAATTGGTGTCCATGGATGGTCTATGACGGATATGAGAATGTCTATGGACAAGCTGGAACAGAAGAAATTAAGAGTGCCAAGTGAAGAAAAGAAGAGAAATAAAAAGTTTAATTTAAAGAGTAATTTATTAATTATAATGGAAATTAATTATATTATTAATTTCTTGGAAAAGTGCTATTTATGCAGCAATATAGGCTATTTTTAATAAATTTTATTTAATGTAATGATTAGAATCACATAGCGGTATCCATATATCACAGTTTGGGCGGCAAACTAATCATAATAGTCAAAATGTTGAAATCTGATAAAAGTGATCACAGGTGATTGGTTTGGTATTGCCGATATAGTAGTAATAATAATTGAGAACTATTTCTAGAGATTAGTCAAAAAGCAAATTGAACGTAACTATTATGCGGATTTTTTTTATATATCAACAAAGTTTCCTGATCAAAATCAATCCTCCACGAGCGTACCTTAGTGCGTTAGCCGCTACGCCAGGGAGGTCGTCAGTCAGTATATTTTTGTATAACAGTGCAAATATTACTAGTTATAAAAAACACTAAAGATGCTATCTATTTACATATGATTAATAAAATGTAATTTTATTACATAATTTATAATGTTATATTAATGGGCATTTAGGCAACTAATAGATATAAATTGTAAAGTGAATAACAAAATTTATTTTTTAATAACTACATTGTTTAAATCTTCATGCAATTCACTCTGGGTGCATTCTAATACAAGCTTTCTTTGAAGAATACGCTGTTCCATTTCATTACACGATACTGACTTTTATTGTAGTCAAAATTATCAAAATTTTAATGCAAATTTATTTATTATGATATAATGATATATGATGTCGTAGCCGTCATTCGGGCTATGATTAAGGGAAAATCTCCTGGCCACGACAGTCTCAGTATCGAGCACCTGAAGTATGCTGAAGAGCACCTCCCTAGAGTGTTGGCAGCCATGTTTAATTTGTTTATACGTCTTGGAGGCGTCGTCTTGTCGGAGGCGATGCCTCCGACATTCCCAATTACAGGCCAATATCCCTGGCTAATCTACTTAAAGGGTACCTAAAGTCACACGATGATCAGTTTGGTTTCAAATCTGGTTTATCAACCGAAAGTGCAATAATGTGCTTCAAACAAACTGTACACATTATACCGCAAGAAAAACACCAGTATTTGCTTGCTTCTTGGATTTGTCGAAAGCATTCGATCTCGTAAATTATGATATACTTTGGAAGAAACTAGAGCGTGATTCTGCTGTATCACCATCAATTGTATCTTTGTTAAAATACTGGCACCACAACCAGCAAAACGAAGTTAGACGGAAGGAGGCGTACTCGGATGTGTATCAGTTGGAATGCGGAGTGAAGCAGGGGAGACGTGCCTCGCCTCGTCTTTTCAATTTTTACATAAACCAGCTGATCGGTGAACTCAGCAGTACTCCTGTCGAATGTCACATTGATGGGGTATGCATAAACAACATAAGCTACGCTGACGACATGGTACTGCTGAGTCCATCGGTTGGAGGTCTGAGATGTCTGCTGTCTATATGTGAAAGGTATGCGGTAAGTCATGGCCTCAAATACAATGTTAAGAAGAGTGTGGTTATGATTTTTAAGGCTGGTGGTAGAACATATTATTTTAGACATACCCGATGTTAACTTATGTGAGCAACCCATGCAGAGAGTCTCTAAATTTAAATATCTGGGACATTGGGTCACCGAAAATTTAAGTGATGCGTTGGATATAGATAGGGAGCGTAGGTCGCTGGCTGTTCGGTGTAACATGCTGGCTCGTAGGTTTGCACGATGCACATTAGATGTAAAGAAAACTCTCTTCAAAGCCTATTGTCAATCATTTTATACGTGTGGCCTGTGGGTCAACTACACTCGCCGAGCATACAGCGACCTACGTGTCCAATATAACAATGGCCTGAGGATGCTGTTGGAGCTTCCGTCGAGGCATAGTGCGTCCGGCATGTTTGCTGAAGCTCGAATAGACGGTTTCGCTGCAATTATCCGCAAAAAATGCGCTTCTCTACTGGCACGGGTTCGCGATAGCACCAACACAATCCTAAGAGTATTCTCTGATGGGACTCTCCACTGCTGGGTAAATAGGTTCAGTGTCACATTCTTCAAAAATAAAAATAAAAATTTGACATCTTAACTAAACTTACTGACACTGAACCCATTTAAATTTAAATTAAAAATTTTTTGCCCAAACGCGTTTTATCCGGTTTATTATCTAGATTTATTATATTTTGTCTAATGTTTCTTTTATTTTCTGGTTTATTATTACTTTAAAATTAATATTGTTATTATTGTTACTGCATGGAATCATTTTATTCATTTTATTTAATTTCGTTATTTAGTTTAGTTATTTAAATTAATGATTTTGTGACTATGTATGGAACCTGGTTTCCGAAATAAATAACGTGATGTGCTATCCCTGCTTGTCACGATGTCCTCCGTCGAAGATTATGTATTTTTATATATATGAAGAAGGACGCATTGTGCGCAAGCTGCCGTATCTGCATTCAAGCGCAACGGAATGCAGGACCAAGAGCATTCGAAGACGCTCGGCACTGCAAATTTCCTATTTAGAAGCCCTCGGGACGTAGTTGTCGAATGTGACGAACGGACCCCGTAAAAGTCGGCGACCCGGCAAAAGTGCCACCCTGCACACTCAAACCGACACTCGGATGTTGTTTACTCAAGAAGAAACCAATAAAAGTCGCTTAAAGATATAGTAGATCATTGACAACGACATTTCGTGTCCTACTTTCAGTGTGAAACGAGAAAAATAATTTAAATAAAAAGGATGACAGATTATTCCCCAAAAAGGGGTTAACGTCAGGCAGGCGGCCGGTTGTAAAACTAAGCCACAACTATTACATGTAACATATTGTGCCGATCCCATATAATGTGAGATAAGGGCAGGAGGAAGAAGAGTTTATTATATTTATCGGGCGATACTATACCGGAGAATAGTTTCTTCGAAGATTGTATACAAATAGGTAGTCTTATTTCCAGATAATTGCCACTTAAAAGGGTGAGAGAATATAAATACGTAGCTAAAAATGCACACGTTTGCGTCATGTCTACATGAAGTACACTTATTATATGTTAGTGTGTATACTAGCTGACCCTGTAAACGCTATACTGCATTATAAAAAAATGGAGCCTTCACCCCCTACAAGTCTCATTTTGCGACAAAAAGCAGCTCATGTCTTTTTCCAAGATCCAATCTATCTCTATACTGAAATTCACCAAAATTGGATAAGGGGTTTAGGCGTGAAAACGTAACAGACAGATAGAGTTACTTTGACATTCATAATATTAATATGGATGCGATAAATTTATTTTGTGAGAGACTTTCAATAGAAATAGCTAGTGTCAGGGCAGAACGTTTAAGCATCGCATCGACATGACAACCTCAGTGGCGCAGTGACTATCGCACTCCAAAACCCTTCGGGGTCACTGGTTCGATTTACGTCTCTAGTCTAAGTGTTTATGTATAAGATGGATTTATTTACAAATTCAAAGTATACAAAAAAAAATGAATAAATATTTATTTTGGTAAATATTAATTTAAGATAAATATTTTATACGATACTTATTCGATTATTATTATTTATAAAATACTTGCGTTGACATTAGGCGTATATGCAAATAATTATAAATGTAATCTCTAATGAAATACTAAAGTTTTTTTTTTATTAAATTGTATTTATTGGAATAAATAAGCTTTCGAAACGTTTATGCAGTATATTTATTTAATACTAACATTCTTTAATATATTTGGTATCAGGAAAAATTGTGGACACTAACGCTCAATATGGTTTTTGTTATGTTGCGGTGAGTTACAGGTACGTATATAAAAACTTATTTTTATTATTATTCTATCTTGTTTAAGCATAATAGTATTAATACGGTAAAACGTGATATTTCGGCTTTCTGGCAAATACTTCAAATATATGATTATTCACAATTACTGACCTAAATAAGTGTCGAGTGATTAAACTATTTAATTTTATTAAGTCGTGGTGGGAACTTCTAGAACTGCTGCATTTTGGAACGATGCAAAACTACAAACTTCTGTAATGACAAGATTAAGCCTCTAACATCCCTTAGATCCGAACATAACATCCTTGTGCCTTATTGTTTTTTTTTATTGCGTAGGACAGCAGACAGGCTGACAGCCCGCTTAGAATATAGCAGTTACCGTCGCCTATAGGTGTTTGCAACGCCAGTGGCATCGCGAACACGCTGCTGTCCCATAAGAGTACAGGAACTTGGGTCACTAATGCCGAAACACAACACAAGGTTATTATGGCGGCATACTTAAGACCAAAGGTGGTCGTCATCCAGACGGGCTTGAGGCCCTACCACGTAGCTAGGGTGAGTTGTTTTGTCGCCTTTTACGACAGGCCGACCCCGGCCACAGAGGTCAGTATTCTTTCTCCGCCTCTGCACGGATATTATTGATGATGAAAAAGATAAATTATCGACACAAACATGGACAGTAACAATACTCAACTGAATATCGCGAACTAAAAGCTTCGGATATATTGGAAAACATTTCAAACAAGTAGAAAAACATGTATAAATTACAAGTGTAAAAAACCTTATGGCTTAATCACTCTCAACCGCTGTGCAGCAATTTCGACGAACTCTTCTCTTAGAAGCGGCGTATACAGCAAACTATATTTCAGATGCAAGTTTAAAAATTTATATGCAATCTCTTATAAGCATGTATTAACTATGAGTATGAGAAATAATGAATAAAATTAATTCATTCTTAGCTTGAAAATAATTATGGAACCCATCGTAGTTTAGTTAGTGCCTTAAACGTATACTAAAAATAATAATGCCGTAACGCCGTCAGATTCAGTCAAAAACATGCTAGAAACTTCATGTAAAATAATATTCATTATCAGTAATGCAATGAAGCTACGTTATGTAACATCTAATTTACTTTACATAAAAGGAAAAAGATTTTTACAAAACAGTTTGCGCAAGGTACAATGGACAGAGAAAGCAACGCTTAGAAAAACGGCGCTAATTCTAATGAATAAAAAAACCCGCTTTAATTTAACCGATTAGCATTGCGCTCGTGCGCTTAAATTTTACATAGGTCTTACAATGTTCCGAGGGTTGCTATCGCTTTTGAAGGACAAAATATTTATAAATTTTATTTATTTCTCCCAACATTATCATGAATTTGTCTATTAAAATAAAAGAATGAAGAGACAGAAGTACACACAGAGTAAAACCCGTCCTATGGAGCAGAGTTCCTAGCTCGTCCCCCTCAACACAATTGCCAACATATAAGCAAATATGTAAAAGTGCATGTAATTTCGTTGTGTATGTATCAGTGTGGGTAGGTGAATTTTTCAAGTGTGTGTGTGTGTGTGTGTGTGTGTGTTCGTGTGTGTGTTCATGTTCGTGTGTGTGTGCGTGTACCACATCATAATTTGTGGCAATCCGTATTACAAATCCTATTCTATCGAGTAAATTGCCCATAAAAATGACCCTAAAATATTATGTTATGTGATAGGAAATGACATCAGTGAGAAGCTTCCAAGACGATAACCAACCCTCTTTCTATTTTTACTATTTAAATAAGTATAATAAAACAGGTATAATTTTGTATATTTGTAAAGCTATTGTAACATATAATATCTGTCACTACATGTGATAATGTAACATATTTTGTGTGTATATATGTTATGGTGTGTAATTTTGTGTGTATACAAAATGTGTATGTATATTATTTTATATGTATTTATTATTTTTAAGGGCATGTATGAAGGGAATAATGAAAGTGGACGAAGCGAAACAAGTATGTAAGGATCGTAGCAATTGGAAAGAAGTGGTCTCTGCCTACCACTACGGGAAAGAGGTGTGATTATATGTATGTATGTATATTATTTTATATTTTGTTAGATTTTTAGTAATGTAATTATTAATTTATTTTATTTGGGTCAATATCTTGCCTCATAGGCCCGAATAGGTCTACACTATAAACCAGCGCTGGGTCAGATAATATTGACATAGCACCACGCTGAGTGGTCGACCTAATTTGGTGCATATAAAATAGTGCCATCAAATAAACGTATTTACTTCTTTTTCAATGATACGATCTGACGTCGAAATGTCGATAAACCTATTGTTTTATAAATTTATATTAAGTAAAAAAAAATCACATGTTTTCATAAGTGTATAGCAATCCTAATCATTTAATGAGATCTCATGTCCTGACGTAACGGCTAAAGCACGTCGGTACGCTTGCGGAGGTCACGGATTCGATTCCCGTCCAACGTCTGGGTGTTTGTGTATAATATGTATTTATTTAAATTTAATAAAAGTAAAGTGTATATGTTGTATATTAATTATCTAGTATCCATAACACAAGTGCTATACAACTTAGTTTGGGACTAGATGACTTTGTGTAAAATGCCCCAATATATTTATTTATACCCACATCAAAAAAGTCTAAGCAACATGTACTAATTTGAATTTTAGGATGGTGGATGAGCCGCTGTATGGATGAACTTCCTGAATGCACCTGAGCCTTTCAGTATTTCCGAGCCGACGGTACACTCGCACCCTTCTTGTATCAGGCCTAAACCCAAAACGCGACTCATCGGAAAACATAATTTTATCCCATTGTTTCTGGGTCCATGTTCTGCGTTCTCTACACCATTCATTTCGACAAGCGCGATTCCCGTGACGTATCGGTGGGCACCTAATTAGACGTCGAGCTCGTAGGCCGTACTCATGCAGTCGATTTCGCATAGTTTGGGGACTTACATCAACACCACTTGAATTTTGTAGCCTCAAAGTTATCTTTCGAGCGGTTAACATCGGCTGGCGTCTTGCAGTCAGTTGTATGTACCGGTCTTGCCGAGTGGTTGTACTCCTTTTACGGCCTGAATGCTGTTCAGCGGGTTCCCTTGTATTATTGTAGCGCTGCCAAAGACGACAAATAACACTTCTATGAATGCCAAAATTCCGAGATACCTGAGATTGATTACTTCCCGCTTGCAACATCCCTACAGCTCTTTGCATTTCATTTGCCGTCAAATGACGTCGCTCCATGACGTAAAGTATATTCTAACTAACAATTCAATTTTGTCGCTAACTTTATTTAAATGGTTGGTAAATTTATAAAATCAAGACTAAACGTAGCAATAAAAATGCACTTAAATTCAAACAAATTCCCTTTCATTTAATTTTATGAAAAAAACAAAACATAATCGAATCTTTTTTTACAACCAGCCAGTATGTCATCAATAACAAAAAAGTTTACATACCTACGCACTTTGAGTGAGTAGACTTAGAAATTAATTAGTATAAATGGTAAATTTGTAATATCATTCATGTTGCTTAGACTTTTTTGATGTGTATCAAGGACGGTATATTAAGGTGTATTATTGTGATTTAAGGACCAAAATACAGGCAATTGAAAATTTCACATCACTCAAGTGACTTCCGAATTAACGAGAATATATGTACAAGATTATTTAGTCGCTAATACTGTATCGAACGCGTCTGACCGACACGGCTGGCAGCCCCAACGTACATGTTCCTTGAAATAAATTTATACTGATATAAAACCACGGTTATGTTCTGAGACATTCAGCACAAATCTTGTGAAGAATATTTTACTAAGACGATATTGGACAATGATGACGACATATAAGGTCAGGACATGTAAGTAGTCTTACAAATGAAACAAATCAGTTGTTTCATAGCAACATACAAGTAGCAAGCTACGAACAACGAAAAATTAGTTTGTAACCGAATCTAAGAAATCGAACAATGTTAACTTAATCTTTACAAGCATATTCTATTTCGAGCCACTGAGAAGTCGATATTTTGGATCCGTTTCCCAGTAGAGTAAATTAAGAACCAACGTTCCCGGTATTTTCTTTGTTTTGTTGGGATCGTTCACAGTAACAATACATTGAAGTGTGTAGAAAAAATTCTTTCATAAATTATATTTCTACTGCATGAGAAATGCAGGTAATTCCTACATTTTTCAGTTCGGAAATGCTTCAATGAAAAATGACGGTAAACCTAGGTATGTATTGAAATGCAATAATTGCGTTATTGGATGCAGTCCATTCACGATATGGTACCCAGAGCCGGCCGTTATTAAGTGAGCTCCATTGGAAAAAGCGCAAACACTTCCTATTTCCGGCGAGTCTGTTTAACTCGTTTATTGCTTTTTCGAAATCAATTGCCTGTAATAAAATTCTATATAATATATTTTTTTTGTATAATATAAAAATGAAATTTAAATACAAAGTATTATTTAAAAAAATTTACTTCTTATAAATACTAAAAAAAACCTCAATCCCAAAATAAAAACCTAACAGGGTTTTAACTATACTGCATATGGGCCTTTAAAAGAAGTATTATTACATTTATTACTTTTTTTAATGCCGTGGCACAGCTGACAGGTCTACAGGCCTACATAAATTAAGCAGTTCTGTGACGCAAAGGGCACCACCGTCACGCTGCCGTTCGCAGAGGAATTTTATGACGCCCTTCTTGAAATACCCCATGTCGGATTTCGGTGGAAAAACTTCAGCTAGAAGCTTATTCCACATCCTCACTGTGCGCAAAATAAACGTTCTGGAGAACCTTTGCGTGCATATTTCAGTGACAGTTACTTATTGAAGTGATAACTTCTTATGAAAGGGTAACCCGCTTCGTTACGTAACGCGTTACGGCGCCAGTTTGTCTGGCTTCCCTTTCTCTCAAGCATACGGCAGCGGTAGGCAGGTGCCTTTCCTCTCACTCTAATGCACAGCGCTAGATCTATGCAAATTGCGACTTTATTACAACGAAATACAGTTGAGTTTCTTTTTTCTTTATAAAGAATCTACATTAGGGGATAATTTAATTTAATATAATTTTGAAACAGTTTTTGGAAATTCGTAAATTTTAGTTATTTTTGAATAATTTTTGGTTATATTGATAAATGACCTTTCCTTAGATTATCATATTAATATACCTAGTCAGGTCATAAATTCTGTCACATGTTTAATGTAAAATAATTGTAACAAGTTTATTCATTATGTAACCATTCATATACCAAAATGAACTTAACAAAACATAGATTCTTATGACATTAAAGTTTATTCAAAATGACCTCCGTGATTTTGAATACAGGCCTTCAATCTGCGCGGCCAGTCGTCTATCGCAGCACGAACGAGGTCCATGTCAATATCGGCGGCTGCCTTAATCAAGGATGTCTTGAGTGACTCCAAATTGGGATGAGGCTTTGAGCACGCCTTTTCCTCCAAGTGTTGCCATATCTTGTAATCTAACGGATTCAAATCTGGACTGGAGGAGGGCCAGTCTTCGTGCCGGATGAAGTCGATTTCACGCGCCGCCAGCCAGTCTTGTGTGCTCTTCGCTCTATGAGCTGGCGCCGAATCTTGTTGGAATACCCAGTGCCTGTTATTGAACATGGTATGAGAAACAGGTTCCACAAGGTTCGTCAGGACTGTATTTTGATACACAACAGCATTCGTTTTTACACCTTTCTCACAAAAATGTACCTCTGTTAAGCCCCAATAAGAAACTCCCAACCATACCATGAGCGAGGATGGAAAATGACCTCGTTGGACACGCGGAATACGGTTGCTCGCTTCTTCACTACTGTGTGCGTACACCTTATCATTTTGTTTGTTGTAGCTCTCTTCTACGGTAAACATTTTTTCATCCGAAAAAAGAATTTCCCGATATTTTTTTCCCGCGTACCGCTTCAACAAAGCGCGGCATCTCTTCAGTCTCAGGTCCATTAGACGAGCATTCAAACGATGTCCTGTTTTTCTTCGATATGCCCGAAGCCCTAAGTCTTCATTTAACACCCTTTTCACCGTGGTTCTGCTTAACCCCATCTGAAGGGCCAACAGTTTCTGCTTACGTTTGGGATTTCTTTGAATTCGTGCCTTCACAGCTTTTATCACTGCTGGAGTCCTAACAGACCGAGGGCGACCACTTCTTGACCTGTCATCTACACTAGAGTCTTCATTGTATCGTTTGATGGTACGATAAACGAATCTTTTGGTTATATTCAAATTTTTCAGTATGTTAAAAATTTGAATTGGCGCGTAACTGCAACGATGCAACGCAATAACTGCAACACGGTCTTCTTTAAGCGTCCACTCCATATTTAAAAATGAGTAAAATTCTAAAAGTATACATTTTTATTTTCATGAACAATTCGAAATTCGAATTCAATAAACTTTTTTGTGGCCAGCATTCTAAAAGAAAAGTTTTTACTGTGTGACAATACTTATGACCTGACTAGGTATATATAAAATTTAAGTAATAACCTAAGCTTTTCTCAAGTTAAGCAATTTCAATATTAAATAGTTAAACTTTTTTTATTATAACAGTATGCATCAAGTAAACGTCTTTTATGAACTTTTATTCTACAATTTTTAGGGGACAATCTCTTTTTAAATAAAGACCAGCAGTAATCTGTCATCACGTGGCAGCCCCGTCTAACTTGATACCTTTCCTTCATTACTTTTATATCCTGGTGTAAGTGCTTGCCTTGTTCCTCGCTATAATTTCCTAAATTATCAGAAAATCTATCCAGATGACCGTGGAGAAAATGCAACTTTATACTCGTATTTGCTCCTGAATTCTAAAAGCGTATTAACATTTTTTGCACAATTTCTTCATAATTTGATGCCTTATGTATATAGAAAATTTCCTACAACCAATACAAATAACTTTCAGAAACTGTCATAACTGTGATAATAATTGAATCTTTCATCAATTGCCGAATTTGAGGAACATCAAATATTTTTAATTTTTCCCTACCAAACTTAGAAAATTTTCTGTAAATATACTTGAAACAATCGCCCTCCTTGTCTTACGCTTTAACAAATTGTTTGACCATACTTTCAGTTTTGTCTCTATTTAATAAGGGCAGGTTCACATGACAAGCGCTTAACGCGAATTTTGATAACTCGCGTTTTCAACTAAATACATTCTATTCGGGCATTTTAATCAAGCGCTCTGTGAACGCACGCTTTGAGATCATTTGTTTTCTATGTTACCGTTCAGTTGAGCGCGCGTTTTTCATGCGGTAAAACGTATTTTTATATTCGTAAACTGCGCACTTGAAAACATAGTACCTTTCAAAACTTACTGTACCTACTTACTGTACCTTCCAAAGTTGAATAAAAAATACGTTAGCATTATTTCATATATGTGGAGTACAAGGGGACCTACCATTACCTTTTTTATAGCTAGAATTCAACAGACATGCTAGGGGCCCACTCTAAAGCAGGTGGCACCGCCGCCTATGGACGTTTGCAACACCAGAGGCATTACCAACACGCTGCCGGCCTCTAAGAACTTATCTTATGAGACTAAGTCTTATGTCTGGCAGCTTGTGCACCTTGTAAAACGTAACAAACTGGCGCAATGTTTTCCTTTTAGTTTTTCGATATTAGACACTTTAATCGTTAATCTCTTACACTCACTTCGAGTTAAAGACATTAACCGGCAGAAATAACGCGCATTTTTGCCATATAACAATGTAATCCAAAGTTAAACACAGTTTTATTCAAAACTTGCGCTTTGAAGCCACGTCGTACCCTCTAGGGTACTGTCACAGGTTAGTCACAGTCAGGGTAGTCACACAAGAGTCTTATTATCTCTGTCATACTGTGTACGTCGACGACTTCCGTGGGGTAACATTTAACGCATGTCTATACGCTTACGGAGGGCACGGGTTCGATTCCCGTCCCACGTCTGGTTATGTATAATAAATTTTATATGTAAAATAAATTTATTTACAACAAACTAAACTATACCTAGTCAGGTCATAAGTATTGTCACACAGTAAAAACTTTTCTTTTAGAATGCTGGCCACAAAAAAGTTTATTGAATTCGAATTTCGAATTGTTCATGAAAATAAAAATGTATACTTTTAGAATTTTACTCATTTTTAAATATGGAGTGGACGCTTAAAGAAGACCGTGTTGCAGTTATTGCGTTGCATCGTTGCGGTTACGCGCCAATTCAAATTTTTAACATACTGAAAAATTTGAATGTAACCAAAAGATTCGTTTATCGTACCATCAAACGATACAATGAAGACTCTAGTGTAGATGACAGGTCAAGAAGTGGTCGCCCTCGGTCTGTTAGGACTCCAGCAGTGATAAAAGCTGTGAAGGCACGAATTCAAAGAAATCCCAAACGTAAGCAGAAACTGTTGGCCCTTCAGATGGGGTTAAGCAGAACCACGGTGAAAAGGGTGTTAAATGAAGACTTAGGGCTTCGGGCATATCGAAGAAAAACAGGACATCGTTTGAATGCTCGTCTAATGGACCTGAGACTGAAGAGATGCCGCGCTTTGTTGAAGCGGTACGCGGGAAAAAAATATCGGGAAATTCTTTTTTCGGATGAAAAAATGTTTACCGTAGAAGAGAGCTACAACAAACAAAATGATAAGGTGTACGCACATAGTAGTGAAGAAGCGAGCAACCGTATTCCGCGTGTCCAACGAGGTCATTTTACATCCTCGCTCATGGTATGGTTGGGAGTTTCTTATTGGGGCTTAACAGAGGTACATTTTTGTGAGAAAGGTGTAAAAACGAATGCTGTTGTGTATCAAAATACAGTCCTGACGAACCTTGTGGAACCTGTTTCTCATACCATGTTCAATAACAGGCACTGGGTATTCCAACAAGATTCGGCGCCAGCTCATAGAGCGAAGAGCACACAAGACTGGCTGGCGGCGCGTGAAATCGACTTCATCCGGCACGAAGACAGGCCCTCTTCCAGTCCAGATTTGAATCCGTTAGATTACAAGATATGGCAACACTTGGAGGAAAAGGCGTGCTCAAAGCCTCATCCCAATTTGGAGTCACTCAAGACATCCTTGATTAAGGCAGCCGCCGATATTGACATGGACCTCGTTCGTGCTGCGATAGACGACTGGCCGCGCAGATTGAAGGCTTGTATTCAAAATCACGTAGGTCATTTTGAATAAGCTTTAATGTCATAAGAATCTATGTTTTGTTAAGTTCATTTTGGTATATGAATGGTTACATAATGAATAAACTTGTTACAATTATTTTACATTAAACATGTGACAGAATTTATGACCTGACTAGGTATATACATATGTAGTTTATTAGCTGTTTAGTATCCATAACACAAATGCTACGCTACTTACTTTAGCGTACTAGATAGCGTTGTGTGCATATATATAATATATATATATATATATATATATATATATATATATATATATATATATATATATATATATATATATATATATATATATATATATATATATATATATATATATATATATATATATATATATATATATAAACTAAGTTGTCAAGTATTAAGCAAGCAAGCTAGTTGCGATAGTTATGCATTTAAAATGGCTAGCACAATCTTGTGGCCATTGCATAACGAGGGTCGATGACCCCTCCCTACTGTGCATGATCTGATACACCTGGCCACAGAACACAAAACAGTATTAATACCGTATTTTTGATTATTCAATCATTCTTAGCCGAGTTTTATGATATTTTATATTAAAATATAAAACATATCTTTCTATCCATGCAGGGGCAGAGAAAGAATACTGACCTCTGCGGCCGGGGTCGGCATATCGTAAAAGGCCACTAAACACCTAGCTATGTGATAAGGCCCCAAGCCCGTCTGGATCCCGACCACCTTCGATCTTAAGTATGCCGCCATAATAAACTTGTGTTGTATATATATATATATATATATATATATATATATATATATATATATATGGCATTGTGGTCCAAAGAGATTCCAGAGGCCTATATTGACATTATCTGAGACATTTAACGCGATTCCGATTCCGTGGTTCGGACTGCTGTTGGTGACACAAAATCCTTCCCCATCACTGTCGGAGAATAACCGGGACGGATTCTTTGTCCATTCCTGTTCAGCGTGGTATTAGACGTACTATCAAACTGCATCAGAAACTCACATGAGCAGCCCCCATGATTGCTCATGTATGCTGATGATATCGCGCTGGAAGATTCGGTCAGGGGTAGGCTGGTGGGACGTATGAAGGTGTGGAAGGAATCGCTTGAGAACGCCGGTCTGAAATTCAACGTGACGAAGTCAGAGTACTTGGCCTGCAACTCCACAGATCCCACACCCGTGCGCATAGACGGTGATACAGTCAAGCGCACGAAACAGGTGAAATACCTGGGATCTGTATTTTACGCGTCTGGTGACATTGACTCCGACGTTAGGGCACGCATTGCTACCGCGTGAGTCAAATGGTGTAAGGTGACTGGGTCATCTGTGACCCTAAAATACCGGTTAAATTGAAGGGACAGGTCTATAAGACCATCATTAGGCCTGTCCTTTTATACGGATGTGAAGCGTGGCCGGTGCTAGAGCGACAAGCAGGGACTGCGTGTCACGGAGATGAATATGCTGCGGTGGATGTGTGGAGTAACGCGGAAGGACCGCGTTAGGAACTCTCGCATTCGTGGCAGCTTTCATGTCCGTGACATTGCGGATAAATTGCAGGAGTGTCGTCTTCGGTATGGCCACGTTTACGGCAACCGGTTACTGTCTATTATATATATATATATATATATATATATATATATATATATATATATATATATATATGTAGTATATATATATATATATATATATATATATATATATATATATATATATATATATATATATATATATATATATATATATATATATATATATATATATACTACACAGTGAAAGTTTGTGACACAACAAGAATATATTCATTATGACGACAAATAAATACAAATCTTAGTTAATACATAGCCCAGAACTTTGAAATGCCTGCTGACAAAATCAGTTTTAATCTCTAACAACGTATGGATGACTGGAAAAAGTTTAGTTTTATTTTACATAAAAGCTCCTTTCTTTACTTCTTATACTCTTACGATCATATTATCATGGCCAACTAGATTAGATGATTAAATATTTTAAAATCAGAATTAAAGCAACGCGCATCAATAAATAATGTTTGTCGGTTTTTGTAATTAATATAGAAATGTATATTGTATTTATGCATATTTATTTAAAAAGAATTAATTATACTTTTAATATAGTATTTTTACTGTTTCGCCCCGTAAAAATGTTTTTCCGATTGTGATCCTTCTGTTCAACTTTTTCATGGGCGCAAAAAAAAGACAAATGGTGACTGCTCTCTAACTCATTTGTCCAAAAAGGATTAATGTAATGATTATTACATACATATAATCACACCTCTTTCCCGTAGGGGTAGGCAGAGACCACTTCTTTCCACTTGCTACGATCCTTACATACTTATTTCGCTTCGTCCACTTTCATTATTCCCTTCATACATGCCCTTCACTTTAGGGTACTCTTGACCTGGCCTTTTTTCAAGACGTCCCTGATCACTTTTTTATTAAATATAAATAAATAAATATTCAGACTCAAAACGGAAGTCGATACCATGATACTAAAAAACGCTCTAATGTGCAAAAGCCGTCACTCCTCGGAAATTGTCATGTTTGGTTCTATTCAGTCGCATGAAAATTGTCGCCAAATTTAATGGCACAACATTGGTGTACATTTCTTTATTTATTATTATACAATACTAGCGGCCCGCCCCAGCTTCGCACGGGTATTTAACAAAAATTTCAAAATTAAAAATTATATACACACATAAACCCTTCTATTTGCGTCAGGTTACTAAAAAAATAAAATTATAAAGAAAGTTTGAATATTATTATTTCTATGAACTTTTATTTTAATGATTTTTTGTTATTATTTAATAAGTATTTTTTTTTTCTAATTTTTGTAAAAACCCTAGTGACGCACGCCTACATTGCATATGGTGCTGCCTAGCTAGCCGAACAGGGTGAGCGGCTACCACGCAACATTTTTCTAACACTTACATTTTTAAACTCGTGATACCTTTCGAATGGAATATCCGAATTGAATAATTCAAAAAGTTATATAAAGGTATTGAAGCAGTTTTGAATATGAAGTAATTTATTTTGATAAGAATTAATACCAAGATACAAATAAAGAGCCTTTTCTAGGGGCGGCATTTCAATTAAATTTTTAAAATAAAAGAACACTTATTGTGGCATAACTATAATAGTTAGACATATGCTGTCGCGACACTTTTTGTAAATAATGATGTGTTCTGCAAAGTCGTCGTACATTATTTTATTCTATCATCAATAGTTTTCGCAGCGCACGCGATTTAAATAATATTTTAGGTAATTTTTTTACACCTTGGTTTACATTATTGGTGTTTTAGTAATGATCCCTAATTTTTTGAAAATATAATATAGCCTATGTCACCCGGGGACAGTGTAGCTTCCCAACAGTGAAAGAATTTTTTAAATCGGGTCAGTAGTTTCGGAGCCTATTCAATGCAAACAAACAAACAATCAAATCTTTCCTCTTTAACTATATAATAGTAGTATAGAATATTCGATGTACACGGATAAATATGTACGACATGCAAATGAATTACTAATTACATAATTTCTACAATATTATATTGTATTTATATTTACGGGGCATACGTATATTGTATCTGTTATGGTACCTCTATGAGGTACATAGAGTAGCAAAGAATTTAACGTAAAAATATTGCCTGACGGATGTATACGGTGAGCGGTATTCACGATCGGTTTCTTCCGAAGAAAGGCTAAGCAGTAGACGGAATCGGTATTCGGAGGAATTACGTTGGGACATGGACAGGAAAATGTCATTGCTTAGAACTGTGTTCAGAGATAAACTACAATGTTCAAATATAATATCAAGGGTGTAATAATATGATATGATATATTATTATTACAAAATTCAGTGATTTTTTTATATAATTTTTATTCCCGAGAGCTTTAATATGTAAAATGCTTAATATTTTACACACAATTGTATATAATTTTTATCTAGTCACGCAGTCCCGTATAGAAATAAAAAAGAGTGTTATCACTTTCCTGGCAATTTAAAATTATAACGGATTTCTGCTAGTTTACTTAGATTTATGAAACAACACCATTCAGGAATTGGAGAGTAACCGAGAAGAAGTAATTAAAAAGCACAAGAAACATTTGTGTGACTTTACTCAACAGTAAACTTTTTTTCTTGTCTCGGGTAATAAAAACCCCATTCTTAACAGATTCCCCCGGCCCGGGGGGACCGAGGGATATGTGGGACTCCGGGAATGATTTTGGCTATCCGACTACCCACTAAAAACTCTACTGTTCTCCTATCGCCTACGCCCGGGCCCACGGATATGTGGCCTGCCGTCACGTGGCACGGGCCGGCGCCAGCCCACCCCTTATGTCCAAGAGTAAGCCCTGAACTTCAAAGTGTAGGTTAATGCAACTGTAATTAACCGTCCAAACGGTATGATTTATATTATTTATGTTATATACAATCAAATTTAAGTAAATTATCTAACGAGCCTGTCAACACCGATTGAATCTGCGATTCAACACGCGATTTATCTGATATCAAAATATAAAATAAATAATACACTAATTAAACTACAAACGTTATGTTCTCAAATAAGGTTTGCATTTCTTGGGCATTCTTGGTCAAGTAAAGAATGTTCTAACGCAAGCTCTGGAGCTTGCACATTTCTTCCCGGGCACAACATTTAGTTATTTTACATCTATTACAACAATTAGTCGGTGAAAAATAGGTTTGCTTTTTTTTTAAATAAGAAGACCACTTCAGACATACTTTTAACGAATTGTAAAAAACAGAAAAAACTCCTTCTGCTAGCTTGGAGCATACGGAGGGAAGAATTTGGTTTCTTATTAAAAAGTTAGTGGTGGTGCCAGACGACAGCCACCCTACCCTGTAAAGAACTAAACTTAGACGTAACTGTTTCATTTGTTTCTTTGTGCCTATTAAAAGTATTTTCGTTGCACAGTGACGGTATACTGTCCTATCCCATATCTCCAAAATGCTGAGCTATTCGATATTTTCTAGTTTAGAATACAGCCGGGTTTTAATCCTAATCAGAAAATAATTTTATGTACATCTGTGCAGTGGAGGACACTAAAATGCTACTAGGGTACAGAGACCCACCAAAACTTATGGAAGTCAAGTCAACATTACTTACAAACTTGTGCGCTTTACTGGACAAAAGACAATATCCTAGCGCACTCTGCTACTTCCCAGTATGGTGGTTAGGTGCTAATAGCTCGCACAAAATTTGTCAATAATAAAATCCAACACCCGAAAGGTTACTACGTCAAAATATAAGAAGTTGATTGGGTTGAAAAAAATTGCGATAGCAAACTAATTATATTTAAATTATTGGACTAAACATACACTTTTTAACATGACTAGAATTGTATTGAATATAATTTAAAACATTATATAAAATTTACAATTTATTTTGAATAAAATACTATTTATACTGAATAATGGTACTACCAAAAATACGCGGTTGCTAAAATGAATACAAACTGCAAACTACTATTTCATCTACAGCCATTGTCCTTTACCAATGTTACTACATAAATCTGAATATATTTACTTTATTTATGAACATTTGACTCTATTCATCTAGTGGATTTGCCAGTTATATGAAAACTTTCCTGTCCGAATGAAATAGTTGATTTTACTTAGTAATAAAAAAGAGAATTTTCATATAAAATCTGTGTATTAAAATAATTATTTAATAAAAATATATAACATGCAAGCTGCATATCAATTACTAGAAGCTCAATACTAACGCATGATATGTGTATTATTTTAGTACTAACCAGAATATAACCGAAAAAACATTCAATAAAATATATAAGTAAAATATTTTAATATTATAAATAAAAGCCGTTCTATTATTACAAGAATTGAAGTATTAAATGAAATCATTAATCAATGGAAAACTAATGATCACAACTGACATGCTGAATGTAAAGAAACACTGAAAGTATGTTCTGTGTCGGATACATGTCAAGAGGAATACACACTAGCAAGACCGATTTAAAGGGAAAAACACACCTTGTTTTGGTGGCTCGTTGTTATTGAAGAAGGCGAGTGAGAAATCCTCTTCAATGTTCGTGCGGACGCACGGCGTTGGTTCCCAGACGTCCATTTTTGGTACATTATACATACCAAGGACTGTCGCGATCGCGTGCCAGAAGCGCACTGAGCTTAAACTGGCTTAAAGCGCGGAGCCTGCTCCGGCGCACCGATACTTAAGCGACTCTACTTGCTTGTACACTATTAGAATTTTCCGTCAGCAACCAACTTGGTGGGGGAAGTTTTATGAAAGGAAAAGGTTTACGTGTAAGCAGCTCAAAACCAATTTGATTTTTTATACACTTAATATAATATTTTAATGTTTTATCACGTGTGATATTTTATCTGATAACTCAGTGTAAGACAGTTCAAGACCAAAAACTTTTCACTAAAACTATAACTTTATTTATTTAAACGTGCGTAATTTTAAATTAAATACAAAAACAAACTGTTTCGTCTATATATTTCATCAAGAACATACAAACAATGATATTGTTGAAGATCTTCTCAAAATACCTGTATAATCGGATTACATTATTAAGACACAACAAATTGTAATAACATGAAAACAATCGAAAGAAATGTTCTCGATGAAAAATATTGTTCGCTAAATGATCACTAGTCTATCTATAATTAAGTAGAAACTTTCCTATTAATATATATACAATTTAAAGTGATTTTTAATTAAAAATATTTTTATAAATACACTATTATTCCTCTAAATGTGCAACGCTAAAACTTGCAACTATTTTTAAAATTAATCTAAATTACCTGAGTGTCCACTTCAGTTTAGTTTGAATTAAATCAAAAATTATAAAAAAAAGAACCACTTTCTTAAACCAATTGAAAAATGTAAAAAAAGGAAGGAAAGAGAAATATCAAATCACTTGTTAGATGTTCAATTCGAAAATTAATAGAAATTGTAATGATGGATTCAAGAGAAAACTTTAGTGACAAGGGCTAGACTTAGGGCCGCGTCCTATCACCGGGAGAGATGCACTTAAAATGTCCCATGCCTACTGCGGTGGGAAATTAAAAGGATCGTGGGAGGCAACTTTTAGAAGTTTCACGCATGCGTATATATTATAACTAAAACAAAGGGCCTATGATTTCTATTGGCGCGAAAATTACTCACAATTTCGACTTTAATTCGCCCAAACTGAATTTTAATGGGTTAAGGGGGTCATGTGTAAGTCATCAGCCAATCAGGTAACATGTCAGAGAAGTGGCGTCATTTATTTGTTCTGGTTATGTCAGTCATGTTATAATTCCACGGGCGGATGACAGGCTTGTTCTTCGCATCAGGTTTAATTTCTGGTAAGGTATTAATAATAATATTTACGGTATTTTCTTCGTTCTTTTGACTGAAACTTTTAATACGGTATTTTATTTTTCCATACCACTTTACATTTGTCATTAAAGTCGTATAAGAATTTTTTATTCATTTTCAAATTATTGAAATGAAAGCTATTGCTGTAGCTTCGTAGCGACAGCAGCCTCTTTGATCCGGCATTTCAGGTTTTGTATAACCTAGTTAATCTGGTCTGACGACAGTCGCCCTGTGAAATTCAAATTTAGACATCTATTTTCTTGTGACTCTGTTCAAGGCAGTAGCAAAAACAAACAACGTGCGCTGGATTTAATTTGTAACAGCATTCAACAGCGGAGATCGGCGTACAAACTATAATACTATTTATTTATGTTCAATAATGCCAACAGATACTAGGATGATAATGATATACTTTATAATATTATAAATGTGAAAGTAAGTTTGTTTTTTACGCTTTCACGCAAAAACTACTAAACCGAGCATCATGAAACTTTGTACACAGTTTGTTAATCGCCCAGTGGAGCGGGAGTGATCGGCTAGTAGATAATAAATAAAATTATAATAATAATGGGACAATTCACACAGTGCCATCTACTTCCGAAATAAGAAGCAAAGCAGAGAGATTGATTTTCTTTTTTAAATAAATATATAAACAAACGACGAGCTCTGTAGTGTAACGGCTAACGCACTTCGTTACGCTTGCGGAGGTCACGGGTTCAATTCTCGTCTCGCGTTTAGGGGTTTAACTGTTTATGTATAATATGTATTTATTTACAAAAGAAAATTATATATGTATTATATCAGTTGTCTAGTACCCATAACACAAGTGCTAAACTATATACTGTGGGACTAGATGGCGTTGAGTGAATTATCAAAGTTATATTTATTTATTTATACACCCAGACTACAGACGCAAAAAGAACTCATGACCTTCGAAGACTTTCCGACGTTCTGACGTCCAAGGTCGTCAAAAAATTATTCGCACCGCATTTAGCACTATATCCCTTTTTAGTTGTAAAAAAAGCCCGAGCTGTTCTCCATGCAGGGGCGGAGTAACAATACTAACCCCTGCAACAGGTCGGCCTGTCGTAAAAGGCGACAACACAACTATAACTTCGTGGTAGGGCCTCAAGCCCGTCTGGATGGCGACCACCTTTGGTTTTAAGTATGCCGCCATAATATCCTTGTGTTGTGTTCCAACATTAGTGACCTAGGTTTCTGTACCCCCATGGGACAGCAGCGTGTACGCGGTGCACCTAGCGTCACAAACATTCATAAGCTACCGTCACTGTTTATTGTTAAGTCGCCTGTCTGCCTCAGCTTTGAAAGAAAGTGTACTTACGTTAAAAACTTTACGGCCAGAATCAAATGATTTACTTTTCTCATGCTCTTACACTAGTGTAACTAATCTACACGTTACACTGGCGTATAAAATGAGTTTCTGGGTTTTTCTTTTGACCTGATGTTCTCATAATTATACTATTCTATACAGATACAAAATATTTGTAGATGTATTACAATGATTATATTACAGCTTCAGTGATGTGTTTGTGTTGTGTGTGTTTTTCAATCGCTATATCTCAGAAAGTTGGTTCTTGGGAAACAAGTAATATTGGGACATTTTTGTCACCTAAATCTAATATATAAAATTCTCGTGTCACAGTTTTCGTTGCCATACTCCTCCGAAACGGCTTGACCGATTTTGATGAAATTTTTTGTGCTTATCCGGTATCTATGAGAATCGGCCAACATCTATTTTTCATCCCCCTAAATGTTAGGGGTGACCCACCCCCAAAATTTTTTTTTTTAATTTTTTGACATTTTATTATTTATATGGCAGAACAACGTTTGCCGGGTCAGCTAGTATACGATAAAATTTAACATTACATCACCATTATTGAGACCATAAACAAAATCCAGGTACGGGATCGATGGGGAATCTTTAGCATTCATTCATACCAATTTCTGGCTATAGAGCCAGCTACAGGCTATGCGAATTATTTTGCCCTTGAATGTTTTAGGATTATATTTGATTTCATATTTAAGATGATAATGAATTATCAACTGCATCCATGCTAAATGGCTGAATATGTTGTTACTTTATTATATGACTAGCTGTGCCCGCGACTCCGTCCGCGTGAAATAGTGACTTTTGGCAGCATTTTTTGTGGATATATCTTATGGTTTAATTTGGATTACAAACTCTATATATTCCGGGTTGCCTGGAAGAGATCGCTCTGTAGCGATAAGGCCGCCCATTGTAAGTCAAGTACATATTGATTGTGTAAATAAGTTTCATTGTTTTTGTAAAATTGGTTTACAATAAAGTGTTATCTATCTATCTATCTATCTATAAACCCTAAAATATAAATAAACGAAATATGCAAATAGTCAGTGTTATCGAATGCAACTACGCCATGCGCCTCCAGAATACGTGCGTTCAAACTTACGTAATCCAACCTAAGCTGAACCCTATTTCATATGATTGATGATATAAATATGAGGTCAATTTAAATTGGAAAATAAATTTCCGAAACTATCATTTTTAACAAAAACTATAATTTTTTCTAAAATAAAAATAGCTTAAGTTACTCCTTGTTACAACAGCTATCTGCCAGTGAAAGTCCCATCAAAATCGGTGGAGCCATTTAAGGGATCAGCCGGAACAAACAGACAGACAGACAGACAAAAACTGTAAAAAAATTTGTTTTGGTATATGTACCGTGTATACGTCCGAATGTACTTAGTAAAAAGCTGTTATTTTAATATTACAAACAGACCCTCCAATTTCATTTATTTGTATAGATGTATAGATAACCAATTCGCAGAGGTTCCGGGTTCGATTCCCAATTTACATGCATTTTTACTGTTTTATATCGCCTAATGTTTGTGGTGAAGGTAATATATTATTATAAAGTTATCTATATATTCAATATTTAATATATAGTAATCACTAGATGACGCCTGTGGTAATATTAGCTCTAGCTAACTTTTCCCAACGACGATTACAAACCCATATGGAAATTTAATGCAAGGTGTCGTTGAGGTCGTGGGTCGTTGTGTCGTGTGACGTATGTTCGTTGTGAAGTATTTACAGAGGTCGTTGTTGTCCTTATAATAATAGTAATCGCTGTAATCACTATTTGGCGGTTATTTTGATAATATTCAGCACTTGCTTGTGGTGGCCGCGTTCAGGTTATCGAGTTTGTTTACGAGTCCCGTAAACGCGTACAATTAATTATATTGTTATCTATATGATATTACATATTTAATCCTTCTGATTGCTTTAATAAAAATTGTACGGACAATTAGTTATTGTGAACACCTCACCAGTTCACTGGTACAACCACTACATGTTCATGTTAATTGACACTGAGAATCCACCACCATAAGATCACTCGTGTGAGTAACCCCTCTTGTTTTATCTTAATCTGAATATTCTACATCTCTAGGTAGAGAAGCCCGAGCTTAATAATAGGCACACTTACTAGCTGATACCTGCGACTTCGTCCACGTTGCTTGATATATTAACACAGTTTTTGTACGCATGCACGCTACACCGCTACCGCTTGCCTCACTTCTCCGCGGCAAGAAAACACACAACACTGAACACATAGTGCTTATAAAAATTGTTGTTTTTTAAAACTTCAATAACTTTATATTAAACTAGTTGTGCCCGCGACTCCGTCCGGGTGGAATAGTGACTTTAGGCATCATTTTTTGAATATTTGAGATCAATTTAAATTGGAAATTTAACCTACAATGTCCAACCTAAGCTGAACCCTATTTCATATGATCTATGATATAAATCTGAGGTCAGCTTAAATTGGTATATAAAATTTCCGAAACTTATCATTTTTAACAAAAACTAATTTTTTTATCTAAAATAAAAATAGCCTAAGTTACTCCTTGATACATCAGCTATCTGCCAGTGAAAGTCCCGTCAAAATCGGTGCAGCCATTTCAGAGATTAGCCGGAACAAACAGACAGACAGACAGACAAAAATTGTAAAAAATGTTGTTTTGTTGTTATTAAATTATTATTGTTGTTATTATGTAAATGTTGTTACCGTGTATACGTCCTAATGCACTTAGTAAAAAGCGGTTATTTTAATATTACAAACAGACCCTCCAATTTTATTTATTTGTATAGATGTATAGATGAAGATATCGCATAATTTTTTTTAGTTAAGGGCCAAGTGAATAAGAACTAAAACTTAAATATATTCAGTACTTTTGCCGTGAAGCGCGCACAGCTGCAGACTTTAATAATTAAAAAAAAAACTACCAACAGTGCATACAATGATGGATATCGAACCTGTGACTTATAAGTTGGAGTTGGATTTCGAATATAATGTCACATAGATAATACACACTTATACATTGTATCATACTTTAGTTATTTATAATCTACGGAGAGGCTA
Organism: Malacosoma neustria; assembly: GCA_963693495.1. Lineage (NCBI taxonomy): Eukaryota > Metazoa > Arthropoda > Insecta > Lepidoptera > Lasiocampidae > Malacosoma > Malacosoma neustria. Next base: position 1,913,012 of record OY856371.1, read on the forward strand.
ATTTTATTGACTACATAATGTTGGAACATTTATGTTGTAATATATAAAACGTTTTTTCACAAAATATAGGCATAGAATGGAGGTAATCGCATCGTAAGGTTTCTGAACGCATTTTTCTCGAAGGACTGTCCCTCCCCACCCTTTTTACTATTCCCTACATTTTTTTCTTTTTTTTATATAAGCAATCGTTGCCGCTCGTACATACCTCACCGTTCGTTGCTTACAAAAATATAGAAAAAATCAGACTACAGACTATTATTATGTAAGATATTCGTACTGGCACAAACGGAAACACATACAAAAATATTCTAATGAATACGTTACCCAAAAAATTGACAAACTGAAAACTTTAGAATTCATTTTCATAATAGGTAAACGGAGAGAAATCGGTCAAGATCGGCGACAATTTTAATGTCAAGTTTAAAGAAAATGTTGAAGAGATATTTTTTAAATATTATTCAATATGTTTTTTGACTAGATGCAACGGAATAAGAATATCACTGCAGCCGGGAGTGCTCGGACGTAAAAGGCGACAAAACAACCCTAGCTAGGTAGAGATCCTCCACACCTGATCTTTAAATATGCCGCCATAATCTTGTTGTGATCCGATAAGGGACGGCAGCGTGTGAGCGGTGCCCCTGGAGTCGCAAACATTGATAAGGGACGGTAACTGCTAACTGTTAAGTGGACCGTCAGCCTGATTGCTGTTCCACGGTAATAAGAAGTATAGTTTCACAGCTCACGCGACTAAATTGCAAAGGCAACCTCAATCGTCACATGTCATGTCTGTATGCCAATATTAATAAAAATACTATTCGTTAAATGAACCGCATGCAATTATCCGTGCAGGGGCGGAGAAAGAATACTAACCTCTGCGGCCGGGGTCGGCCTGTCGTAAAAGCCGACAAAACAACCCACCCTAGCTACGTGGTAAGGCCTCAAGCGCGTCTGGATGGCGACCACCTTTGGTCTTAAGTATGCCGCCATAATAACCTTGCGTTGTGTTTCGGCATTAATGACCCAATTTCCTGTACCCTTATGGGACAGCAGCGTGTTCGTGATGCCACTGGCGTTCGTGCCTACAGCAATAAAAAAATGTTATAGTTTAGCCCTACAAATAATCCTAGTATTGAGCTAAACGTATGAATTAAAATAGATTTATAAAAGAGAAGTTTATGAAGTAAAAAAAAATTGGCACGACATAAAAACCGCCTGATTCTTCCTTTTGCACCAATAAATAAATTTGAATTAAAGTATTTGATAAAGCAAGATTATTTTGGCACACGCGCTTGATATATTGTTCAAATTTTGTATTTTTACCATAATGATAGAAATTTAAAACACTTTTTTATACCTTCTGGATGCTCGTGATTTTTACTTGTTTTTTTTTTCTGTGGGCGCTTTTGAATATATTTACATTTTAACATTCACTTGGTTGCTATCGGACTATTTTCATACATTCCTCTTTAAAATATAAGGACCATCACCAGCCCAGATGATGATGGTTTTCCCATCCTCTCTTAATCTTTAAACTCATACATCAATTGTTGTCCCTATGGTCTTCCATTTTCGCTTTCGCAAATTTTTTGTACATATCAGTTATTTATCTTTACGTATTATAATGTCATACTGATCATTATATCAATATATCTAATCCATGTCTAAAGTATTAAGGTATAATTCGAAATTTGTTCGTTTATATTATATTGGTAAGTCAGAAACCTAGTTCTGGATAGAAAAACGTCATATTTTGGGGTTGGATATCTATCGTACTGGGTGACAGCAGTGTCTTCTTGGTTACGAAAATTCACCGAAAGATACAGACGGATAAAGGTGTCATGAGGTTTGCTCCTCTACCGTACTCAAATGTAAAAACCGGGCACCATTGTTAGCACCGCGTGTTAGGTATATGCATAGAAAGAGCTGAAGTACCTAAATACTTATTACAATTCAGAATAAATATTTAGTATAAAATCAGTTTATGAAACATAACGGTTCGTACCTACTGCGACACGCACACGGAGTGGACCGAACCTACTTTGACTCATTGAATTTCATCAGGACATTTGTTATTCTTATTCACAAAGACTGTTGACGCCAATACAGACAACAATTTTATATATATGAATTCACAATTCATAAAAACCGAGGATTGATTCCAAAAATATATCCGGTTCGATGTAAAACATTTTAGAGTATCAGTTAAATAATAACAGCCGCTCACTTCCCATTGATAGGATGTATACCCGCCATGCTTATCCGGCGAATTGGCGGGTTATACATCTAAGTATGCAGGTTTTTTCACAATGTTTTCCTTCACATGCCAATAATGCTATGATATGCACATTAAGCGATAAAAACTGCCTAAGATGTGCATATATATATACCTAGTCAGGTCATAAATTCTGTCACATGTTTAATGTAAAATAATTGTAACAAGTTTATTAATTATGTAACCATTCATATACCAAAATGAACTTAACAAAACATAGATTCTTATGACATTAAAGTTTATTCAAAATGACCTCCGTGATTTTGAATACAAGCCTTCAATCTGCGCGGCCAGTTGTCTATCGCAGCACGAACGAGGTCCATGTCAATATCGGCGGCTGCCTTAATCAAGGATGTCTTGAGTGACTCCAAATTGGGATGAGGCTTTGAGCACGCCTTTTCCTCCAAGTGTTGCCATATCTTGTAATCTAACGGATTCAAATCTGGACTGGAGGAGGGCCAGTCTTCGTGCCGGATGAAGTCGATTTCACGCGCCGCCAGCCAGTCTTGTGTGCTCTTCGCTCTATGAGCTGGCGCCGAATCTTGTTGGAATACCCAGTGCCTGTTATTGAACATGGTATGAGATACAGGTTCCACAAGGTTCGTCAGGACTGTATTTTGATACACAACAGCATTCGTTTTTACACCTTTCTCACAAAAATGTACCTCTGTTAAGCCCCAATAAGAAACTCCCAACCATACCATGAGCGAGGATGGAAAATGACCTCGTTGGACACGCGGAATACGGTTGCTCGCTTCTTCACTACTGTGTGCGTACACCTTATCATTTTGTTTGTTGTAGCTCTCTTCTACGGTAAACATTTTTTCATCCGAAAAAAGAATTTCCCGATATTTTTTTCCCGCGTACCGCTTCAACAAAGCGCGGCATCTCTTCAGTCTCAGGTCCATTAGACGAGCATTCAAACGATGTCCTGTTTTTCTTCGATATGCCCGAAGCCCTAAGTCTTCATTTAACACCCTTTTCACCGTGGTTCTGCTTAACCCCATCTGAAGGGCCAACAGTTTCTGCTTACGTTTGGGATTTCTTTGAATTCGTGCCTTCACAGCTTTTATCACTGCTGGAGTCCTAACAGACCGAGGGCGACCACTTCTTGACCTGTCATCTACACTAGAGTCTTCATTGTATCGTTTGATGGTACGATAAACGAATCTTTTGGTAATATTCAAATTTTTCAGTATGTTAAAAATTTGAATTGGCGCGTAACCGCAACGATGTAACGCAATAACTGCAACACGGTCTTCTTTAAGCGTCCACTCCATATTTAAAAATGAGTAAAATTCTAAAAGTTATACATTTTTATTTTCATGAACAATTCGAAATTCTAATTCAATAAACTTTTTTGTGGCCAGCATTCTAAAAGAAAAGTTTTTACTGTGTGACAATACTTATGACCTGACTAGGTATATATATATATATATATATATATATATATATATATATATATATATATATATATATATATATATATATATATACAAGAAAAGAATTGCTCGTTTAAATATATAGGATATAATCAAAAACTATGTTACGCGAAACCAACACGCAATCACTAAATGTCACAGCGCGGCTATAGTTATAGAAACGTTATCAATGTTGTATTATAGTAGTACATAGAAATCCTCCGGAACAGTCAGAGATATAAAGCATTGCACGTGGAGTACCATATTACCCCGTCCCTCATTCCCGCGTGACGGGCTGCGCGTCAAACATTTCCACCACTTCCTTTCGCTCTAGTTAGTTGTTGGTGGCATATATCTTATATTCCGTACTAGGTGGCCGGGGTTCAAGCTCAATTGGTTTATAAGCAGTACCTCACCTATCTGCTGTCCACGGCAATAAAACAAATTAAATTAACCAGCTCTGATCGAAGAACTGATCGGTGATTTACCCTCGCTGTTTAAAGAAGTAATATATTTTAGACACCCCACGAAAGTAATAAGGTAGCCTCATTCTTATTCTCATTATTTTGAAAACTTATATGTACTACAATAAAAGTACATATTACTACAATAAAATTTATTTAAATATATAATTCGTGTATTAATCAATTTATCGCATAAAACTACAAATTATAATGATGCTTAGGAACGATGTCACAATGAAATTTCACATCGCAAATGTCAATTCTATTCCCTCTCAAGATATGATAGACGATGTATGAAAGGAACAATGAAAGTGGACGAAGCGAAACAAGTATGTAAGGATCGTAGCAAGTGAAAAGAAGTGGTCTCTGCCTACCCGTACGGGAAAGAGGCGTGATTATATGTATGTATGTATAGAGTCGCTGAAAATCTTGAATGCAAATATTGGATAGGTCCTAGTGCGCACCAAGCATTCAAGCGGGTAATTTATTTACAACACCACTCCTTTGTCCTTATCATTTTTAGCTGCGAAATTTAAACTGGTAATTTCTATTTCAACTCAATCATGAAACTGTCAAGATGACGCACAACTTGTTGAGCTTGTCCCTTTTTATAAAATTACGAGTGCACAGAATCTATACAAATTTGAACCTATCGTACTATGGGGCAATACCGAGACCAACCTTGCTTAAGTTAGGCCATGGAATGGGATGCGTTTTACACAACATTTGCGGAGCCACAGTCCATAAGGAGTCGCTTAACCCATCGCCCATCGGCTTTATGATAGTTGCAACCGGTTCAGGACCATTTGCAATTTACGAGCTATTTCATTTACTTTGATTCTGATTGGTTGCATACTTTATGTAGCCGGCTATGTAATTGTCATAAAATGTGTTATAAATATATATATATATATATATATATATATATATATATATATATATATATATATATATATATATATATATATATATATATATATATATATATATATATATATATATATATATATATATATATATATATATATATATATATATATATATATATATATATATATATTTCTGGTATTCAACAATTATAAGCTCATGTATACATGATATGAAGAACTCATAAGGGCCTTAGCGATTTTTATTGTATCATTATTGTATCATATAAATATTAGTGAGTACGTATCAACATTTTTGCAACGAGTGATTAATACAGCTCATCGGGTTCGATATTTAGTACTAAAAATAGGAAAGTTTCAAATTCGGAAATTTCAACTCGAAGATTGGAATGAAAGAAACCGATCGAGGTGCGTACCATTTGTCTGCTGCTATGCCTTCATGTTTTGTCACTATGATAAATAAATCTTTCAATTTTATGCAATAATAATGTTTTTTTTTACTACATTATATTTTTTTGAAGTAATTTTATTTACATATTGTATACTATAAACGTTTTGTAGAAATATGCGAGGAATGATAGTGGATAGATACTGAAGGCTAGTACGTTAAGGAAAAAAGAAAAGGTGTGATGAATGAATGAATGTGAAGATGACAACAGTAACTAATAGACGAGAAGGGCAGGAGAGCACATTTTGTGTCAACCTGAAGAGGAAAAAAACAAACAGATGTAAGGAAGTTATATTAAACAAGTTTTATTCATTTAAATTGATAAATTTATGATTATCTCGGAACATGTAAGCTGTCACGGAAAAGGCATCGATGCAAACAACGTGCACAATTTTCGCCGTATTAGATAGAGCATTCAAAACTAAATAGCTCATGATTGAAAATAAAATCTTAAAACTTATATTGCAGAAAAAAAGGTGTTTAGTCATAAAGACACATGTCAAAGATATTGGAATTATCCATTACAACACTTAATCGTTAAGAATTTGCACATGAAGCTAAACTTTCCTCGGGTCACTGAACCAGGGATGGTTCTTAGAAACATATTTACATTACACATTCAACTGTGTTTGTATATTAACAAGGTTGTAATCACTTTGTTAAACATTTACACAAGTTAGGATCCAACCAAACTTGTTTGAAATAACTTTAAATAGAAATTGATACTTGTTAGGGAGTTTTCAAGGTTTCGTTTGGTTCGTTGCTCGAGTGCGAAGGTATTGCAAGGCTCCGCTATTAGACGACATGCCTGGATGTCTCATAAGATTGACTGATAAAAGTAAGCTAAGGAATGACTGTATGAGCAGTATCATTTCAGGGTGTTTTGGTTGATTGCTACACCAGCTTATCCTTTATATTAGATGAAGTACTTCAAAAAAATTGGCCATTGTATTTTAATCGCTGATGTAAAATTGACAAACAATGTTGGCTAAAACATCAGTATGATTTAATGTCAATACTAGCAAATCATAAGCAGCAAAATTAAAGCATAGCATACAATAGGTATTTAACCACTGAAATAAACAAATATACTTAGATAGTAAATTTCAGGTAAATAACCATTTATTTATTAGAGTATAAAACAGGTTACAATCATATGTAAACATTTAATATATCATAATACAGACCAGATTATAACCCAAAACATGTACTAAATTAAGTTTATAAAAATATTGGCTGTTGAAGAAATGTAACTTACATATTTGTAAACTTTGTTTAACAAATCGAACTTACATATTGCAAAATGGCTGATACTTATAACTATTACAACATAAAATATATAAATTTTTTTAAACCCCATAATTATAACAAATGTACGAGATTCTAGCTCAATTTCCTTTGCCCACTTCCACAATTTCGAGTTCTTCCACACATCCTGTATCCAGTATAATGAGTAACCGAGTACTTTGTAGTGCGCGCAGCGATGCAAGTGCTCTTCATAAAGCCTTTGATAGCCTTTAGGTGGTAGAGTGCCTCGTGTTTAATGGGGTTCTTGATTGGTTTGCAACGAACAAACGAACGAATTCATGGTATTTCAGTTAAAGCAAAATTGCTTTGTAAAATGTGTTTTAGGACACGAAAGAGTTTCAAGGGATATAAATAATGCTACATAACTTATTCCCTTTCTCTCTCAATAACTTACTTGATATTTCTATTTTTAATATATGAAAATAGTTACATACAATATTATTAAGCGGGTGTCTATGTTGGGTGTTACTCTTACAGACAAACTCCGAAATAAGGGAAATCTGTTCTAAGGCCGATCGACGATAGAGCTAACAGAGTCCTAGAGGGTGTTAACGTCTTTGCAAACGTAGTGGAGGACGCCTCTAGCTCTTAGATTTGAAGGATGAATTATGATTACATTAGAATGTGTTAAAAAATATCCCGTATTTATTGTTTACTTAGTTAAACACAGAATCAATAAGAATTGAACAAGGATGAAACTTTCGTGCAAATATTTATTTCCAGTCATTCATAATACTTTAACAAAAGAGTTTAAACAAACAAAAATAGTACACAACTTAAATTTCTAAACAATCAAAACAAGTATGAAACTTTTTTTTTCTATCTGGAGTTCAGCTGATAGGCAAGCGGCCCACCCTTAAGCAGGTGTTCGCCGTCGCCTATGGACGTCTGCAACAGAGGCATTACCAAAGCGCTGCCGGCTTTTAGAAAAGAAACTTATAATAAGAGAAGGGAAGGTGTATGTTACATCGGACATTCAGTAACTATAGTAAATACAGCAATTTCTAAGTGGTCAATTAATACCAAATCCAATGATTAACCATTATTTACGAAGTATTCTTAAACGTCAACAAGCGTGTCGAATGAGGTAAGGTACGAGTATATTTAATTCAACATTTTCAACGTTTCTATCAGGTCCAATGAAGTTTGCACGATTATCAGTAAAAATTATCGTCATGAAGCAATTTACTTAGTATGCCAAAGATTCTATTTCGTCACCTACTATGACACTTTTGCTTGCATATGCTTTTAATTTCAAAATATTATTGATTATAAATGAGTATATTAGAAGTGTGAAATTAGGACAGTTATTAAAAAACTTAAAAGGAACAGACTAGCGTGGTTTGGCCATTGCGCAGAGAAGAATGTCATATATCAAGAAATAAGAATGGATAGATACAGAAGCAGAGGTAGACCAAAAAAAGATGAATGAAATACGTTGATATGAAAGATGATATGTCAAAAAAGGGTAGATAGCTAGATAGATAACACTATATTGTAAACCAAATAACTTTTTTTTTTAAATTAAGGTTCGCAAACTGGTCATATCAGCGATAAATAGGCAAACAAAAATAATAAGATATAACAAAAACATGGTAGCTGAATGACCTACTTGATGCGAACACAGCATGCTTTTACATCTGTTACTCATAAATTCTAAGGTATTTAACTATTTAATCACAAGTGCATATAGACAACATATACATATTTAATTTAAATTTAATTTTTTTATTTGCTTGACCGATGCATTGAAAATATCGAGCTCATGGCAGTTGCGATTGTACGTGGCACACAGGCGATATAGTGGTGAGTGTTGGCGATAAACAGTGCGACATAGCGGAAGAGCGAGGGTTTTACGATTAAGCAGGCGGGTACTGGTTCGGGGTACAGCGAAATTTAATTTTTCAAGTAGGTCAGGACTGTCTACTTTACCATTGATAAGCTTATGAAGCAATACTACGTCAGCAGTTTTGCGTCTCACATGAAGTGGCAATGCTTTATAATGTTCCAGTCTGGAGTCATAGCTATCTAGACTGCGGCATAGATTGTTATTATAGGCAAGGTGGTAAATGAATTGTTGTTGCAATCTTTCATGTCGCTGTATATGAATAGTGTAGGACGGATTCCAGACCGGACTGCAGTATTCCAGTAAACTACGAACGTAGCAATTGAACAGAATAATTGGGATGTCAGGTTCCCTGAAAAGTTTAGTTTGTCTAATAACGAAACCCGCCAGTCTGGCGCCTTTTTTAGAGATAAAATCAATATGCTCTCTGAAATCTAACTTTTTATCCATGATTACGCCCAAATCACGAACACATGATACTTCAACAAGTGGTGTACCGTCAATGAAGTATTTGACGTCACTTGTGTTTCTTTTACGAGTGAATTTAATATGACAACATTTGGACGCATTTAGAATCATGTTATTTTGTTTACACCAGCTATCTATATTACGAAGTTCATGTTGCAATACAATAATATCGTCATTAGATCTAATGACTGTAAATCTTTAAGTCGTCAGCAAACATTTTAAATTTAGACGTAATAATGGAACAGAGATCGTTGATAAATATTAGGAAGAATAAAGGTCCAAGATGTGTCCAGATAACTTACAAAAACAATGACAATTATTTACGCAATCAATATGTACTTGACTTACAATGGGCGGCCTTATCGCTACAGAGCGATCTCTTCCAGGCAACCCGGGTTACAAGGACATTATTCCTTTTATATTGATGTAGAAGGGAGGTATGGCAATAAATAATAATAATATTTTATTTACAGAATAAATAGACAATATACTTAAAATTTAACATTACATATAATATATAAAATATCTATACAAATAAATAAAATTGGAGGGTCTGTTTGTAATATTAAAATAACCACTTTTTACTAAGTGCATTCGGACGTATACACGGTACATATACTAAAACAACTTTTTTTACAATTTTTGTCGGTCTGTCTGTTCGTTTGTTCCGGCTAATCTCTGAATTGGCTGCACCGATTTTGACGGGACTTTTACTGGCAGATAGCTGATATATCAAGGAGTAACTTAGGCTATTTTTATTTTAAAAAAATAGTTTTAGTTAAAAATGATAAGTTTCGGAAATTTTATATCCAATTTAAGTTGACCTCAGATTTATATCATCAATCATATGAAATAGGGTTCAGCTTAGGCTGGACATTATAGGTTCGAACGTACGTATTCCAGAGGCGCATGGCGTAACAGTTGCATTCGATAATACTGACTGCATATTTCATTTATATTTTAGGGTTTATAGGGTTTGCAATCCAAAATAAATCATAAGATATATCCAAAAAATTCTGCCCAAAGTCAATTCCACGCGGACTGAGTCGCGGGCACAGCTAGTAATAAATAAACATACTTAAATATCTATATTTGGGTGTGAATGTTGAGATGACGGCTAACAGAGAAGTGGAAGGAGAGAACATGTTGTGCCGACCCCATATGATGTGGGATAAGGGCAGGAAGAAGAAGTTTTTAATTCCAACATAATGGAGAAATATAATTTTAAATGTAAATTTAGTTTTTACAAAGGCGACTATCGCCTGACTTGACATTCAGCTTTACTTAACCTCGTGTGTTTGCGCCGTGTAAATACGAGAATACGCTACGAGCGCAGTACGTGACGAGTAGCGGGTAAAATGTAATGAAAAACCAATGAAAACTTTGTAGTGGTTTATTCTATTGATTTCATTTAAAATTAGCTCGTCGCTGTAAAAAAGTTTTAAAACGAGTTTTCATGATTGCTTTGTCAAGTTAACTAACTCGTTTTAATTACAATGTATGTTTTCCTCAGTTGGAATGCAGACGGCAAACACAACTAAATAAGTTAGCCCAATCCTAAAAGTAGCTCCGCTTCGCATCTTGAAAGATGGGTACGCCGGCTGGAATTGAGAGGCGGTAAGTGTTGTACTCTTCAGGCGGAAGGTGGCAGTGTTGATCCTGTTCGATCTAATTTTATTGGGAATGACTAAGCACTATAACCATATCGCTTTCGGGGGAGCAACAGGACATTGTTTGTTATATTTCTGTAGAACAGCAGGCAAGCTGGCGTCCCACCTAATAGTAATAGTTAGTAGATATCGTCGCCTAAAGATGTTTACAACGCTAACACGCTGCCATTCGCACAGAGGAACTGAAAACTGGGTCAGTTATGCTGAAACACTACACAAGGTTATGACGTCACATTTAAAGACTTACTTGGAGCCCTACGACCTAGATAGGGTTGTTTTGTCGCATTTACAATAAGCTGGTACAATAGTACAGCTGGGATTCATATTCAATTTTTTAGTGGAGAAGACTCTTGAAATTAAATAGTTTTTAAATTAAATTTAATCTTGAGAACTGTGGGGTAGTTACCTACTTGAAAAACGTTTGTGCCACAGATGGATTGTACCAACGCCGATAAGATAGCGTTTTGGAATATCATTGGAGAAGTGGATCGTTTAAGGGGCGATTTGAACTGTTATATGGATGAGAGATATGGGAAATTCGAGTACGGCAGTAGTAATCCAAAATAGGAGGATATGCTCAATACATGTACGGCAAATATGTAATTTAAAACAAAACCTGAGCATCTCATTTCCTATATGTTCGGGAGGAATGATATCCATATCGACTAAAAACAACAAAAACAAACTAGAATTCAAACAATCAATTATACACACTTTGAACAACAAAACTTTTAACAAAAAAGTCACTAATGAACAAAATACTTTAATAAATCATTAAGTCTCATCACGATTGGAAACCTTGCGTTTTGGAAGCCGGAGCTTTGTCAAAGGGCAAACAATGGCCACGTTTGCGTTGGTGCCTATTCTGGACATTTTCTCGATCTAAGATAGTCGGTGTAAGAAATTAAAATAGCTTTTGCTCATTTTATAGTTGCAATATACACGTTGTACATCGAGATTACACCAGTTGGTAAAGTTGACAGGTGACCCATCGGTTTAAGTGAGACCCGGTACACCCTTTAAAGTTTTTACATATAACCTTTTACAGAGGTAAATTAACATGTTCTATAAGATCAAGTTTTAAAACCCAGTTTCAAATACAGTTTCCCCGTTCTACAAACGAACAGCTAGAACGTTGGCGTATTAAACTGTACCTATTGTAATGAAAATTCCACGTGATGCTCTAGGCGAGCGAGTTATAAAGTTAACAACACAATATCCAGTAGGAAGCTGCTGTTACCAATGAAGTTTTCAGTCATTAATCAAACTAGGTTAATCCGAATATCTGAACAGGCCTTAATACGATCGGCATATGCATGACCTGGATCTAGCTCGTATAGTAACTGTGCATTAAATGTTTCTACATCTACCGTATTATTATAACGTATAAAAAGTTTTTTGCATATAGGTCCTTAGAAACCTTCTGTTTTCAAGCCTTCTGTTCGCAGGTCAATACTGGTAGAACGCATTGCTCAAAGACTTTCGTCTTCACACTAGGAGATGGTCGACGATAAAGATTTTCAAATTGAACTTTTAATTTTCAAGTGTTAACTATATATAATATTCATATATCATTATAATTCAAGTTAAAGTTATAATTCAATTATAATTAAAGCTCAATCACATAAACCATTCATTAATCCAGGGCTCGAAAGAGCCCTGAAATATCCCTCTACTGAATTATATGAGATAACCGTCAAATTTGATAGAATGGTAGTCATTCTCGCGGATGTAAGATTTAATTACGCAGAGGATGGATGGTGGAATTCTCGAAACCAAGAGTAACCTTATAGATATGTATAAAATACCATACCCGGTGAATTTCCTGTTGCTGGAGAATAAGGCTCTTCTTTAAACCTGGAAGAAAAGAAAATAATTGTTTAACTTGTGTTTTAACACCTATCAGAGTTTACATAATAGTTTTAGGAAGTAGTTATTTATAATAATCTGCCAATTGAAATAAACACACACACACACACACGCACGCATACATACAGAGAGGAGACACACACACACAAACACAAACGCGCGCACGCGTGGGCAGTAGCATCAGAGGAGCTCTTGGGAATTTGTTTACCATTTATAAACGCGTTTACCGTTATTAATATTTAATCAAATTACTTTTCCTTCATATACCTAATCTCTCTGAAAAATTTAATCAAGTTCCCTTTGAACTGATATTGAATCAATGGCTTCTCATTGAACTGTTGACGTCAATTAATTATTTTCTTTAATTTATTCCCAAGAAAACATACGTAGAATAATATATTTTTATATAAGATACTTCATCACAATCGTTTTTATTTTGAAATTAAATAATAAATAGGACAACAATATGTTCAACGATTTATCATTTATTAGAAAATCAATATAAATCCCATTACACAAGTGCAGTTTTAATATTACATTACGGACAAACATTTAAATCAGTTTTAAGGTATGAACAGTAATGACCAACTAATTAGAAACAACAAAAAAGTATAAAAAACAATATTTCTTTAAGTATTAGTATAATTATTTACGAAAGCGCTACTATCCACAGCCTACCAATAGTTATAATTAATATTTAGTGGCGTATCCCTTATTTTCAATAACAGCACTGCAAGGATGTGGCATTGATTCAATCAATTTCTTACATTTTTCTAGGGGGATTGAATTCCATGCTTCAACAAATGCTTCATATAATGTAGTTCGTTTTGACTGGTGTTATATTTGTTTGAGACTTTCTTTTTAACAATATACCAGAGATTTTCTATCCGGTTTTAATCCGGACAAATAGTCCGGATTAAAACCGGCTTAAAATAGCTTTAAAATTAAAATAGCTAGCCAGTCTAAAACAGAGAAACAGTGTAGTTTGCTAAGGAAACATTTGACGCTATTGGCCGTGTGTTTAGGGTCATTGTCATGCTGAAAGATCCAGGTTACAGGCAAATGATCGTCCGAGTAGGGCATCATTGTGTACTCTAAGATATTTTTGTATTGCCATTGATCCATTGTACCTTCAATCTTCCGAACGGGTCCAACTCCACATCCGGAAAAACACCCCCAAACTTTAATGTTACCGTCACCGTGCTTGACTATATTCCTTGTGTATTTATAATTAAAAGCATTGTTTACAGGACGTCTAAAATAGCGCTTTCCATCGAAATTTACCATATTTATTTTTGTTTCATCTGAAAATAACACTTCTTTCCATTCTCGTACCGTCCAATTAACATATTTGTTAGCGAATAATAATCACTTCTCTCGGTGTTGCTTGGTAAGAAGCGGTACCTTTCGAGAGATTCTTCCAAACAATTTAGCTTCCATTAATCTTCGGCGTATCAGTCTTGACTTAATGAAAAAACTTCATTTTTAATCTGGTTGGAGCCTTTACTTGGGTCTTTTTAGCAACACGAACGATTAGCGTATCTTCTCTGGGAGAGGTTTTTCTTGGCCGAGCCTTTCTAAGAACATTTTCAACGGTTCCATGTGTTTTATAATGAATGATCAATTGCATTAAAAACTTTCTTAACAGAACTACTTAAATGCTCAGCTATTTTTCTGTACGCCCACTTATGATATATTTGTAAATTAACTATTATTTGCCTAGTTGACGCGTCACAACTTTTATTTTTGCCCATTTTGAACAAAATAAAATTCAGATTAAATTTTGAATTGCTGCCAAAATAATAGAAAAAGCCAAGAAATAAACGTTATTCTCCAATTTCAAAAAATGAAGGAGCTTTGGATGCTTTTTTAAAATGTTTCTAATTAGGCGTCGAAGCGGACAGTAACAGAAAATAAACTCCTACGTGTGTAAGACTCATTTTGTAACTAACAGTAAGATGTTTTATATTTTATGCATTTAATGAGTTTTTCATTTGAGTGGCTACATTATTTATTGCATGATTATTAATTTGTACGTTTAAGTTATATTTTCTTTCTTCATAGTGTTTCTAATTATACATATGACCACCACTGTATAATATATAGAATTGTGATATGATATCAACTTCTCATAAAAAAATCGAAACACCTCTGAAGTTTGGTTTTGAATGAGTTTAATTTTTTAACCAAAAATATAAATAATGCCAGTTAATTATGGATATTATAAGGTAAATTAACATCATGGAGCCGCTGTTGCAGTTGAATAGGGTTAAAGTGGTAATTTTTTATAGAAACTGACACAATGACCGGTCATCTTGCTCAGACGTGACTCGATGTCTACCAGATCCTGGATGGCGAGTAAACAAACATACCAGTCTCCCGATAACGCTGATACACTCTATTAACAGCAGAGATGCTTAGATGCAATCGTGCAGCCATAAGACGCTGACTATACCCTGCATCCAGCAACGCCATGACTTGAGCGGCTTCTGTGGGCGAGGGATCCATATTTTTTGGAAAATATGTCTTTGGTAGGATGTCACAGAGCTTAGTTAACAATCACGCCCAAATCAACTCAGAGCTCAGTTAAAAAAATTCGAAAATTTAAATTCTAATTAGAAATTCTGGTATACCATTTTGTAGACTAATCAGTGTGTGTGTCATTTAAATGCCGACTGAATATTATATAGTTTATTTTGCAATTGTAGTGGTAGCTACAGTTTATTTTGCAATTGATATTTTGACTTTCAAATGCTTGCTCGTCGATCAGCGAATTCAATTGCTCTATTCTAAACAGCTAGCTTATGAATAAGTCATTACATGTAAAAGCTTTATCCTTTTATACTCTCCCAAATAGAATGATTGTGACAAATCCATAATAACTGCAATATGACGCCCAGTATCGAGTTTATACTTTTAAATTGAGGTACATTCAGTCGTTATCAATATTTCTAATATATAGGCCGCAATACTGCGTCGCAATATAAATGCAAGCTCGGTAGAATTTGCTGGGGTACACGATTTTGCATTGTAATTATCAATTAAGCTGCTGTAATGAAATTTTCCTTGTCCTTTGTGTTAACTTTAATACTTTACGTGCAAATGGATAATCGCGGGGATGCTGTTGTAGGTATCATTTGTGCATTTGAAAGAAGTGGTCTATATCTATCGCTTTCATAGTTACTTTGGGAGCATTTTGAGTATACCTCCACCACATTTCTTTTTCACAAGAAAGGACCGAAAATGTCCTTCCTTTTCACCAAACTTATACAACTGTACTTAACTGTAGAAGTGTTAAGTATCAATGTATCAACTTTTGCACCGTAGACTTAATTTTAATATGACACCGAATTGCATTGAAATCCTATCAGGGATAGACGAAACGCGTGATTCATATGTAAACTATTTCGTCAAAGGAATGCGTTTGAACATCGGCGAACTCCATGATGATTAAAAGTCTATAAATATTAAGTCACAAAATATTAGATAACAGAATGTAAGCCAATTACGTTTCATTGCGGCACAGGCATTTGGTAGCCCAGTAGAGATCGGACATCAATCTGGAGACCGCAGGTTCGAATTCCACGGTATTTATACTCCGCTCCGCTGGACGAATAACAGGTAAAAGTAAATCGAAAAAAATTAGAAAGAGTCGATGGAATCCAAAAAACAAATAGCCTTTAACCGTCTATAAATAATTCCGCGTCGAATGGTAGTATTCTGTAGTTATATATATATATATATATATATATATATATATATATATATATATATATATATATATATATATATATATATATATATATATGGTTCCTACCGATTGCCACTAAAGTTAGGCTTGCAGAATCTTTGCTCATGCCCATTTTGGATTATGCCGATGCCAGCTATCTAGATATAACGCAAGAACAACTTAATAAACTTGAGCGCCTCCAAAATCTTTGTATCAGGTTCATATTTGGTTTGCGTAAATATGACCATGTTTCAGAATTTCGTACAAAACTCAAGTGGTTACCTATCCATCTTCGCCGGAAAACTCATATCCTTTCACTCGTTTACAAATTTATCTTTTATCCAAACGCCCCTATTTACCTCAGGAATCAATTCGAGTTTCTTAACTCGTCTGGCCTCCGAAATTTGCGTACATCTACTGAACTATCGCTTAAAACTCCTGTTCATACTTCTTCTTTTTATAATAACTCCTTCATTGTTCATGCTATCAAACTCTGGAATGCACTGCCTATTGCTATAAGACAAGCTAAGTCACTACCAACTTTTAAAAATCACTACTTATCTTTAGTGTAACTACAAAACATATATTTATTTATGTATTCTACAAATATAAATATTTAAGTATGTTTATCTATTTATTTATTATATTTTATATGTATTATTGAATTTTATGTATATTATCTATTTATTATGTAAATAAAATATAATTATTATTATAAGTACCATACCTCCCTTCCACATCAATATAACACCAATAATGTTCTATAGCCCGGGTTGCCTGGAAGAGATCGCTCTGTAGCGATAAGGCCGCCCATTGTAAGTCAAGTACATATTGATTGTGTAAATAAGTTTCATTGTGTTTATATAATTGGTTTACAATAAAGTGTTATCTATCTATCTATCTATCTATATATATATATATATATATATATATATATATATATATATATATATATATATATATATATATATATATATATATATATATATATATATATATATATATATATATATATATATATATATATATTACTACCGCTGTTGGCGACATAAAACCTTTCCCCATCACTGTCGGGGTACACCAAGAATCCGTCCTTAGTCCGTTTCTGTTTAGCGTGGTATTAGACGTACTGTCAGACAGCATCAGAAATTCACATGAGCAGCCCCCGTGGCTTCTCATGAATGCTGATGATATCGCGCTGGCAGATTCGGACAGGTGTAGGCTGGGGCGACGTGTGATGACGTGGAAGGAGTCGCTTGAGAACGGTGGTCTGAAGCTCAATGTGGCGAAGACCGAGTACTTGGCCTGTAACTTCACAGATCCTACACCCGTACGCATAGGCGGTGACACGGTCGAGCGCACGGACCAAGTGAAATACCTGGGATCTGTGTTTCACGCGTCTGGTGACATCGATTGCGACGTCAAGGCTTGCATTGCTGCCGCGTGGGCCAAATGGCGTGAGGTAATTGGTGTCATTTGTGACCCCAAGATGCCGGTAAAGTTGAAGGGACAGGTCTATAAGACCATCATTAATTAGGCCTGTTCTTTTATACGGCTGTGAAGCGTGGCCGGTGTTGGAGCGACACAAGCAGGAACTGCGTGTCACGGAGATGAACATGCTGCGGTGGATATGTGGAGTGACGCGGAAGGACCGCGTTAGGAACTCCCGCATTCGCGGTAGTCTTCATGTCCGTTACATTGCGGATAAATTACAAGAGTGTCGGCTCCGTTGGTACGGTCACGTTTTACGGCAACCGGATGCTTACGTGGGAAACAAATGTCTGGCCATGCCGCCTCCGCCGGGCCCCAGCAGGAGGGGTAGGCCCAATTATTATTATTCATTGGAATACTTGCGATGGACAGGTGTTTTTTTTTTATGAAAAAATTCCCTGCACCCGATGAAAACCTGTATCTATTCACAACCATACAATCAACAGATGCTTACATCATAACCAGTATAAACGGTTTGCAAACATTGCAGCTGTAGTTGTGGGGACGTACCTCGCTTTGTAATTGTGACGTCGAATATGGCTAATATAAAAAATAGGCGAGTAAATAAAAATTAAGTATACAAGTTAGCTTATGCTCAATCAAAACAAAAGTTATTTTTATGTAAATTTTCTTTTCTTTTAATTTAATTATATTAGGTACCATTTTTTTTTTTACTTATGCGATATTTTTATGTTCTTTTAAAACCGGGTAAACTAATTTGGTTAATGTAAAAAAATATTGTGTGTATTCTTATTTATTTATTGTACTGTTTGTTTACCGAATAAATGTAAAATTTAAAATGAATAAAATTTACGAAACTACAACACATCTACATAAGAACCTAACTTCTGTCCGTTCCAGTCTTTTGTGCTAACTTCGTCGATAATCGTAACGAAAACAAAGTAATTTAGTTTACATTCCTTCCTACCATATTAGGTTTAGTTTTCAAAACAAATGTTGCATTGAATTCATAAAACACGTACTTGGAAAACGTAAAGGATGTAACCCGAATCTACAAGTAAAATAAATATTATTCAGCTCATATTTATATAATAAAGTTGATAAAGAAATTCACATAGCAACATTAAATAAATTTAAAATTAAAAATCATGGCTATTAAAAATGGACTATTCCGATACAGAAATTTTTATTCATATTGGAAAATAATATATTTATCCTAACTAGAAAAATCCACACCTACCCATACGCACATACGTACACATACACACACTTACACACGCACACAAACGCCCCCTCGCACTCACGCATTATGATCGACATTATGAAATATATAATATTCATATTTGCACAATTAGTTAATTAAAAATTGGAGAGGAAACTTGCCGCACAGATACAGTTAGATCTAGTTCTGGAGCAAGTGGAATCAATTATTTTATCTTTTTAGTCATTTTATATAATTTTGTAGTATTTAAGTTTCACCCTTATGATCTTTGGTAATAAAAGCAATTTAATTCTAAAAATAGAGGGTAAAAGGCCCAGAGGACGGTCACCAAGTCGATGGTCGGATCAAATAAAGACAATCACGGGGATCACTTTGCCTGCAGCTCTGAAACAGGCCCAAGACGGAGTGGTGTGGAAGCAGTTCGTCGACGTCTCCGTAAAGGCTTATCAAGACGGGCACGACCTTCAGGAATGAAGAATACGACGAAGAAGAAGAATTCTATTCAATTTATATAAATCTATTTCTTTAATAATACTTAATAAAATTCTATTTTGTTGGTCATTTATAGATTTTCATACCATTATTAACATTATTATACAATAATTATTGCTGTACCAACAGGAATTTTTTTTTTGTTGATTAGCTTTGATACTATTAATATTAAAAAGTAGATTTTTATAAATGTTTATTTTACTTGTATATTCGAGTTACATTGTTTAGTTAGATGGAATTACGATTAACGTATAGCTAGCTTATTTGTTTGAAGTTAAAATTTCTTTAGCATCGTTGTGATTTGAAACTCGATGAAACGGAAGTCACAGTAAAAAGAGACACCTATATCCTTACAATATAACGTGATAGAATGAGATAAAAGACATAAAGTGTCTCCTATATTTGTGGTCTCTTCTTTGAAGTGTGAATATTGAAGTTTACATTTTTCAAGGTTTCACTTTTATCACGTGAACTGCACACATGTTTTAATTGCTGAGGAAATGCAGTCAGGCTGACGGTTCACTTAACAATAAGCAGTTACTGTCGCCTATGGATGTTTGCGACGCCAGGGGCACCGCGAACACGCTGATGTCCGCATAGTAGTATTGGTACTTGGGTCAGTAATGTTGGAATACAACACGATGTTATTATGGCGGCATGCTTATACATCAGGGTCCAAATACCTAGGGTTGTATTGTTGCCTTTTACGACAGGCCGATCCCGAGCTGGTATTATTTCACGACGAAAAGTCCTTTAATGTAGACAACCTCTGGTTGACTTACATCTCGCATAATCTTTGATTTTCTGATTTGGGTCTAAAAGTCCGCTCTGTAACTGAAACCCTCGCGATGCAGCATACAACATACACACATATTGCCATCTATAATAATAATAAATTTATTTCTGAAAAGGAACATATACATATCTAGTTTAATTCTCCTGGCCCCTGAACTAGTTTACACTGTATCTCGGGGGCCAGGTTCCTCTCTTGTGATCAATAATATAATGCATATGATCTTATAATTACAAAAAAGGCAGAAAACAGAAACCAAACTATATAACTAAGCAGACCCATAACAAACTAATGAGCTCGCTTGTGTTTGTGTATGTATGTGTGCGTGTGTATGTGTAAGTGTGTGTGTACCTGCATATATATGTGTGTGCGTGCAAGTATATGTGTGTAAGAGAGAGAGAGAGAGACAGAGTGATTTCCTATTTTTATGGGTAATATTCCAATTACCTATATAGGTAATGTACAAATAAATAAAATAATGCAGATTAATTGTTAATGTTCAGGATTAAATTCGAATTGGAGGATACATTCGGAATACGTGTGATGGCAATTTGGGAGTTCCTTATAAGGGTACAGGGTTGTTTTTTGTTTGTTACTACTATAGCCAATGCAGATATCCTCACTTATTATAAAGGCTTAGTACACACACACACAAATAATAAAAGAAATGGGTAACCAAAGTTACCGAAGCACTGTATTCACAACAAACATTACTCTTAAAGAAAAGTGGTGTAAGTGTAATTTTAGACATTGAATGAAATAACATTTAAATATCAAAATATTAGTCCCAATCTTAGTATAGTATAGTCAAATATTAGTCCAATAGTCCCAAAGGACTATTCACACAACGCCCTCTATTTCCAAAGCAAGTACCATGTCATTTGTTATGGGTACTATGTAACTAATATACAACATATACAGTTGTTTGTTGTAAATAAATACATATTATACATAAATAGAATAGAAGCGCAACGGGAATAGAACCCGTGACCTCCGCAAGCGTACATAAGTGCGTTAGACGTTACGCCATGTACATTATTTTCTAATTTCTACATCGACTAATTCTATTATACTCACAAGTTGAGTTTAAGTCGTTCTTAAATATACACTTGAGAGAAATAAAATCGCACACTGACTTTTTTGGTTACGGCAGTTTTTTTTTCATGAATATGAATAAATATTGAAAAAAAAAGAACATAAACTTATTGAAAGTTTATGTCAGTACCTTTCTAATGATATTAATAGTCTAGTCAACAAGTTCAAAAACGTGAAAAATATAGAGCAATTGTTTTTAACAAAATAAGATGAAAAAAAATTATATTTCGTTTTTTGTTAATAACTTGAAAGATATTAATATAGCAATTTTTTACCTGCACCAAAATCCTTCAAAAACATTTTTCTAGAGGTGATTGCGAATCGAATGAGCCATCGCTCATATTTTAGGACCTTTATCTCTATTTTTCACGTTTTTGAACTTGTTAACTAGACTATAAATACAGAGTAAAAAAAATTAACGGTCGAGCAACTTCACTTTGATTATGGCCTGCTTCAAGCAAAGCAATAACTTGAGCGACTTCTGCGGGCGTGGTATCCATATTTTTCCTGTAAATCTGTATGCTTTGAGTAGATATTTTATCACGTTGACCTTGGGTATGCAACTGATTAAAATCCAACACAAATGACCTTTTTATACCTACGGATATATGTGCAAGTAGTGACAACGCAAACGGGTGAATTTGGCGAATTTGGTATACGGTTGGATTTTGTAAGTTACGTGAAGAGAATGATTTTCATTTTGTATCTTTGTAAAGATAAGCTTGTATGCTTTAATTTTGCCTAATGATTTGTACTCGTATACTGATATATATTATAATATATATCAGTTATTATATTATAATATATACTATTGAAAAAATAATCAGTAATAAACCAAGTTACAAGGAGTATGCGATTTTATTGTTCTCAAGTGTATTTTATTCCAAATCTGAGTACCACATACAAATAATTTGAATTATACGCCAGGGTTAATTAAATCAGTCAGCACTTAATGCTTTACTAAGCACTTAAAAAGACAATGGCATTCCAATAATCAGATATACGATTTATATCGATATATTTTTGTCAGTAGGTGTCACTCGAAGCCATTTTATATCTTCGCCATTAATCTTTCTATAACTATAACGATATTTTCGCGGTTACTTCAAGGTGCGATATTAAACTTCACGAACAGAATAAACATATGATGCATACGCCCCATTTAGTAATTCGTCTCAATTATGCACGTTCAGACACTGAGTCACAACACGCACTCTTTCCGAAGCGAGTACCGTTGCCTAGTCAATCACGAAACCTTTATTCAATCTAGCACGTATGAAATATTACATTTCTTTGGAGTTTTGTTTTGATAATGATACCGCCTGGCCACCGTGTAATTATTGACACCTAATTTTGTATTATTAGACTTACATATACTATACTTCTTTTGGCGCGTTTTGAAAAAATATGAGAGTAAAATTTTTAAGAATCGTCAAGATGGACTTAGCTTATAACTGTCACTCAAGTTTCCGTGAGATTTCGTTACTATATTCATAGTGGTTTCTCAAATAATCATAAATGTAAAATACGTGTTTTACTCAAATAAAAAAAAATATTAGTATACCTGTTAAAAGTTATACGTGGTCATAGATATAATCAGTGAGTGAACAATCAATCATTCTCTGCTTTCGTACCCTTAGGGTTGGAAATTTATGTGGGACCACCTTCGGGGTATACCTTTTCCAATAAAAAATTAAAGAATTTTGAAAATCGGACTACTCTGTAAAAAGTTATACGTGGCCATACGTAAAAAAAAGAAAAAAAATATACGCGTCGAATTGAGAACCTCTTCCGTTTTTTCGTCGATTAATAAAGAGCTGTAGTAACATACGGGATGAAATCTTTAGCTATTTTTATTATACAGGGTTATTGGTAATTCGACGTATTCCCGTTAGAAGGTGATAGGGGTGGCTATTTGTGATAATTTTGACCATATGTATTATGCAAAAGTAAACCATTTATGAGTTATCATGTTTTTTTAGCTTTTTTTCAAAATAAGTCGAAAATGCAATATCAAATATTTATTGAAGTGATAAGAAGTTATGGGAGGGTGAACTGCTTCTTTACGTAACGCGTTACGGCGCCAGTCCGTCTGGCTTCCCTTTCTCTCACGCATACGACAGCGGTAGACAGCCTCCTCCTCTCTCACTCTGATCTATTCGAATTGCGACTTTATATCAATGAACTACAGTTGAGTTTTTTTATTTATAAAGGATCTACATTAGGGAATAATTTAATTTAATATAATTACTTTAAATTAGTTTTTTGGAAAAATTGGAAATTTGTAAACTTTAGTTATTTTATTATTTTTGGTTTTATTAATAAATAACCTTTTACTTACATTATCATATTATTATACATAAAATTTAAGTAATAACCTAAGCTTTTGTCAAGTTAAATAATTTCAATAATAAATAGTTCAACTTAGATTAGTTTAATTTATCACTTCTGTCAGGCGTCCCGAGACGCACACGTCTTTTTTAAATATCAATTTAAATCTCATTTTTTCTTCTGATTTATAAAAATGATTAAACACTGTTTATTTATCAATATTAAAACAACAATAATCGGTCCAAATTTAAAAGTGCTAGACGAATAACGATATTATTTCAAAATAGTTTTGAGATTTTATGCCACTAAAATTAAAAACAAAAAAAGTTATAAAATTTGGCTTGCAAACTATAACCGTTTTGTTATCTCTCCAACAATTATTTTACAATCGAATATTGTATTGCCCGTTCCTCGTGCCACACTGTTCCATTCATTTACCCATCGGTCAACACAAATTGCTGCATGTTTTCTTTATTCAAGTCAGTCATTTTATTTGTTCAAAACATAGGTAGTTATGAAAGTTGTTACAGGATAAAAAAGGTACATTATGTTTTATCACTTCGGCATGCAAACATACATAAATTAACTACGAGTAACATACATAATTTTTATGTCATCTCTCTCATATATTTATGTTTGATATCATTATCAAATTGTCAATAATGTATTGTTTCTTAATACAGGTCAGTTTTAAATAGATAATATTGAAGAAATCATTACATACATTATCATTATTATTAATATATACACATCAAAAAAGTCTAAACAACATGCATGATATTACAAATTTACCATTTATACTAATTAATTTCTAAGTCTACTCACTCAAAGTGCGTAGGTATGTAAACTTTTTTGTTATTGAAGACATACTGGCTGGTTGTAAAAAAAAATTTCGATTATATTTTGTTTTTTTCATAAAATTAAATGAAAGGGAATTTGTTTGAATTTAAGTGCGTTTTTATTGCTACGTTTAGTCTTGATTTTATAAAATTAAGACTAAACGTACCAACCATTTAAACAAATTTAGCGACAAAATTGAATTGTTAGATATTCTTTACGTCATGGAGCGAAGTCATTTGACGGCAAATGAAATGCAAAGAGCTGTAGGGATGTTGCAAGCGGGAAGTAATCAATCTCAGGTATCTCGGGATTTTGGCATTCATAGAAGTGTTATTTGTCGTCTTTGGCAGCGCTACAATAATACAAGGGAACCCGCTGAACAGCATCCAGGCCGTAAAAGGAGTACAACCACTCGGCAAGACCGGTACATACAACTGACTGCAAGACACCAGCCGATGTTAACCGCTCGAAAGATAACTTTGAGGCTACAAAATTCAAGTGGTGTTGATGTAAGTCCCCAAACTGTGCGAAATCGACTGCATGAGTACGGCCTACGAGCTCGACGCCCAATTAGGTGCCCACCGATACGTCACGGGAATCGCGCTCGTCGAAATGAATGGTGTAGAGAACGCAGAACATGGACCCAGGAACAATGGGATAAAATTATGTTCTCCGGTGAGTCACGATTCGAGTTTAGGCCTGATACAAAAAGTCAGCCCGGAAATACTGAAAGGCTCAGGTGCATTCAGGAAGTTCATCCATACAGCGGCTCATCCACCATCGTAAAATTTAAATTAGTACATGTTGCTTAGACTTTTTTGATGTGTGTATTATCATCACTTACTCATCCAGTCTTTAACTGAGTAAGTAGATCATTTTATCCAGTAGCCATATTTTTAGTTTCTCTGGCATTGGGTCAATAGTAAATCTGTTATTGACAACGCGAATTTATTTTATATTTTAATGCATATAGCATAGCAATTTTTATGAAAAAGTGCAGTCCTAGGTACAACAAAGTTTAGTACTAGTCTCTCTTTATAACAGCATTTTGTAGTTCCGCCCATTTTCACCTCCATCGAATTTAAACGGCTTCCTATTAAGGCATACTTGATCCTCAAAAACGAGAGGAAACAGCTTTCAGAATGTTCATACAACGATTTCCACGCGCCATAATGATTTAATATCTGCTTATGAAACAAGTTGACCTGAACGTTGGTCATCTTCGATGTACTCTTGGCCTTATGAAAATATTTTAATGTCATATGAAAGCACGTGTATGAGATAAAGTATTCGCGGAACTTTGAACAATTTATTATACTCAGTCGGAGTTATATAACTTAGAAAACACACTATGAAACACTTACTAGATCCCTTCTAATAACTTGTAATGGTCTAAATTATGATGTGTATGTTTTACAGGAAAATAGAAATGTATAATATAGTCAGTCAGGACAGTCGCTCAGGAAACTGGGTCGAAAGTTCACGCTTGCGTATATAATAAGAAATGTAATAACCACACCGAGTCTTATTAGACTTTCAGTATGGATAATGGATCCATAAATATTGGTTTGATTTCAAACTAGGGTAGACACTAAAAATAAATAATACTAGCTGTGCCCGCGACTCCATCCGCGTGTAATAGTGACTGGGCAGAATTATTTGAATATATCTTATGGTTTATTTTGGATTACAAACCATATAAACCCTAAAATATAAATGAAATATGCAGTCAGTATTATCGAATGCAACTGTTACGCCATGCGCCTCCGGAATACGTACTTTCGAACCTACAAAGTCCAGCCTAAGCTAAACCCTATTTCATATGATTGATGACATAAATCTGAGGTTAACTTAAATTGGAAACTCAACCAAAAAAGTCCAGCCTAAACTGAACCCTATTTCATATGATTGTTGATATAAATCTGAGGTCAAGTTAAATTGGACTATAAAATTTTCGAAACTTCTCATTTTTAACAAAATCTATTTTTTTATTATAAAATAAAAATAGCCTGTTTCTCCTTGATACATCAGCTATCTGCCAGTGAAAGTCCCGTCAAAATCGGTGCAGCCATTTCAGAGATTAGCCGGAACAAACAGACAGACAAAAATTGTAAAAAATGTTGTTTTGGTATATGTACCGTGTATACGTCCGAATGCACTTAGTAAAAAGCGGTTATTTTAATATTACAAACAGACACTCCAATTTTATTTATTTGTATAGATGTATAGATGATTGAAAATGGCGAAAGAGAATGGAGGAATAAATTAGCTAAAGGACTTTAATAGGAAGATAAATAAATATATTAGGGCAGTTCACACTACGCCATCAAAGTCAGCAGCAGAAAGTTTGCGCCATGGATACTAGATAACTGCGGGAGGAGTAAGGAAAATACTAACCTCTGTGGCTGAGGTCGTCCGGTCCTAGCTACGTGGTAGGGCCCCAAGCCCGTCTGGATGGCAAACAGCCCTGGTGTATAAGCATTCCACCATAATAACCTTTTGTTGTGTTCCGCCATTAGTTACCCAGTCTCCTGTACTCTTATGAAACAGCAGCGTGTTAGCAGCGTCGCAAACATTTATAGGCGACGGTAAATGCTTACTATTAAGTAGACACCCAGATTCGTGGCATGAATCGAACCTTTTACCGTTCGATGTGCGGTAGCCGCTGAGCCACGGAGGTTGACGATCCTCCGAACAAAAACACGCGGTCTATAAAGCAAACTGTACTAGTAGGTTAATCGCTGGCATTGCCAAGGACGTCGTCAAAAATGGTTTACTTTTTGCCTGACCAGAGGGACGGTGGAGCCGAATAAATTTAAATTATAAAATATCCATGAAAAATCACTTATGCATTACAACTACGTCTCATGGCTCCCGTCCCGTCCCCTGGCTGCCCCCTAACAAATCTAACCACAGGCATTATATTAACAAATTTCAACCAAATAAAAGTGTGAACGAATATATCTTAAAATGTGCGTCATATTATCCAATAATGAATAATTTATTTGTTTTTTCATTTTGAATGTGGACAATGTCTATCTAAGTTTATGTTTTTTGATATATAAATTGTAATCAAATTATTAATGATTCAAAAAAGCAAAAAATGCCGATGAATTAATTGAATGGGGGAAAAGACCCCGAGGTCGCAGCCCGACAAGATGGTCCGACCAAGTGGCCAAAAAGCTGGGCACGCGTATCACAGGCACCCTAAACCACGCCAAAGACAGAGAGCAGTGGAAGCGGTGCTGTCGTGATATCGGTGGGGAGCATCACGACGCTCAGCAGTGAGCAAACGATTGGAGGAGGAGGAATTGAATGCAGTGTTAGAAGTAACAAACGTAATGATAACAATGAAATGAAGTTTTGACGCGAGCATGCTCTTCCAGATTTCAGAATGTAACCTACGTGGAAGTACTCACCATTCACATCTTAGCCAATCGCGAAACGGTATTTAATAGTCGCTACTTATTTTCAGAGATTTGTCTTCTATAGGGTTACACGTTAAGTCGACCAAGGTACTATACATTTTTTTAATATTCTTCAAAGAAAAAATCCCGTCCTAAAGTATCTAGGTCCGCTTAACCTGTAACCTTGTATTAAATAAGATGATAGAGGTTTGCAGTTGTGCGCGCATCACGGCAAAACTACTGGATAGATTTGAATTAAATTTCCAAAGTCTAATTTCTTACAATTGGCCTTGATCTAAAAACCATATTGCGATATCTTCATTTAATACGATGTTATTAAGTTTTCTTGTCGCGTAAAAGTGGGGCATGCGACAGATAATAGGAGGCAATTCTAGCCTAGGTTACGAGAAAATAATAGCCAGATAATAGAAATATAGACATATAATAGGAGGGCATCGCTCGGTTTATCTCTCGGGGCTGCTTGAGAGGGGGCGCTGTTGTCAGATGGCATTCACCCCTGTAGTAAACAAATACTGGCATTGATGTATTTCTTTTCTCATATGGTAAAAAAAAATAGTGAGCAGTAAGGCACCACAAACGGGCTCACTGTTCTCATAGGATCATGCCTCCCTGCATAGGCAACGGATACACACGCAACGCTTTATCAAGGTGAATTTGTGGGTTACATATGTCGGTGATCTAGGTATGCAGGTTTGCTCACCATGACATCCTTCACCGTCAGTTTGTTTTTTATTGCTATAGGACAGCAGACAGCGGGCCGTCCCGCTTAGAATTTAGTAGTTACCATCGCCTATCGGTGTTTGAAAAATCAGTGGCATCACGAACACGCTGCTGTCCCATAAGGGTACAGGAACTTGGGTCACTAATGCCGGAACAACACAAGGTTATTATAGCGTCATAATTAAGACCAAATGTGGTCGCCATCCCGACGGGCTTGAGGCCCTACCACGTAGCTAGTGTGGGTTGTTTTGTCGCCTTTTACGACAGGCCGACCCCAGCCGCAGAGGTTAGTGTCCCTTAGTAGGTTTCTCCGCCCCTGCACGGATAAAATATAAGAAAAAAATATGAACTTTAATATGTATTTCAATTATTACATTTGCCATCATAGTAGTTGATTAACATTAAATCTATAAAATGTAATATATAATGTATAGTGTATGTAATAAATGATTTTAATTGTATTTGTAAACAATAATTTCAAATATAATTAAAAATTTAAATTTCTGATTATAATCCAGAATCCATTACGCAGGAATCCACAGATACTGTACATGTATACTAACCTCTGCGGCCGGGGTCGGCCTGTCGTAAAAGCCGACAAAACAACCCACCCTAGCTACGTGGTAGGGCCTCAAGCCCGTCTGGATGGCGACCACCTTCGGTCTTAAGTATGCCGCCATAATAACCTTGTGTTGTGTTCCGGCATTAGTGACCCAAGTTCCTGTACCCTTATGGGACAGCAGCGTGTTCGCGATGCCACTGGCGTTGCAAACACCCATAGGCGACGGTAACTGCTAAATTCTAAGCGGGCCGTCAGCCTGTCTGCTGTTCTACAGCAATAAAAAAAAAAAAAAAAAAAAAAGATAAGACGATGAAAATAATATTTATGTGACTATCGTAGACACTAGGAAGGCATTAAAAATAAGAACAAGAACGGAATTAAGCGTAAAAAAATCTAATTGATGCTACCAACAAATGAAAGTGAATAATAATTACTAGAGAATTTGCGCGTAAAAATTGTTAGCATGAAATTCTAGTTGCTAACCAAGCTTCGATTTCGTACCGGGATTCACATTGTTATTTTTTCTTCATAATTTCTCCTAGACTTCAATATCCATGGCAGGGATTTACCAAGCGTAACCTTCATTAGGTCTAGTCAGCCCTTGAATCATGAAATGTCATCCCAACACCAATGCAGATTGCAGTCTCTATTACAGATTGCATCCATTTAATTCTGATATAAATAAATACACATTCAAGGGACAAGGCCAAGCCGATGACGACTAAAGTTGGTAATCGGTTACATTAACATTATTCTATACTTTCTGCTAAAATCTTCAAGGGAAGATATTTAAATGGACTTTTATTTATTTGCATCAATAGTCCTCTATCTCTTTCACTCTGAACTTCCGTTTAAGGTCAAGCGATTACCTTGAAAACATACGACAGAAGCAGCTGTTCCAAATACCAAAAATGGAATGTATAAATAAATTTTGAACTTAATTTGGTAAATAATGTATAAGTATATGATCAAGATAAGTAATATAAATTACATACGTATACAAATCGTCTTCGACTGTCGAAGAACTTGTGGTTTCAGCCAACACAGGGCAGCTCATTACTATTTTTAATAATTTAATTTTACTGTCCAACAAATATCAAAGAAGTCCCTTCATTATTCGTCCACATTTTAACTGCACGTTTAACACTATCATTTTATTTTGTTTTTATATCACATCCATATTAATATTTAAAAATATGAAAGTATGCGGAATAAAAGATGACTTTTTGAATCACAAAATTCTTACATGTGACAGGGTAAATTTGGGCGGTACGTAACATTGGAACGGCGTACTTATTTTCCTGATTCGATATACTTTTATCCGTGCAGGGGCGGCAAAAAATACTAACCTCTGTGGCCGGGGTCGGCCTGTCGTAAAAGGCGACAAAACAACCCACCCTAACTACGTGGTACGGCCTCAAGCCCGTCTGGATGGCGACCACTTTTGGTCTTAAGTATGCCGCCATAATAACCTTGTGTTGTGTTCCGGCATTAGTGACCCAAGTTCATGTACCCTTATGGGATAGCAGCGTATTCGCAATGTCACTGGCGTTACAAACACCCATAGGCGACGGTAACTGCTAAATTCTAAGTGGGCCGTCAGATTGTCTGCTGTCCTACAGCAATAAAAAAAATATAATTTAATAAATCTAAAACTACAAAACCTCTTTGGTTCTAATATTGCGATACAATATTATAATAGACGTCAATCTAATGTTATATCAGTAACGAGGGGTGCAAAACGCGCATGTCCAAGTTTGACCTTGAGCCCGCTTCCTGGTTCACGGGCAACGTGGAGTGTGAGACACCTGCCTTCTAGGTCAATGTGTCTATAGAACATTTTCATTTTATTGATATAGGCTATGATTAGTAAATCGTTTGAATTCTGAATTTCTAGCTTTACTCGCGACCTTCTGCTTCATTGTAATTTTTATATGTCCATGGAATTAGATAATTTAACTATGTAAGTTATTAGAACGAAGCTAACTCGTGTTTAATACTAATACTACGAAAATTTTAAAATAACCATTTAATTGGTTATTTTAAAATTTGTTATGTATAAATTAATCATATAATATTAGATCCCACATGCAACAAAATATCGTACGGTGGACAAATGCTGAATATGAACGATTTACGAGTTTAATTTTCTGCAATTTGCACATAATTGTTCTGTCTCGTATTGAGTCTTGAAACCTAAACGAACGACTACAGTTGTATAGATATTATAGGATGATAGGGTTTATCTAAGTGTATATATTTATTTTTATTGCATCCATTGGTATACGGATGGTAATGCACTAGAATATTTTTTCAACACTTCCTTTCTGAAGTTTTCTGTATTTAGGCATATTTTTAGTCACATTTTAATTTATGACAACCTCCTTGCGTAATATATATATAGCCATTTTTACAACCCATCAAAATAAACAAGCAGGCAGGACTCACCACTCCACTCACCGCACCACAACTTCAACATTTCAGCATTTAATATTTTAGTGTAAAATACACCAACGCTAACACACGTCGGTACGCTTGTGGAGGTCACGGGTTCGATTCCCGTCCAGCGTCTGAATGTTTAGGGGTCATCCATAAATTACGTCACACCTTAAAAGGGGGGGAGGGGAGGGTGTCACCGGTACGTGACTATGTGACAAGGGGCAGGGGGATTCAAATGCTTTGTGACGTCACATGTTAAGATTTAAAATACTAAAACACAAAATTTATATGTGAATAAAAAACTTTAAAAATATACGAAATTGATCTATATTTACTAATACTTTAGCAATAATTATCAAACAGCAATAATTATCAAATTATTGACACAGAATGGCGTTTGCTTCGGATCATGAAAGAAGTTAGTCAAATTTATATACTCGCTGATATCTTTCTCAGTAATTTTTTTGTTCACATTAGAAACAAAAAGCGGTATTTTAACATCAGCCGCTTTAAAATTACCCTCTGAGTTAGCTTTACTCAGTTTTCCGATAAAACGTATATATCGTTTTCTTTGAACTAGTTTCCATTCATCACTTTTTTGTAACCTACATTGTGCTTTTACATTTTCTTTTATTACTTCAGACATGGTTGTTTGTTTATAGCAATCAGTGTTTGACACAGCCGTTAGTAACACTGAGGATGTTTGTAGCGCCTGATTAGTTTTATGAGCAGCACGCTCATCGTCACACGGTCGAGAGATACGAGGACTAGGCGTCTCGCACACAATTGGAGCGGTCTTATTATTATTGTGGCTGTTTCTCACTTCACAGTTAACACTGTTAACAGTCGGTAATGCCGGTGGCTGCATCGTCTCATGCGATTTATTTTGAATATAACTATTTTCTACGGTATTTTTATATGACAAAATAATGTCATATCCAATTTTTGAATTAAATTCCAGTTTTAAACTTTCAACCTGAGAAATTAAATACTACATGTGTATTTTGCCCTGGCGAGATTTGTTATAGGATATTGTATTAGTGTATGGGGAGGAGCATGCAAATAGACAAGTATGTATGTCATTCAAGCATTACATGGGTATAAATATTATATATATATATATATATATATATATATATATATATATATATATATATATATATATATACTACTATATAACAAATCTCGAACGAATCGCTAGAGGACGAGATTTGTTATATAATACTATATAACAAATCTCGTCCTCTAGCTTTATAGAACACACAGATAAACACTCGCATGCACTCAGATTAGTTCATTCATAGCTTCGATCAACAATATTGTATATCGAAGATTCATAGACTCACTTGCACACACTTGCACCAGTACCGGATTAACCACATAGCAAGAGTAGCAATTGCTACAGGCCCCGCGTAAAAGAGGGCCCCGCATATTTAAACCCGCTAATCTCGGCCTGACCGTAATTTTTTAAATGAAACGTATTAACACGTGGTAACATCATATATTGAATTTATTTGATGTCACAAAAAGGTGAAACGTTACATATTTTCCTACTAACACAATCTACATCATACAATCGGTAACCTCCATTATTTCCTTGGCGAAAATAAAACAGAATTTCATATTAACACATGTTACAAAAATTCGTTCGTATAAATGCGAAGAATTTGAGTCGGTCCGATAATGAGCTAGAGCTCATTATCGGGCAGCGGACCGACTCAAATTCTCCTGTAGACTGGAGACACCACATCAGCAAAGTAGCCAACTGCAAGATCATATCCGGCGAGACTATCACTGCACAACACCGTCTTCATGTCATGGACCTCTGCGTGAAGCCCAAAAACAAACGTGTTGAGCGCTTCCATCGCTGAATCAGGTGGTGGCTATTTGATGAAGTCACGTCCCAGGAGCTCGCTTGAGCCATCGGCGACAAGTGCATTGGTGATGTAGTTTTTACGTTGGTGCTATAGTTTGAAGTATGGAAGCACACTTGCGCCCAGGTGCGGGGGGTCCTTTGAAAAGATTTGCTACGGGCCCCGCGCTTGCTTAATTCGGCACTGACTTGCACCAACACACTTGCGCGCTTACACACAATTGCACATACACACACACATGCACGCGCACTCTAATATTATTTAAATGTTTACGTCCTTATAATTTTGTAAAAATATTTGAACAACTGTGGTCACTGGCTTCTGTAACACAGACTTTGGTCTAGGTCATAAGCCAGGGTAAAAATGGTTGTATGTAGATTACTGTATATTTTACAAATAAACTTATTATTATTTATTTAATTTAACCTTCGCTTGATAATAAGCAGATCTTTTAGAAGTTTTGTCACATCCGTATGATCGAAAAAAGTTTGTGTAAATCATACGCCACAAACAATGAAATCTGTTCAGGGTCTGTAGTTTTAAATACTGATATCATATCTTCCAAATCCTTATTCTTCTTGTCTCTTCGTCAAGATACAATCTTTTGTTTGGTATTTGTAGATAAAAATAATAATTTTTTGGCCTCGTCTATATCCTCCTTATAAAAACTTGACCTACAGATCCACATCAAACTTTCATTATCCATTACATCATGTTTGTTACGTAAAAGCAAGCACTTCAGAAATTACAATGTTACAGTTAGTGCATTTCAACGTTTTAACATTATTCAGACATTTTTCTATAGCGAATAACGCGCGCGGTCGTTCGGATGCGCGTTCACACGACACTCCCGTTATATCCCGGAAATTAAGTTACATACATACATATAATCACGCCTCTTTCCCGTAGGGATAGGCAGAGACCACTTCTTTCCACTTGCTATGATCCTTATATACTTGTTTCGCTTCGTCCACTCTCATTATCCCCTTCATACATGCTCTTCGGTTTAGGATACTCTTGACCTGGCCTTTTCTCAAGACGTTACTGACGAGGTATTTCGGTCACACTGATAATGTTTGCAATAAATTTATAACATATGTGGATTAAATGATGGGTGAGAGGGATGTTACACGCTGCGGAAATGAAAATGCTCAGATGGATGTGTGGAATTACGAAAATGTATAAAATTAGAATTGACTATATTAGAGGAAGTGTGAAAGTAGCGCCAGTTATTGAAAAACTTGAGTGTAATAGACTAGCGTGGTGTAGCCATGTAATGCGCAGGGAAGAATGCCATGTAACAAGGAAAATGATAGAAATGAAAGAGCATTCATAGAGGAGTAGAGGTAGACCAAAAAAAGATGGATGGATTGCGTAAAAGATGTTAAGGCAAAAAAGGGTGTGAATGCTGGGATGACGGTTATCAAAAAAGAGTGGATGGAGAAAACATGTTCTGCCAACCCCATATAACGTGGGATTATATACTGGGCCCCATATAATGGGCAGCAGGAAGAAGTGGGTTAAATCTTTTCCCCACTCACACCAGGGCGGCGCCAGTGGCGCGCCGTGCGCCATTCAAACAAGGCGGCGTTGCGTCGACACGGCGCCCACGTCTACTTACTATACCTATGTATATACAACTAGCTGTACCCGCGACTCCGCCCGTGTGGAATAGTGACTTTGGGCAGCATTTTTTTGATAAATCTTATGGTTTATTTTGGATTACAAACCCTATAAACCCTAAAATATAAATAAATGAAATATGCAAACAGTGTTATCGAATGCAATTGTTACGCCATGCGCCTCCGGAATACGTACGTTCAAACCTACAAAGTCCAGCCTAAGCTGAACCCTATTTCATATGATTGATCATATAAATCTGAGGTCAACTTAAATTGGAATATAAATTTCTGAAACGTCATTTTTAACAAAAACTATTTTTTTTCTAAAATAATATTATAAGTTACTCCTTGATACATCAGCTATCTGCCAGTGAAAGTCCCGTCAAAATCGGTGCAGCCATTTCAGAGATTAGCCGGAACAAACAGACAGACAGACTGACAAAAACTGTAAAAAATGTTGTTTTGGTATATATATGTACCGTGTATACGGCATACGTCCGAATGCACTTAGTAAAAACTGGTTATTTTAACATTACAAACAAACCCTTCATTTTTATTTATTTGTATAGATAACACCTTGACGATTCCGTTTAGGTATTACAAATGCCCTAAGAATGTATGTGTTAAAGTAGAATATTAAAATTGAGGATTTTCTGGTTAAAATATGAACTATCTTGATATTAAATTTAATTCATTTATGGTTAGAGAAACGTGCTGAAATAACAGCGATTGACTACTTAGTGTATATGAAATATTTAGTTATGGTGCTTCCACTGGGTCCCGATATGGGGGTGAAAAGAAAGTGCTGGCTTGACACCTGTTAAGGTAAAGAGGAATAATGGACACATTGCCGGGAATGCTAAACGTTGTGTTAATTTGAAAAATTACAAAAACAGTATTTTCTTATTACAATATTTATAAATACAAGTTACAGACAGGCATCGAGGAGAAAGGTTTAATTCCAACCGAGATTAAACGCTTAATTGAAGCTAGCAATTTGTTGAATTACCCGTATATTTAGATAGCTTATTTAGTCCATCGAACAATTACATTAAATTACCTACATGTCTACTTTTCAGTCCAATCACGATAGCATTAAAATATTCAACCACACGGCTAACAGAAAGGCCATCGCGTTGTTTGTTTAATCATTAGGTTTCGCCGCCACTATGGCGCTAGGTTAATTTTTTTAATTTTCCATAGGTACCTGGACTTTTATCACTTTATGATTTATTATTGATTTGTTTTTACTTTTAAAAATTGTTGCCTTAATGATGAATACATGTTGCTAATATTTTGTATATAATGTTATATTATTTTACTATATGCCTGTTAAAATTAGTTCTGTTCGACCGCAAATAAGAATAAGGCCACCCCATTACACAGATTTTCTTCTAGAGATGAGTAACTCTTGTTGCGGAGAAGAGTTTTATTCCATGACTGTAATAAACTGCGGATCCAAAGTGCAATCCTCGGGTAAAATCGAGATTATTCACTAGAGTTTTTTTTTAATTGGAGTTTATTTTTTTTTGCGTAGGTCAGCAGACAGGTTGACAGCCCGCTTAGAATTTAGCAGTTACCGTCGCCTATAGGTGTTTGCAACGCCAGTGGCATCGCAAACACGCTGCTGTCCCATAAGGATACAGGAACTTGGGTCACTAATGCCGGAACACAACACAAGGTCATTATGGTGGCATACTTAAGACCAAAGGTGGTCGCCATCCAGACGGGCTTGAGGCCCCTACCACGTAGCTAGGTTGGGTTGTTTTGTCGCCTTTTACGACAGGCCGACGCCGGCCACAGAGGTTAGTATTCAAAGCTTAGTATTCAAAGTTTAGCAGATAAACGGCCCACCTGATAACAAGTGCTACACCAACCTACGGGCATTGCCAACCCATTACCGAGTTCAAAGAAATATTTCTGGACACACCCCATGTCTAAACCTGAAACCTCAGTTTATTCTAAATTCAGAGAATAAAATATATATAAGAGATTTCCACGTATATAGTCACTCATCACGATATCTGTGGAACCATTAGAGCTAAAGACTTGAAATTTGGTAGGAATATTCTTTTCACCGAGTAGAGGTCAGCTAAGAACGGATTTTACGGAATTCCACCCCCAAGAGGGGTTGCGGGGGCGTTAATTATTTATATGGTAGAACAACGTTTGCCGGGTCAGCTAGTAAAGAATAAAAAGCCAGAATATAAAGTTAAATTATAGTACTAGTTTTTGTCCCAGCAGACGCCAGGCTGACGGACCCCTTAACAGCAGTTACCACAATTACAGATGTTTGCGACTCCACTAGCATCTGAATGTGGACCTGGGTCACTTATACTGAATAACAATAATATTCAGGTTATTATGGCGACATACCTAGAGATCGGGTTGGTTGCCATCCAGACAGTCTTGAAGCTCTACCGAGTGGCCAAGGTTGCTTTGTAGTCTTTTACGACAGGCCAAAGCTAGCCACAAGAGGTTTTTTGACTCCGCCCCTGCACAAAGAGAACTATTTTTCGTGTTTTCATAATGAAACCTATTATATATTTATATATAATAGAATAATTGCACCAGTAGAGTGAATGCGGCCGTTTTATTGTCTGTATTCTGCCGCTGCAGTTAGAGACCTTGTAACTGTGACCTACTTGCCTTAAGTCTACCTTATTATAAATACATGTAAAGAAACTGAGTTTCTTTAATTTGTATTGGACTGTGCTGTCTATAAAACAGTACCCTATATAAACATTTAGTTAATAGATGGTGCTAGAAGCATTGATGAGTAACTTCTGTTAGTAAATCAGCTATGTTGGCAGTTGTCAAAAATGTCGTGATTATGATTTTAAGCTTATATTTTTAGTTCATTATACAAATTGAAAAAGTGCTTTAATTGTCGTTTCTTTATTTTCAGGTTTAAGTACATTACTTAAGTTTAATTAAATTGTTCTTGTTATCGTGTGCTATTTAAATTATAAAATAAAAGTTTATTTTCAGGAATTTCAGGGCAACGCAATTATTGAGGTGAAACTTCTTTGGACGCATAAAATTTTTACTGATGAAACGGAAATTAGCGTCACGAAGATGTGAAACGTTTATTCTAATACTTAAACTTTTAAACTCGTGATATCTTTCGAATGGAATGAAATGAATAATTCAAAAAGTTATATAAAGGTATTGAAGCAGTCTTGAATATGAAGTAATTTATTTTGATAAAGATTAATACCAAGATACAAATAAAGAGCATTTTCTAACGGAGGCACTTCAAATAAATTTTTAAAACAAAAGAACACTTATTGTGGCAGAACTTTATTAGTTAGAGAAATGCTGTCGCGACATTTTTTGTAAATAATGATGTGCTCTGTAAAGTCGTCGTACATTATTTTCTTCTATCATTTTGCAGCGCACGCGATATATAGAATATTTTAGGTAATTTTTTTACACCTTGGGATACATTATTGGAGTTTTAGTAAGGATCCCTAATTTTTTTTAAATATAATATAGCCTATGTCTCCCGTGGATAATGTAGCTTCTTAATAATGAAAGAATTTTTCAAATCGATTCGGTAGTTTCGGAGCCTATTCAATGCAAACAAACAAACAATCAAATCTTTCCTCTTTATAATATTGTTATACCAAACATTTCCGTTCGAAGCGCAGTCTATTTATTAAACTTGGATTATAAAAATCTATAAGGCGCCGATTAATGGTCATCTAGAGTTCACTAAATTAGTTTGCCAAAGAAGTTTCACTTCTGACATGTGTACTTTGTACGCACGCACTTTTTTTTTAAATTTGCGATACCAAAAACATATGTTAAGATCTTGCCTATAAACATATTTACTTTGAAATTAACTCCAATATATTTACTTCATATATATCCCTAAATTTAGATTTATTTAAAAAAAATTACATATCAGTAGCATTTCAT
The DNA here is from genome assembly GCA_963693495.1 of Malacosoma neustria. Lineage (NCBI taxonomy): Eukaryota > Metazoa > Arthropoda > Insecta > Lepidoptera > Lasiocampidae > Malacosoma > Malacosoma neustria. The sequence continues at coordinate 1,952,189 of OY856371.1, forward strand.
GGTATCAAGCTGCCCAAAGATGGATTTTCCTCAGAATTCAATGCTCTATTAAAGTCCCTAATGCGGCGAAATCATAACTCACGCTGACGAGATATGAAGAGCGGCCGAAAAGTTAGTTAATAATTGAATTGCCTGTGGAACAACGAAATCACCATGTCAGCCGTATCCGAATATTCGCTTTCTGCTAGAGGTATCTTACAGAGATTTAGGGTAGGTTCAAACCCGGAAGCGGTAACGGACCATAGCTTGTCCAAGCCGTGTTGGTGAGTTAGTGAACTTTTTGTTTTGTTTCTTTATATTTCGCTTCTTATTTTGTTTTGTTCGGAAAATAAATGGTTGACATTTAAATAAATAGCTCACTTATATATCTATAAACTGATTACACATTTATCTTTTCACATTTATACGAAAAAACCATTAAAAACTAGCGTTTAAATAGATCTAAATCTCGACAAACAACTAGTTCATTTACTTTTTTTGGGAACTATAATAAAGTAAAAATTTCCCCTATAGTTACAGAATGAGGTACTGAGAAATGGATAGGATTTCTAAGAGTTTTTTTAGGTACTTTTATGTTAACTTTAGACAAAAGATAAGGGAAGTCAACTTTTGATTTGAATATATTTTAATATTTTGCCCGTCTGGATGGCGACCACCTTTGGTCTTAAGTATGCCGCCATAACCTTGTGTTGTGTTCCGTCATTAGTGACCCAAGTTCCTGTTTTTTTTTCTTTATAAAGAATCTACATTAGGGAATAATTTAATTTAATGTAATTTTGAAACAGTTTTTGGAAAATATAAAAATTCGTAAACTTTAGTTATTTTTGAATTATTTTTGTTTTATTAATAAATAACCTTTTCTTACATTATTATATTAATATACATAAAGTTTAAGTAATAACTTAATATTTTCTCAAGTTGAACAATTTCAATATTAAATAGTTCAACTTAGATTAGTTTAATAAGTTATTACTTCTGTCAGGCGTCCCGAGACGCATACGTTTTTTTTAAAACGAATTTTAGCTTTATAAAAAATATATACAAAGTGAATAAACTTGCCTGTGGTCTAGTGGCTATTCATCTGGTTGCAAGCTTAAAAGTTATGCTTTAGATCAGCTCCTAGTCAGTAGACGACTAAATCCAAGCTACTAAGCCACATTTGATATTTTTTGGGGGATTTTACGGGATTTCTAGTAATGATTTATTGGCCAGCAGTGACTAAAATCTCAGAAATTCTCACTAATAAGAATGCTCAACCCTAAAATCTGGATTTAATAACTGTCGCAGAGTTCAAAATAGCGTCTCCAGTGTATAAATCTGTACTGATCAGGCGAATTTAATGAATAGAGGAAGTTCCACGCTGGAAGAATGAACGATGGTACCGATTTTAAACTCAAAGATTTTATACAAGTTATTCTAGGCGGTTAAGTCGATTGATTTAGATGAAACCTATCACTGACATCACAAACACTTAAATTTATAAAGAAATACAAATAATTGCAAAATAGAAATCAAATATATGAAGGAAAACTAAATAAATAGAACAAGTTACAACAAAGTAAAAGTTCTGAAAAAGAAGAATCCCTATAAAATGAAAGTAGCGAACAATACTGGCTACGTAAGTAGCGACCGGCAGCCTTATAAATAAAATAAAAAACATGCGGGGCAGTCTTTGGGGACTGCCGATAGAAGTGAAAAATAAGTAACTTGTGAATTGTATAGTCGAGCTATTAGATTATTATTTTCGGTTTATAAAGAAGTGTTTATTGATCAAGGATTAAAGTTTAAATTAGTCATTAACTCTTCTTTACAAACCAAAAATTGTTCACATAAAAAGTGCTCAACGCGCGTAAAGAAGTTTTCACTTCAAAAATAACTCTAAAAGTCAAAAGGTCGTTCCGAATCCAACGTGATCATGTAATGATCACGTTGATCATTACACGGAACTGTCGCAATAAAATCATAAAAAATGGCATATTTATTTAAGGTGGTTTAAAATTTAAAAAAAAAATGTTCTTGGTCACGATATTCGGAATATTTCCATTTTTACAGTCCATTTTAAGTTCAGCGCCGAAGTAGGTTGTTCAAAGCACGAGTGACTCCAAAGAGGTCAGAACAACTCGAAAAAGAACTCGGAGTAAAGAAACTAAAGAGCATGAGTAAGTACATGTTTAAATCTAATTTCTTGAGAATATACTTAAACTTTAAATGCGTTTTTCTCGAAACTACTTTTTTTTGTCTTGTGTGAGCCAAAAGGAGAAGAACTACTTGACCGCTTTGTCTGAAATTTTAATATGTTGTTCAGTCCAGTACTGGCTCTCGTCGGAAGTTTACGTAAAATATTTCTTTTTGTAAACAAAACTTTGCCAAAACGGGCTATTATCAGACTCGTAACTTTGACGCGTTATTTTGTAACTTTTTTTTTTAATTTATCAATTCTAGTTCCTGCGGTAGCTACTAAGAGGCCGCTTATTTTTTGATTTCAGACTATAGGAAGAGCTAAAACATCACCCACCAGCCAGGTCCATTTTTTTTTTGGAATAGGCGATTACAGCATCATTTTTTATCATAAAAAAAATTTCAGTGTAATTATGATTTCCATAATAAATGAAAATATGGGTAAAAAATTTCAAAAGCATTATTTCCTCCATGATATAAATATAGTTAAATTCTCGGCCGCTGGACCACCAAGTGGATCCCGTAAGTGTTGGGGGTGGTCTAGCTTTCAGACATTAAAATTCCAGCCGCGTCAATACTGTGCTAAAGGCAACACTCGCCAGTGATACTCTCACTTACAGGACACCGTTGTGTAATTAATGGTTATTTTTACAAATAACCATTAATTACTGGTGGTAGTCAATAGGTGGCTTACGCCACCTATTGACTATAATTTAGTATGAACAATAAACATTCTTCTTCCTGCCCTTATCTCAAATTATATGGGGTCGACACAACATCCTCTCCTTCTACTCTCCATTATTAGCCGTCATCTGAACATTCACACCTTTTTCTACTTCCCCTCTTGTATCCATCCACTCTTATATCTAGCATCCTCCTTGTTACATACCACTCCTCTCTTCGCATTATATGGCCATACCAGGCTAACCTATTACTTTTCAGCTTCTCAATCACTAACTAGCGCTACTTTCAAACTTCCTATAATATACTCAATTCTAATCTATTTATCTTCTTCTATATCTATAAAATCTTGTGTCACGATGTATGTTGCCAATAAACTCCAAAACTACTGAACCGATTTCAATCAAATTTCACATGTACCCGTATTTTGGTCTAACTTACTGGATAGGATAGTTATCATCTCAATTATTCGCTTATGTCGTGAATGTAAACGAATAAAATGTATCAATTAATTGTTTCTTATGCAAGTGTTTATTTACTGTTTAGTTTTATGAAGTTCTCATAGATGGCGGTGTACGTTGAATCATCGATAAAATTATTCAATATTGTTTGACATCTAGGTTGCAAATACACCCAATAGATGGCGCTGTATTCTGTTTTTTAGAATATAAATTCTATTACTATATTTCACGTAATATTTATTTATGTTCATGTTCACGATATAACCGTATTATTTTAATTGTTTGTAACTGATATTTTTATAATTATTTTATTTTCAATTTAGCTAATTCGATTTTACCGGAAGGGTTTTATTTCCTCGGTTGCGATTAGAGAAATAAAATATGGCGGTACGAAGTTCACCGGGTCAGCTAGTTTTATCTATTTTTGTAACTCCGCTCATCCATCTCAACATTCCCATCTCTGGTGCATGTAACCTTTCATCTTTCCCCTTTGTGGTTCCGCATTTTGATCCATACAGTATGACGGGTCTTATAACGGATTTGTAAATTTTACCTGATACTGATCTGATACTTGAATCGTTCATTAGACCTGTCGCTATTTCATCCATCCTGCATTCATCTCGGCCTATCTCATATAAATGTGAAAAATAAACATTATATATTTTTATATATTTTATTCAAATATTACAAAAACACTTTAACAAAGAGATACAATTTTAGCACTTATAGTATATTAATATATAAAGCTAATAGCTTTCTTAGGGAGCGTAGTCCAATAATTGAAAATTAACTACAGTAAAAGCTCCTTAATCGCGCTTCATTCATTCGCTTTTTCACTATTCGGGATTTAAAAAATGCGACCCAATTCCTATAATCAATACATACATATTAATAAAAAAAATTGCGGTCGGGGCACCCCCGTCAGAAACGAAGTTCCTTATGTTTTAAAAAAATAAAGCAGAAAAAGAATAAATCTTCCTGGATGACAACCATCTAAATGTGCCGCTTTAATAACCTTGTGTTTTGGCATAAGTAACCCAGATTCCAGATGACTTTGAAGCCGGTGTGTTGGAATGGCCGCCAGTCTTTTTGTACAAAGCTATAAAAAAGTATGTGTGTACTTATGTACGCAAGTAAAAAGTTATATACTTCTTTGGCTTAACGAGGTAAAAATTATGCTAAAAATTTTATCCTTCGCGTTATCCTACGTTTGTAGAAAAAAAAATATTAGTTAAAAAATATTAGTAATAATATTAGTTTATGATGTAAATAAATAAATACATACATACCGTCAATTATCCTCAAATTCTACAAACGTACTCAAAGTAATATGTAAAAATCACTTTTATCACTTATAATCTAAACTGATTTTTTTATATATTTATGTTTTTATATAGTCACCTAGGAACGTATCCCCCCCTATAATCCCATATAAATTACCATTCCATAATCACGGTTTCCGTATTCGCGGCATATTTATGGAACGTATACCACGCGAATAAAGAGCTTTTATTGTATACAATTTTTCGAATTATTTATAATCCGCATAAGTTATATAATTGAATGTTCATGTCCTTATACCAAATTAAAGTGTACATGTAGAGTCCGTTTATTATGACTCCGCATAAATTAATATTATAATAATATTATGTATAATATATAATATTATGTTTTTCTAATAAGTTGGTAAATACCAACCACATAATATAAAATAACACAGCGAAATTAGGTTTTTATATAAAATTATTTTAACAAAGTAATGCCGCCGTCCTCGGCCTTTTACTAGGTCAGATGGAGAGGTCATTGACACTCTAGCGCCGTATTATGTAAATTGGGAGTTTTTTAAATGACTTTGTGATGCTGATTACTCAACATTTTTGTACTATGTGATACAAAACTAAAATACATGTTTCGCATAACTTTTACTAAAGATTCTTCTGTGTGAATTTGGACGGGTTTATATATATACTAATGTAGATCACTAGAGGAATAACCTAATGTTGTCCTTCTTAAAACATTGAGTAGTCTTAGTGTCCAGTAAAATCATATAAAAGTTTTACATGCACTGTGAGTGGCTTCGTCACCTTTGCGGTATATTGAATACAATCGGGTCGTGTTACATAAAACATTCTTATAGGATTCTTGCGTTACAATACTCAACGCATATAGTCCTTGTTTTACAAATTTGCTTAAATATTAAAATTATTCATAAGATATTCAGATCATATTATTATTTTGTAAAATCATTGTAGTTTTAAGGATATTGTAATTGTTTTTATGTTTAAGTACGTAGATTTACATTTAGGTGTGCTAGTGCACATTTCCCCTACTGAACAGAAAAACATACAAAACTATATAAAATATTATGTTTTTCTAATAAAAAAACATTAAAAAATAATTTGATATTTCAAATAAATGAGGTTTAAATAACACCTTATACACTAAAATAAATTAATATGTCATCCAAAAAAAAATAAGATCAGCAAATTTGAAATTTAACACATATTAGATAGTTATAAAAGCCATTTTTGACTGCCATTCTATTATCGATATAGCTAAAAATTTATGTCATTATGAGATTCTATTAGGGCGGCAGAAACTTAAACCTTAGTTATTTAACTAAGAATAAAATATCGTAAAAACTTAAATTGAAGGGACAGGTCTATAAGACCATATTAGGCCTGTCCTTTTATACGGATGTGAAGCGTGGCCGGTACTGGAGCGACACAAGCAGGCACTGCGAGTCACGGAGATGAATATGCTGCGGTGGATGCGTAGAGTGACGCGGAAGGCCCGCGTTAGGAACTCTCGCATTCGCGACAGCTTTCATGTCCGTGACATTGCGGATAAATTGCAGAAGTGTCGCCTTCGCTGGTATGGCCAGGCAGGAGGGGCAGACCCAAAAAGCGCTGGCTTGACGTCGGGTTGATATGCGTGCCAATGGACTGACCACCAGAGACGCCGAAGATCGTGCGAAGTAGAGAAGAAAAAGTCGGAAAGCAGACCCCGGGCGCCGAAGTGAAAGTTTGGGCTGCAACCGGGATTCAACGCTAAGATGATGATCAAGATATCGTAAAAACTGATTATTTCATTCCGGTTTTTGAAATATAATATAAAAGGTTCTTATACATACATTAAAACTTACACAATACTATTGAATAATATGTTTATATATGCTTGTATAATATTTAAGTTTATATTAAAATATTATATGTATTATATATATATATATATATATATATATATATATATATATATATATATATATATATATATATATATATATATATATATATATATAAATAAATAAAGATACCAATGTAGCAATCGTTTTAGCAGACCAAACTAAAATAATATTTTATATGTTTTAAAAATAAGCAAATTAAATTAATCTAGCAAAAAAGGTGTACTTTCAAAATAAAAACAAAATCAGGTGCGGTTTTTTTATCAGGTTGACCTAATAAAAACCATCTGAAGTTGTTGATATACTGGGTGAGCAAGGCTCCAGCGATGCGAAGAGGGAAATAGACAAACAAAAACGTTATTAAGACCGTTTGCTTTGATTACTTGAGGTGTGATGATATTACTTTTAATGATGAAGAAAAAAATTCCCATTGTGAAACAAGTTGAACAAGTTTATTCCCCTGTTAACAGGTTATTAATTTCTAATAGTTATTAAAAACTGTTAACAACTTACGGAAGTTTTATTTAATTTTCTAAATCAAAGAAATACAATTACATACATATACATACATAAATACAAATACAAGCTAAATTAAACTAGGCTAAATTTAGCCCTAAACCTAGCCATTTTTTGTCTATGAACACGTTTTTATCCGTACAGATGCGGAGAAAGAATACTAACCTCTGCGGCCGGGGTCGGCCTGTCGTAAAAGCCGACAAAACTACCAACCCTAGCTACGTGGTAGGGCCTCAAGTCCGTCTGGATGGCGACCACCTTTGGTCGTAAGTATGCCGCTATAATAACTTTGTGTTGTGTTCCGGCATTAGTGTCCCAAGTTCCTGTACCTTTATGGGACAACAGTGTGTTCGCGATGCCACTGGTGTTGCAAACATCCATAGGCGATGGAAACTGCTAAATTCTAAGCGGGCCGTCAGCCTGTCTGCTGACCTACAGCAATAAAAAAAAAAAACTTCCAAATATGCGCGGGTAACGCTCGGTGAAAACGTCTAAATTTTAATGTAGAACAGCAGATAGGCTGACGGCCCACGTAACATTAAGCAACTACTATCGCCTATGTTTGCGACGCCAGAGGCACCAATAACACGCTGCCGATCACGTAGGGGAATTTATTTCGCCACACATCAAGAAGTTATTATGACGGCGGGACACCCTTAGTTTTCGGAGAATGATTCTACGTGAGAAATTGATTAAGCTAACGGTATTCGCATAAGAAAATACAGAATCATCCTCGCTGCGGTAAACATAGAATATTTTAATGTAATTGTAAACGTACGAATGTAACGTAATACATGGGCATATTAAAAATGCCCAGACGTATGTTAAAATTAACATAGATGCAAAATATTTTATTCATTTAAACTTTAAAGGGATCAACTGTATTGCATGCATTCTGCTTTGGTTCAATACGAATATAATACTGGCTATTTTTCATAGTAATAATCAATGAAATTCATTAATCAAAAAATTTCAAACCAAACTTGGAGAATGTTAGTCAAGAGTCAATAAACAACAATGCGTATGTGTTTGGTTTCGAACATCCACGGTAACATTATACACTAATAAAAAAGGTGGTTTAAATTAAATTTTGACTATCAGTCAGTTTATAGATAAATAGATAAATAAAACGGTGAATAGAAAAAACATATACAAAAATTAATAAACACAAATAAATATTTCAGAGTACTGATCAATTAAATAATTCTTTCAATCTATTAATCGTTTGGTATAGTTTAAACTATTTTTATTTAAAATAACCTTTCTGAATAATAAATATTAAACTGCGACTGAATAATAAGTAATTTATTTCAGGGGATATTTTGATCAAAAACCGACTCTATTGTGAATAGTTTGAATAACCTATTTCGAATACACGAGCAGCCGCCGAAAGATAACGGTAAATTATTCAGGACCGTTTTATCAGAATTCAATTCAATCAAATTAGTCAGGCAGTATATTTCCTGTAAGACCATCTATCTACATTAAAAGTTCAACAAACTATTGAAGTTATTCTTCCTTTGACGCGTTTGGTAAAAATTATTAGGATAAAATGTTTACGGCAAAAAGCGACATGATAGCCGATAACTATTTTCAAGTTTCCGTGAAATCTCCTAAGTTTACAGTAATTTCATAATTTTTTAATGTATTCATAAATATACATTTGTGTATGTAATTTTAAATTTTAATATGTTGGTGAATGATAGGCCATTGTAAAAATTCGTGATAATAATCAATTTTATCTTTATAAAAAGCTTTTTAAGTGCATTTGTAGATTTGAGGATGATAGTCGGTATGTATAATTTAGAGTTGGGAGAGAAATCGAAACGGTGACCCCCTTGCAAGCATTTCACGCGTGAAATAATCGTTATTCTAGAGTCTACCCACACGTAGATGGGAGAGGAGTCGATAGAACTATTTAATAGTTTGTACACCAGCGGAATATCTGCAACTTTATAAATCCTAATGTATAAGCATTAATATTGGAGACGATGTACATAGAAGTATGCAATTACACATTATGTATAGTTATTGAAAGAATAGAATAGAAAGAGCTTTGTCATTATGGCAGTACATGAGACCTAATAACTGAGAAAAATTGAAATTAATGCAAATTAGGAATTAATGAACACTAATAAGAACGGGAATTCACTCCATGCAAGCATAAGAGTGAGCATGATTTAACTTTATATATATATATATATATATATATATATATATATATATATATATATATATATATATATATATATATATATATATATATATATATATATATATATATATATATATATATATATATATATATAACAAATTTATATCCAACCCGCCTGCCAAGCGTGGCGATTATGGCAAACCCCCCCCCCCCTAAAATGACAGATACACACAGGCCCCGGCCCCTAGTCCCCGGCGGCCCCGTTCGTGGTGGTCACGGTAGCAGCCACATAAGCGACGGGGCAGGGGGTGCGAAGAATCCCCGGGTTCGGATTCGCTACCAAGAACGACGACCTTTGGCCCTGGCAACATACAATGTCAAGACACTGCGGACCAACGAGAAGTTGGAGGAACTGGAGGAAGTTTTGAGCAGACTGCGATGGGATGTTGTGGGGTTATCTGAAGTCCGAAGACAGGGAGAGGACTCAATAATCCTAAATTCCGGAAATCTGCTCTACTTCCGGGAGGGCGACCAACTGTCCCAAGGTGGTGTCGGGTTTCTCGTTCACAAGTCTCTTGTGAACAACGTTACTGAGGTGGGGAGTGTTTCGACTAGGGTAGCGTACCTAATACTCAAAATTACCAAACGGTATTCGTTGAAGGTCATTCAGGTTTACGCTCCGACTTCGACACATCCTGACGAAGAGGTGGAAGCCATGTATGAGGACATCTCAACAGCCATCCACACTTCTAAAACCCACTTTAAAGTTGTCATGGGAGACTTCAACGCAAAATTGGGGAAACGTAGCGGCGATGAGTTGAGAGTGGGGCAATTTGGGTTCGGAAATCGGAACACCCGAGGCCAGATGCTGGCCGACTTCATGGAGAAGGAGGACCTGTATATGATGAACTCCTTCTTCATGAAGCCAGAACAACGCAAATGGACTTGGATTAGTCCCGATGGTGCCACCAAAAATGAGATTGACTTCATTATGTCGACCAAAAGACAGATATTCAATGATGTCTCTGTGATCAATTCGGTGAAAACTGGGAGTGATCACCGCTTAGTAAGAGGCACATTGAATATCAATCCAAAATTGGAGAGGTCTCGACTGGTGAAGTCTACGCTCCGACCTGCACCCATACAGATCCAAAACCCGGTAAACTTTCAACTCGAATTGCAAAACCGCTTCGAATGCCTCGGTGACTGCGTTGACGTGGACGAGTATAATAACAGGTTCGTGGAAGCTGTTCAAACGGCCGGGTCTAAATTCTTCAAGGCCAGCCGTTCAAAAAGAACCGGAAAAATCTCAGATTCTACTCTCAAATTGATGGATGTGAGACGTCAAATGACCCTTCAGTCCCCGGACGATGCTTCCCAGTATAGGCAGCTAAATAGACAGATCTCCAAGTCCTTGACTCGCGATATCCGCCGCCATAACACAGACTGTGTAAAGGCGGCTATAGAGCGTAACAAGGGCTCTAAAGTATTCGCACGAGACTTGTCTATTGGGCAGAGCCAACTGACGAAGCTGAAGACCGACGACGGCAGGGTCGTTTCGTCTAAACCCGAACTTTTGAGGGAAGTCGAGAAGTTCTACGGACAGCTATACACGACCACACGGGCACCTGTTAACAACAAGGCTAAAGACCCAAGAGCCAAATTAACCCGACACTACACCGTAGATATCCCAGACGTCAGTCTGTACGAGATTAGTGTGGCCCTTAAACAGCTTAAAAACAACAAGGCGCCGGGTGATGATGGAATTACAGCCGAGCTTCTGAGAGCTGGTGGTACTCCTGTGCTTAAAATCCTCCAGAAGCTATTTAATTCCGTCATCCTCGATGGCAAAACGCCGCAGGCCTGGCACGGAAGTATAGTGGTGCTGTTCTTCAAAAAGGGCGACAAAACCCTTTTGAAGAACTTTAGACCGATATCACTTCTGAGCCATGTTTACAAGCTGTTTTCAAGGGTCATCACGAATCGTCTCGCGCGCAGATTTGACGACTTCCAGCCTCCCGAACAAGCCGGATTCCGAAAAGGTTTTAGCACCATAGACCACATACATACGCTGCGGCAGGTTATACAGAAGACGGAGGAGTATAACCAGCCACTATGCTTGGCGTTCGTGGACTATGAGAAAGCCTTTGATTCGATCGAGACCTGGGCGGTGCTTCAGTCTCTCCAGAGGTGCCACATTGATTATCGATACATCAAAGCGTTGAAGTGTTTGTATGAAAACGCCACCATGTCAGTCCGTCTCCAGGATCAGAACTCGAAGCCTATCCGACTGCAGCGGGGAGTCAGACAAGGCGATGTCATATCGCCGATGCTGTTCACTGCTGCGTTGGAAGATGTCTTCAAGCTTCTGGACTGGAACGGACTGGGCATCAACATTAACGGTGAGTACATCACTCACCTTAGATTCGCAGATGATATCGTAATCATGGCTGAAACCATGGAAGACTTAAGCCATATGCTTGATGGCCTCAATACAGCTTCCCAAGGTAGTCTCAAAATGAACATGGACAAGACGAAAATCATGTCTAATGTCCATGTCGCACCTACCCCCGTAACAGTTGGGAACTGTACTTTCGAAATTGTTGACGAATACGTCTACTTGGGTCAAACGATCCAGTTAGGCAGGTCCAATTTCGCGAAAGAGGTCACTCGTCGAATCCAACTCGGATGGGCAGCGTTCGGGAAGCTCCGTAAAATCTTTTCGTCCCAAATACCGCAGTGTCTCAAGACGAAGGTTTTTAACCAATGTGTGTTGCCAGTGATGACATACGGAACGCAGACGTGGTCGCTAACTATGGGCCTTATGAGAAAGCTCATGGTCGCTCAGAGAGCAATGGAGAGGGCTATGCTCGGAGTTTCCCTGCGAGATCGAATCAGAAATGAGGAGATTCGCAGGAGAACCAAAGTAACCGACATAGCCCGGATGATTGCAAAACTGAAGTGGCAGTGGGCTGGGCACATAGCTCGAAGGACTGATGGCCGTTGGGGCAGAAAAGTCCTCGAATGGCGACCGCGTACCGGAAGACGCAGTGTTGGTAGGCCCCCCACAAGATGGACCGATGATCTGGTCAAGATCGCCGGGATAGGTTGGATGAGGGCAGCGCAGGACCGATCATCGTGGAGATCTTTGGGGGAGGCCTTTGTCCAGCAGTGGGCGTCTTCCGGCTGAAATGATGATGATGATGATGATATATATATATATATATATATATATATATATATATATATATATATATATATATATATATATATATATATATATATATATCCTATATCTTAAAACGAGCACTTCTTGTATATATATACTTATATAATTGGAATCTCGGAATCGGCTCCAACAATTTTCATGAAATTTAGTATACGGGGGGGTTTCGGGGGCGATAAATCGATCTAGCTAGGAATCATTTCTAAAAAATGTCATTTTATTCGCTTTTTTTTTATTGGAAATAAAATAACAAAAAGGTGACTCTTCCTGACATCTATCGGCGAATAATAATACTTTTTTTTTAAATTGCTTTAACGACACAACAACACTAAAGCTATTCCAGCAGATGGCGTTGTTAAGTAACACGAAGCCAATGAGTGTTTGCTTTGAGGTTAGACTAAGAAAATCAATTGTTAATTTCCAAAAAACACAATTTATAAAAAAAAAACGGTCATCCATCTGGTATATATATATATATACACACACACATATATATATATATATATATATATATATATATATATATATATATATATATATATATATATATACACGCAAACGTACTGAATTACTTTACCCGCTAAGTCACGGTGGTCATCAATATGTACTATTTCGCGATACAAACGCTCACTAAGTACGAATTTAACGGATCCTATCCGAAATATATATTTTTTAAATTATACGGCAGAACAAACTGCCAAGTCATCTAGTAATATTATAAAAGATAATTACTAGGTCGTTTAAGGCAAGATATGTTTGCCACAGGCACAGTCAATAGCCACCATTATAAACAATAATATTCGAGAGAATAAAATTCAGTCTTCTTTATCTTCAACGGCCGATAGGAAGAGCTTCTGCCAAAAGTGCGTGAATTTAACTGAAAAAAAAAGAATAATGTAAAAAGCTTTTAATATTTTTTCTAAAGTCGCTGCACAAAGTGAAAACATGGTTTGCAGGGGTTTGACAAACATCTTTACGCACTCTTCTTCGTACCCTTACCCCAAACGATGTAGGGTCAGCACAACATGTTCTCTCCTACCACACTCCTCTATAGCCGTCATATGAACATTCACACCTTTTTAACCATATCATATTTTACCCAATCCATCCATCTTGCAGTGTCGCCAACACTTGAAATTTTATCCCCCAAGACTAAATTCAAAAACCCCTAAAACCCCCTAACTGACAATTTGTAAAATATAGGTTCTTATCTAATATTAAAATGTTTTTTAATAATTACAAAGAGCATAAAAAACTTAAACAAGATTAAAAAACAAGATAAAAACTTTAGAAATTAAAAGATCTCATACAATTACTGTTATCATGCACAAAAAACGTCTTTTTGAAACAATAATGAGGAAAAACAAAAACTCAACACATACAAATCTGTAAATTTTTATAGAAAAAAAAATCAAACACTGTTGTTTCTCAATCATAAGTGTGTCTAGATTAACCCCTAAAAAAACCCCTAAAGATTTTTGCCTCCTAAAAAAACCCCAGTGCAATTATTTTACCCCTAAATTTGGGGGGAAAACCCCTAAGTTGGCTACACTGTCATCTTGTTACATGACGCTCCTCTCTTTGCGTTACATGGCCATACAAGGCTAACCTATTACTTTTCAGCTACTATTAATTGACCCACTCAACTATGATAAATTATTTGAAGACCTATAAATATTTTGTTATCGAATACACTAACATGATCCACTCCACAAACAATGCCATCTACCGATCATATTTGAGGTTTTCGATAAAATCATTCACATCAATAGTTATTTTCGTGTAGGTCTGTCACCCGTGTATTATGTATGCACTGTGATACATCTTGGTTGTATTTTTATAAGCTTTGAGCTTGCATTTCGCTGAGTCCACTTGGATTTCTTCTTTAAAAAAATATAAATATACTGGGACAATTAACACAGCGCCATCTAGGAACATTTCTGCTATGGGTACTAGACTACGTATATACTTTTATTTGTATATATAAGTAAATAAACATTTACAAAAGTACACAAACACCCAGACTCTGGACGGTAAACAAACTCATGAACCCCGCAGGCTTTCTGTCTAGCGAAAGCTGTTGCACCCCCAAAGGTTGTCTGAAGGTCTGCTCTGTTACAAAAGGGGAAAGATGATGTTCCTCCTATGTTTTTTGTCAACAATCAAAATAAGTTACTTTTTACTCATCTTTTATTACATCCTAGGTAATGGAGTAGACCCATTATCGGGTATTTTAGACTGCACTGAGAACACAAAATAGAATATCCAAAAGTGTTCACTAAAAGACCGTAGAGGTTAAAATCAAATCTTCCACTTACTTGACCCCGTTCGCACCAATTCCGGTTTGCTTTTGACAAGTGTGAAGTAAACGGGCACACCGGCGGCAGTGATCAACGCACCAGAAACAACCGCTACGGGTTCACTCATAACCGGTACTACTAATAACACAGCGCTTATCAACACAAACACTACGGGCATCCATGTTTGAACCTAAAAACAATGATTTATTAGTTCATCAGGCTCAATATTCATACAGAATAAATGTTGACATCCAATAGCTTCGGTCCGGGGCGTAATATCCGTGCAGGGGCGGAGAAAGAATACTACCCTCTGCGGCCGGGGTCTGCCTGTCGTAAAAGCCGACAAAACAACCCACCCTAGCTACGTGGTAGGGCCTCAAGCCCGTCTGGATGGCGACCACCTTTGGTCTTAAGTATGCCGCCATAATAACCTTGTATTGTGTTCCGGCATTAGTGACCCAAGTTCCTTAACCCTTATGGGACAGCAGCGTGTTTGCGATGCCACTGGCGTTGCAAACACCCATTACTAAATTCTAAGCGAGCCGTTAGCCTGTCTGCTGTCCTACAGCAGTATTTTTATTTTATTTTTATTTATTTGGGAAACATACAATTACAATGAAATACAATATAATGATAACATAAAAATTAACAAATCAGTAAAGTTTCCACTGAAAGGTAATACACATTATTGCATCATCCAATAGAATAATAGTAATGTCATAAATTAAAATTATAAAATACATTAAAAAAGAATAAAATATATTCCTTTGTGTACAACCCAGTTACAGAGACTTCTTGCTTTATGGTGTGTTATCTATGACATGCTTGTCTCTGTAGGGCCTTCCGGCACTAACTATTATAATGATGTCGCTTAATACGAGTAACTATAGTTCGATTTTGCGTGATGGAGTGACGTGCTCTCTCCGTCGCAGCTCGATTGGCTTCTCGCTCGCGACCGAGCGAAGGCGTTTCTATTGACCTCGCCTGGTCTATGCGGGTGAGTGGTGCGAGCGGCAGGGGCAGACCGCCACGGCGCGCGCGCCTTATTCGACACGTACCTGCATCTCTTAATTATTTGTCAATGCCCAATGTTGTCATAATACAATTTTGACAATATTTTTAAACTGTATATTTGTATTATTCTGCACATATATTCAGTGTAAAGTTTTGTTTTATGTGTACTCCTTGTGCATGCACTTACAGCATACCAACCGTTTCGAATATCCGTGTGTGACTTTTAAATGTTATAACAATAATATTCACCATAGATATGTTATACCTTAATAGGTCTGACTAGATGTGGCTTCTTGTACCGCAGCCACAACACCGCGCTGCAGCTTAACGCCGTGAAGAACGACTCAACCACAGAACAATATGTTATGAGCGTAGTTAGGTTATCGGGTATTAACATGATTAGCGAGATCAGCATCTGAAACATTAATTTATATTTTACTAGCTGAGCCGGCAAACGTTGTTCTGGCATATAAATTAAAAGTAAGAAAAACTGAAGTTTGATATTCGCAACAAAAATTTGCCTATGTCCTTCTTCTTCTTCCTGCTCTTATCCCGCATTATATAGGGTCGGCACAACATGTTCTCGTCTTCCACTCTCCTCTGTTAGCCGTCATCCCAACATTCACACCCTTTTTTGTCATATATTATATATAACACTATCCATTCATCTTTTTTTGGTCTACCTCTACTCCTGTATCCATCCACTCTATTTCTATAATTTTCATTGTTATATGACATTCTTCCCTGCGCATTACATGGCCACACCACGCTAGTCAATTACTTTTAAGTTTTTCAATAACTGGCGCTACTTTCACACTTCCTCTAATATACTCATTTCGAATTTTATCCATTTTCGTAACTAATCACACATCCATTTCATTCTCATCTCCGGAGCCTGTAACACCCTCTCGTCTCTCCCCTTTGTGGCCCAGCATTCTATTCCATACAATACGACAGGCCTTATTACGTATTTATAAATGTTACCTTTGAGTTTAAATGGTACTCTTGGCTCAAAAATTGTTCCTGAGACCTGTCGCCATTTCATCCATCTTGCATTCACTCAGTTTTTCACATCTCGGCCTCTCTCACCGTCGTACTGAATTAATGATCCGAGGTACCGGAAGTTGGAGCAAATTGACAGCGCCACGCCTCCTAAGATAATCGGGGTAAAGTGAAACAACAAACCACATTAAGCTGTCCCAATCGGTCATCGGTCCAAATGTAACAAAACACTGTAAGCTTCCAAATAACTTTCTCACGAAAATATGTACACAAAAGTTTCATGAATGCGGGCAGCATGTAGTACTACTGCAGTTGCAAATATTCAAGAAATATGTTGGCCATATTACAAAATTTTAAGACAAAACTCAACTGCAGACATCAGCCTCTTAAAACAAAAGCTTTGTATTTACATTTCTTTTCTTCAATGTATAATTTTTATATGTTCCATATTATGTCTTCTCCTACATTGTATAGTTCACAAAACATGATCCATTTTTTTAGAAATTTTTTGGTTTATTATGCATGTCAGTTTGAACTGTGTGCTGTTATTTAAATAAATAAAAATCAACTAGAAGTTAATGTTTCGATGATGATTACTTACAAGAAACACAAGTGACAGCATCGGTGACATGCACTTAATGTTGATATGCGCCAACAACTCCGGCATGTGGCCATTTCTGGCACCAGCAAAGCACATCCGGGACGAGGTCATTATATGCACACTGAGGCCTCCAAGAATTGCAATGGCCACCAACGTTGGCATCGCCCATTTAGCCCAGCTTAAGGCCTTTATTGCAAAATCCTGAAAATGTTTATAGACATTAGTAGCTGATTATAAATATATACTTTGTTTCATCTAGTGTATGAATGTTCTATTAGACAACACGGTCTTCTTACGAAGAAGCATACAATTAATTAACAGATGTTTGAGACTGCTGATGACTTCACGTCATTAGCTGGAATGCCCAAGAACTACTCAACAAATGCAGGTTTAGGTGACCCTGTCACTTTCCTGAATGGATGCTTCTCATTCAGTCAGGTAAAATTTCAACTGAAACTCAACGTAAGAATACTTAAGAATCTACCCTATGACTCACTCTCTTCAGAGTGTATAAGGTCGAATTTTCTCCGGGAAAACAACTTTTACTCTTATCATTACAGTTGTATTTTTACTTTTTTTTGTTGTAACTTTCACTTTGAAATCTGATGTTTAATATATTTTAACTGGAATGATCCAGAATTTATTCAGACACTTCCATATTATAATCGATGAGAGGAGATGAAAATCCATGCTCCGAAATATTTTCCTTTCCCGTTTAAGAGTATTAAACAGAGATTAATAGAAATGAAATTCAGTCACATCTACTTTCTTGTAGCATTGCTCTTAAGGGCGATATGGAAATTGGCCTATCTACAATATGTAACAGAAATATGAAATACTCTTAAAAGAAAAATACTAGAATACTTACCACAGCTATAGCTTCAGTGGCTCTAACACCAACTGGTCCGAGCACCGCCAAATAAGACAAGTTGGCCAAAATATAAATGGCAGTCACTAATGGTAGCGATATGTATATCGCACGGGGTAGATTTACAAATGGGTCTTTAAGCTCTTCGGTCATGAAGTTCAGATAGCTCCTGTCAATTACAAAAATACATACAAATTATAATCATGTAAACAATGTAGTCACCAAAGAGAATAAGCATAACCAAATCAGGTTGGATTCTCACCACATATTAGGAAATGTAATGGATCCAAAAGTTTTAGAAGACATTGTGGAAAAGTGTAACATGTACAAATAATTATCTGGTGAAAATTCACACAGCATGTAAGTAAGTAAATATGTATGACCATTTGTTTTATGGGTTATAATTTTTTGTACATAAATATGCAGACTATGGACAGGAATCGAAGCCATGGTCCCAGAATATGTTTCTGAATACTGAGGCAGCACTTTAGACGACAGCACCTGCTTACTATTAAGTGGACAGTAATCCTGTTTGCTGTCCCAGTGCAATAAAAAAAGAAATTTGCATCTTTATAAATATTGTATATTAGAGTGAACGGATGCGTGAATCAAACTAGAGGCTCTAAGTCACACTGATTAATGGCACAGGTGAAAGCAAGTTTACCTCAAATATTCTGGCAAGTGACGCTACATCGTAAAGGTGCGTTCAGTTTCTATAAAGTATTCCCGCAATATTTATTTATTGTGCCTCTCAAGTAAATAATTTTATTTGTATGTACAAGCTGTTCACGAACGCATTTTACAGAGGGCTTTTTGTTCGATTCTTACTAACGATTTAGATTAACTTTAATGTATATGCTGTTACTTATCAAATTTCTAGTATTGATACGCTTTTAGATGGTTCTATTGTTCGTTATCATATAAACTTTATATAAAATATCGCAACTTAAATAAAAATGTATCATTATAATGTTATAAGTATTACATATTGGAGACCATTGTATAATTTGACACTTCGCACCTTCGGTGCAACAAAGTCACAACAGCTCATTTTGTAATTTTACAGGACTTTTAAGAATTTTTCGCATTTATTTCTATATTACTGAATCACCATGTGTAGTAGGTTAATAATATACCTAGTCAGGTCATAAATTCTGTCACATGTTTAATGTAAAATAATTGTAACAAGTTTATTAATTATGTAACCATTCATATACCAAAATGAACTTAACAAAACATAGATTCTTATGACATTAAAGTTTATTCAAAATGACCTCCGTGATTTTGAATACAAGCCTTCAATCTGCGCGGCCAGTTGTCTATCGCAGCACGAACGAGGTCCATGTCAATATCGGCGGCTGCCTTAATCAAGGATGTCTTGAGTGACTCCAAATTGGGATGAGGCTTTGAGCAGGCCTTTTCCTCCAAGTGTTGCCATATCTTGTAATCTAACGGATTCAAATCTGGACTGGAGGAGGGCCAGTCTTCGTGCCGGATGAAGTCGATTTCACGCGCCGCCAGCCAGTCGTGTGTGCTCTTCGCTCTATGAGCTGGCGCCGAATCTTGTTGGAATACCCAGTGCCTGTTATTGAACATGGTATGAGAAACAGGTTCCACAAGGTTCGTCAGGACTGTATTTTGATACACAACAGCATTCGTTTTTACACCTTTCTCACAAAAATGTACCTCTGTTAAGCCCCAATAAGAAACTCCCAACCATACCATGAGCGAGGATGGAAAATGACCTCGTTGGACACGCGGAATACGGTTGCTCGCTTCTTCACTACTGTGTGCGTACACCTTATCATTTTGTTTGTTGTAGCTCTCTTCTACGGTAAACATTTTTTCATCCGAAAAAAGAATTTCCCGATATTTTTTTCCCGCGTACCGCTTCAACAAAGCGCGGCATCTCTTCAGTCTCAGGTCCATTAGACGAGCATTCAAACGATGTCCTGTTTTTCTTCGATATGCCCGAAGCCCTAAGTCTTCATTTAACACCCTTTTCACCGTGGTTCTGCTTAACCCCATCTGAAGGGCCAACAGTTTCTGCTTACGTTTGGGATTTCTTTGAATTCGTGCCTTCACAGCTTTTATCACTGCTGGAGTCCTAACAGACCGAGAGCGACCACTTCTTGACCTGTCATCTACACTAGAGTCTTCATTGTATCGTTTGATGGTACGATAAACGAATCTTTTGGTAATATTCAAATTTTTCAGTATGTTAAAAATTTGAATTGGCGCGTAACCGCAACGATGCAACGCAATAACTGCAACACGGTCTTCTTTAAGCGTCCACTCCATATTTAAAAATGAGTAAAATTCTAAAAGTTATACATTTTTATTTTCATGAACAATTCGAAATTCGAATTCAATAAACTTTTTTGTGGCCAGCATTCTAAAAGAAAAGTTTTTACTGTGTGACAATACTTATGACCTGACTAGGTATATACTATTAATTGTTTATAGTTTTTGCTACAGTTTCACATAAAATGTTTATTTTATATTATTAAAGAAATACTAATAAAATGCATAACAAAAAAATGTGTCCTGAATTGTGACTTTGTTGCACCGAAGATGTGACTTGTAGATAATAATTCTCTGCCACTAATTTATATATGTGTCTTCTATATCTTTTAAAAGGCCAGGTCAAGAGTACCCTCAACCGAAGGGCATGTATGAAGGGAATAATGAAAGTGGACGAAGCGAAACAAGTATGTAAGGATCGTAGCAAGTGGAAAGCAGTGGTCTCTGCCTACCCCTACGGGAAAGAGGCGTGATTATATGTATGTATGTATATCTTTATAATAACAGCCTATAAATACGCACTGTATTTATAGGCTCACATTACATATAACTATATACATGTATGCATAACAATAAAAAAAGTATTTTGAGAATAGTAAATATCATACTCACCAGCCTGAGAATGAGAATATTCCAGAATAAAATGCAACCGACCAGTCACTAACAGATGTCTTGGTGCCCGCCCAACCATCCTCGAAATTCTCAACACCACCTTAAAAATAAAAATTATACATTCCGCTATTATAATTGACTTAGATTACAAGATTCCCATGAAGGAGTAATGCTTAAGGTGAAATTTCATCTGTGCTAATTAGCATGCCCTCTTTGGGCTAAAACACGATTCTGTCAGATTTCCTTTTTTTAAGCAAAAGAGACAGTATAATTCTTATGGAATATACTTATGTATAATTCAGTACTAAGTATAATTTAGCAATTCTTTTAAAATTTAAATAGCAGCTAACAAAACAATTGATTAGTCTCCACTCTATGGTGGGAGCCATAGGAGTAATCCTTTTAATAATTATATTAAACTCGCAATTTGTTACAATTAATGTCAGTGGGTCAATATTATCATTACAGTCTTATCATATTCTTATAGAGCAGTAAAAGGCAACTATTGGATTACTTCTTTCGCTATTATGGTATACCTACATTGTTGAATAAATTTATAAAGTAGTTCATAGGTGTCTTTGTAAACGTTTTGTTGCAAACTGTCTTTGTAAATGTGTAAGTTAAGTTTTTCTGTCACTGGAGGTGTTGTTGTTTTGTTGTTCTCTTGTGAATGTAGACTAATGTCACTTGTGAGCAAATACATTATATCTTGTTTATAAAGAAATCAAATAAGTTTTATTTTATATATATATATATATGGACATAGACAATATTCGGATGGTAGTTCATCCAGCGAATTAAGACTTATATGAATTGAATATTTTGTGTAATTATGCACAAGAATATGAAAATGTTTAAAAAACCTATTGTAATTAAAATACACACAGTATTCAACAGCAGCACAATATTCAAGCCAAGCATTGAAGCTAAGCATTGGATGACATTGGGATTTCTAGACCAAAATAATAAACTAGATGGTGTTCACACTTACCACCTGCCATCCAAACTATCCCACCAATTATGATGATCACTAAGGCTGATATTTTCGTGAACATAAATACATTTTGAATCCTCGTTGTGAATTTCACATCATATGCGTTGATAAATGTAAGGAAACCTTAAAAAAATTAAACTATTTTATAAACAGTAATAAGCATAATAAAGCATATGCTTCATATTTTAAGTATTACAATGTCCAACTTATTTATGGACATGATAAATATATTTTTTTATTACTCAGAAGCAACAGACAGGCTAACAGCCTATTTAATAGTAGTAAGCAGTTACCGCCTACCCCAGGGGCACCGCCATTACATTGCTGTTCCATAGGAGTACAGAAACCTGGGTCACTAATGCAACATTAGGTTATATGGCGGCATACTTTTAGTCCAAGGGCAGTCGCCATCCAGACGGGCTGGAGCCCTACCACGTAGCTAGGGTTGTTTTGTGACAGGCCGACCCCGGCTGCAGAGGTTAGTATTCTTTATCCGCCCCTGCATTTGAAGTTTAAGAGGAAGACAAAGCAGTAACAATTGCTGCTTATAATGAGAACAAGCAGCAGTTGCTTATAAATTACTTAAAAAACAAAAATTAGCCTCACTTTCAGCTTTTTTTCCTATATAAAGAAGACTATGTATAATCTAATTGTGATAAAATGTAACTAATATCCTCTAGATGTTATGATAGCCATTGCCAGCTGGTTGGTGATAGCCAACTCCAATAATAAAATATGGTGCGCACCAACGTCTCTACAATCTTGTGGAGACATTGGTGCAACAATCTGTCACTGTGCAACAATCAAGTTGGTCTTACAATCACTATATAAAATAATTTACATAAAATACTCACAAATAGTGACAGCTGCAATTAGTTTTCTACACAATGGATCGATTGAGCAGTTGGGAAATATGGGTTGCAGTAAATTATTTGCAAATGTTAATGCCATTATTGCATTTGTGCTTGGCCTGAAAAAATATATATGCATAATAGGGTAGGTCAAATAGTGTCGGCTCCATTGGTACGGCCATATTTTACGGCAACCTGGTGCTTACGTGGGAAACAAATGTCTGGCCATGCCACCTCCGCCGGGCCCCGAAAGGAGGGGTAGACCCAAAAAGTGCTGGCTTACGTCGTAAAGGGTGATATGCGTGCCAATGAGCTCACTACCAAAGATGCTGAAGACCGTGCGACGTGGAGTACAAAAAGTCGGAAAACGGACCCCGGGCACCGAAACGGAAGTTTAGGCTGCAACTGGGATAGTACGCTTTGATGATGATGATGATGATGAATAGGGTGGGTCAAAAAAAGACTATTTTTTTTACTTTGTACTCTGAAAAATAGGTTACTAGATACCTATAAAGAATTCTCTTCAAATATGAGCTGTTAATTTTAATCAGAAGGTATCCTCTGTGTTCCATTTTTCTTCAGTATTTGTTAGTTTTTATGTATAGTTCAAATATTAAATGAATAAAGATTGAATTTGTAATTGACAAAGAACTTTTAGGGATATAAATATTGTCTCACTCTACTAATAGATTCATTTGTTATTTTGTTATCATATATTATTATACAAATACATTATTATGTAGTAAAAAGTCGTTTTTATTGCTTTCACTGCGTGCCTCCTTCTTCACACCTTCTAACAGTGTTAGAAAAAAAAATCATATCTCTCTACCAACTGTGCATTAAAAATATCTGTTCTCGTATACTTGTAGGAAATTGAATGCTCTATGAAAAAACTCTCTTATAGTTTTTTCGTAAACCTCAATGTTAAAAAGATATTAAAAGTTGATGTTTGATTATTTAAAAAAAAATGAAATGTGTCTAACCTATTTTCCAGAGTACTAAGTAAAAAAAATAGTCAATTTTTTTACCCATCCTAGTGCATAAGTTTAAAGGGACACTAGGTTGTGTTTATCAATTCATGATACACAATGTTGTGTTATATTAGAGCAAAAATTACAAAAAATATGTTTAAATCAATGATTAATGTTTGACGACCTCCTGGCGTAACGGCTAACGCAGTCGGTGTGCTTGCGGGGGCTCAGGTTCGATTCACGTCTAGCATCTGGATGTTTATCTATAGTAAATATATATGTAGTATTTCAGTTGTCTAGTACCCATAACGCAAGTGTTATGCAACTTAGTTTGGGATAGATGACATTGAAATGTCATATTATATTATTATGGATAAATAAGATTTATGAATTTAATGATATTTTATTAATACTTACACAAATACTAGAATAGCATCCCACAAATATAGAAATGCTGGAAGAGGTCCATATGCTTGATTTATGTAATGATAATCTCCACCACTTTGAGCCAATGTTGTACCTTAAATTCAATAAATAATAAGATTATCAATGGAATTATTTTCATATAATTAACCCTTAACTGATGACATGACAAATGTAGACCAATATAAAGATATTGACACCTCACAGACTATTCTTTTAAATTCATTTTTGTTATGAAAATAAACCTGGGTGTTTCACAACTGTCTTAATATTTAACTGTTGGTATGTAATGAACAGAAAAGTTGATAATGAAATATATTTTTTTTTAAATATAAAAAAAACAGGTCAAGTCGACCCGGCAAACTTTGTTCTGCCAAATGAATTCAAATAAAAGTAACCTGTCCTTCTCCAAGGTCCAATCTATGACTATACCGAAATTCATCAAAATTGGTTCAGTAGTTTAGGTGCGAAAGCATAACAAACAAATAGACAAATTCACTTTCTTATTTATAATATTAGTTAGGATATATAAAATATACCACTGTTCCTAGATCAAATTAGATTCTTATTTTATATTTCAGTTGACTTTATGCAAGAAAAATTATAAAGTTAACACTTTTTACAAAAAAAATTGATACAGAAAGAAAAAAGATAATTAAAAGCGAAATTGTTAAGAGAGCATGGGTGTGGTCAATTCTAAGAACAGGCAAAATGACTGTGAGACCTCATGATACTGGTTAAGGAAGTAATATTTAAATAAAATTAGTTTATTGCAATTAATAGAGCTGACTATCAGTTATAAGCTAAGTTTATCACATTGGGGTCATCATATTAATCTAAATGGGCATTTATATATTTTTGTAAAGATTTAAATAGGTTGTGAAGGCCATGGGTTCGATTCCCATCCAGCATCTGGGTGTTTATGTATGATATGTATTTATTTACAAAAGAAAAGTATTTATGTAGTTTATCAGTTGCCGCCATAATAGCCTTGTGTTGTGTTCCGGCATTAGAGACCAAAGTACCTGTACGCTTCTGGGACAGCAGCGTGTTCGCGATACCACTGGCGTTGCAAACACCCATAGGCGATGGTAACTGCTAAATTCTAAGCAAGCCGTCGTCAGCCTGTCTGCTGTCCTAAAGCAATAAAAAAATATTTATATAAATATACTTGTAAGATATCCCATGACATGCATGTCTTACATAGTTTCTCCATTTTATGTGCATATTATATTATATAATTCCAACAGTGAAGGAGAACACAGTGAAGAAACTTGCATCACTGATGTGTTATCTGGCAAAGCTATTTGTAATATATACTGCCCGTTCCCTCTAGGGAAAAGCCAAGCTCTACAGTGGGCTGTTACAGGCTATTACTGTTAGTATAGAATTTGTAAATCATTCTATAACCAGAATGCTATAATATTCCAGTTGAATAGAATAGGACCACTCTATTTCATTCATAGAGAATAACTCTTAGGTCACGAAGTTTACTTTTTTAATTATAAGTCAGCAAAGGGTAAAAACCAAACTTAATTACATCTACGTCACCGTGGTTGTTTAATTTGTTCATGAACAATTGCTTGACAGATTTAAAAGAGAATGAAAGTGGGTTGAGAATGAATGAGTTACTCGTCAAATGTTTTCTCTATGCTGATGATCAAGTTTTACTTGCGTCTTCGGCCGAGGAGTTGTAGGAGATGGTAACTGTTATGAGTGGAGCTTTTGTTAGAAAGGGAATGAAGATGAATGTAAAGAAGACGAAAGTGATGGTGTTTGAAAGAGATGAAACAGTGAGAGACTGCAATATTGTGATTGGAGATGAACAAATTGAACAGGTGAATGAGTTTGTGTATCTGGGTTCAAAGTTTACAAGAGATGGAAAGTGATATTGAAAGAAGAGTGAATGCAGGAAACATGGTGAATGGAGCTTTACACTCCTTTATGAACAGTTGGAAGGTGTCTAACAAGGCTCGTCTGGCTGTGCATGAGGGGGTGTTGGTTCCGACACTCATGTATGGAAGTGAAAGTTGGGTATGGCACTTCTGCCATCAACTGCATTTATTCTGCTTTCATGTTTGAAGAAATAAATGCAGTTGAGATGAGAGCGTTAAGAAGTATGATAGGAGTTAAACTGAGTGACAGGATAAGAAATAGTGAGATAAGGAAACATTGTGGTCTGAAAGAAGATGTAGTGGCAAAAATTGAGAAAGGTATGCTGAGATGGTTTGGCCATGTTGAGAGAATGAATGAAGAATGATTGATGAAAAAAGTGTATAAGGCGAGTGTGAATGGAAGTGTTGAAAGGGGTAGACCTAGGCGGACGTTTCGAGACCAGATCAGGGACGTCTTGAAAAAAGGCCAGGTCAAGAGTACCTTAAACCGAAGGGCATGTATGAAGGAAATAATGAAAGTGGACGAAGCGAAACATGTAAGGACCGTAGCAAGTGGAAAGAAGTGGTCTCTGCCTACCCCTACGGGAAAGAGGCGTGATTATATGTATGTTATGCCTCTTAAATAAAAATTAATTGACACAAGCAACCCGATGATATTGATCGCGACAATATTGATCAGTGTACTCCAAAGCTTTCACTTGGTTGAAATGCATTTGGAATGGATCTCGTAACAAGTGAAACTCTAATAATCGGTCAGAACATATTTAGTTTCCTGGTTGGTTTTTAAAAATAGTTTCTTTCGAGGCCACATAACCTACGATCACAACACATTTTCTATATAAAACTGTGTTTATATCTTACCTAATTCAGCGTAAGACATCGCGCCTAATGTGGCGAGACATCCGCATGCAGTCCAAACGACTAAAGCTCCCCAGACGGAGCCCGTATTCTCCAGCACTTCTTTTGGTGATATAAAAATGCCACTTCCGAATATAATACCCAGTATTATGGCTACGCCTTCAAGTAGTCCTAATTGCTTAGGTATTTCAACTTTGGCCTCCCCCATGTTGAAGGCACTTGAGAACTTAATTTATCAACCGGCTGGTGCAATTGAACATAACCTATCTTCACTAATTCACCGTTCACATTATTAACCTAAATGCTATTAAAATAAGTTATATAATTATATTTTCGATAGATTGATGTCAACTTCATTTAATTAAAGTAAATTTAAATAATTTAAATTTTATTCAGGTCCATTTTTCTCACTACCCTCTTACCCAGGTATTAGGAGGATGGTGGGAGCAGTGTTGCCATGTCAATCAAAACTCAGGACGACGGTGATTCCCTAATTCCATTGAAAAAAAAAGGTAGGTTCTCAGAAATTACGGTAATTGTGCCAGGAGGAATACGGTGTAAAATACGGTGCATTAATTTTTAATAAAACTACAATTTCAGCATAAAATTCACTATTTATTGGGAAAACTACAATATTATTATACTATAAGAATATTATTAAAATTTAGAACACTTAGATATTATTTATTACACATATGACATACCGCAAAGTACTTTTCTTGTCCTTTCTTAGCCAATCACGGAACTCTGGTTTCAATAACCAGTCTTCTCGGAACTTCTGTTTGTATTGCTTTCTTTAGTTTTTATGCGAAAAAGTGAATTATGTATGATAAACTTCTAAAACAATAACTCAAAGAATACATCAAGTGCATATTTTAATGTATTGTAACTAAATGCAATATTTATCAAATTACTTGAAATTAAAACGCATAATACGTCTACTCAAGTTTGTCGCATTATATTGCGGTAATGCATGGGTAAATCCCCGAGCAACAACTCATCTGTAAGATTAAGGATGCGTTCATATAATGTAATGTTCTGTTTGTTTGTGTTTACAATGAAATACTTTTCACAAAAGGTTCCTTTATAATTCATTCATGACCATGGATACAGAATCCTTTAATCAAATAAAGGCAGCAATGTCACGATGATGCTATGATATCATTGTTAACTTTAACGGATTACGTTTTCAAATCGTAAGAATATGAACTTTTTCAAATAAATAAACATTCGCTGTAAAAATTTTTTGCTAAGCAGTGACCCGCAAAGTTTTTTTTCTTTAAATTTTCATACTTCTATAAATTACGGTAGATTTTATCACCGTTGTCCGGCTTCGGCAGTAGGTGGTAAATTAGTGCTGATTACGGTGCATCTACCGTAATTACGGTGCACATGGCAACACTGGGTGGGAGAGACATAGATAGAATAGTGAGCGATGCCATCTGGCGTGTGACGTGTGTGACCTGTGTGGTTGGTAGTTTTTAATACGTTCGCTAGATGCCGCGAATGTTTTAATTTAATATTTTTAAGGGCCTTAATTACCGTACAACAAAGTAACCGTAATAATAAAGCAATGCAAGATATTGATTAAACTTTTTTTACATTTTTCTGTTTTACATCTTTGTTTCTAACATAGATGTAATGTTAACAATTTCTTCATAAAGGGTTTGTTGAACATACCTTTTGAACAAAACACAATAGCTAAAAAAATTAATTATAATTTGAAATATTAATATTCATTAAATGATATCTTTTAATATCCACAATTAACTGGGATTATTCATTATATTTTTGGTTAAATGTAAAAAAAATAAACTCATTTAAAACCAAACTTCAGGGGTGTTTTGATTTTTTTGATGAGAAGTGTATAAATAAATAATAAAATTAGACAAACTATTGAAAACTATTGAAGTTACATTTAATATGTATTTAGATAATAACAGAGGAAGGTACTAAAACACCAGTTTGGCCTAGTTTAGGTCTTAAACATTTAATTTTGGTGTAAATAAACATTTTATTACTATTATAAAAAGAGTGAATAACAATAACAGGGAAGAATTCTTTAAAACAAAAAAAATATAAAAACAAGAGTGGATGAATACAGAACGAGAGTTACAGTGGCGTAGCGTAGTGGGGGCGGCAGGGGTGGCCTATCCCGAGCGGCACTTTTTAGGGGCGGCAAAATTTCACAATAAATAAATATTTAAATCATTTCATATTTTTAAGGCAACTACAAATTCGGACCGACTGAAATGAGCACGAATTTTTTCATTACTTATTCTGTGACTAATTCGAGGAATCCCCTTTCTTTGAATGATATTTTGTAGCCACTGCTGGCAACACCGTTTATTCTGAGAATCTCCAATTCCCCATAGTTTATTTTGTGCTTGACCTGTATAATGAATCTAACCTGCATAATGCAAAATAATGATGACTGTTCTTGCCTAAAAAAATTAATATATGTAATACTAGCAGGCTCGCCCGGCTCAACAAGGGCAGCTTTTTCATTACAGCTCCGCTCCTATTGGTCCTAGCGTGATGTTATATACTCTATAACATTCCTCAATAAATTGGCTTTCCAATAAAAAATAATTTTTAAAATCAGTTCAGTAGATCCAGATATTACCCCCTACAACATCACAAACACACAAACTTTACCTCTTTATAATATTAGTATAGATATAATATGCATTAAATTGAAATATCTTTATAAAAGGGCGGCAAAATTGACTCCCGCCCCGGGCGGCCGTCACCCACGCTACGGCGCTGGAGAGGTAGACACTTTAGTAGTTTCTCAAAAGATTGCGTAAAAGATGATATGGTGAAAAGGGGTGTGGTTTTTGAGATGATGGCTAATAGATGACAGTGGAAGGAGGGAACATGTGATAACCTCATAATTTCGTCCTTAATAAACTAAGTATATTTATTTAAATTATCGTATGAGAGCAGCAAATCAAAGGATGAATACATTTAATGTTGGCCAATTATTGCCAGTTAACCAATGTTAACATACCGGATGATAGATATAATGGACTCAATCTGTGATTGAGCCGTGATGAAGTGAATGACAGGATGGCGACTATCAGACATCCCTCAGCAGTTAAAAATATTCTCAAGATTGCAAATGGGATGTCTATTAATGGAACGTCCTTTTATACGTGTGCTCTGCGGTATGAACATTTCAAATATAGTTATTATTCTAGAATTTATTGAGAATATTCATAACATATTTTTCCGTTCGGACATTTATTATTCATTTACTTTTTTTGTAGACTTTATTATGTTTACACCAAAAATATGCTTTTAAAAATTTTAAAACGACCTCCCTGGCTGTAATAAATATAACGAGGTTAGTTTGCAAAACTGTTTATTACTGATTCCGTTCGTTTGTATTTTTCCATAAGACAATCATATATTATTAGTAATAATAATACACGACAGACCGACCCCGGCCGCAGGGGTTAGTATTCTTACCCCGCCCCTGCACGGAGAAATTGGGAATTGATCTATCAGAAAAACATTCAAATCCAACAACTAGGCGAGTTATATTTTGTTTTCTAAATATTTGAACTTCAAATCCCTGTCCTTTTTTTATTGCTCACGAACAGCAGACTGACGGTTCATTTAAAAATAACCAGTTACCGTCGCATACAAATGTTTGCGACGCTAGGGGCACCGTGAACACACTGCTGTCCGTACAGGAGTTTATTTCGTTTATTTCTTGGAAAGTTCACCCAATGTCGCTTAGTAAGGGTTGCCTTATAAGACTCTATATTTATAACATAAAAACACATATGATAAAAACATATTCCAAGTCCTAATCCCCGTACCCTAAACTTAACCGTATAACTCAAAGGAAAAGCATCATATACATTACATTGAAATCATAAATATTAGACTCTAGAAAATATCACGACGCTCACACGAGTGGATTCGAAAAGAGAACACGGTTCATAACTCCGTCAAGAGATAGCGCCACTCTAGAGTATTTTTTAACATATTTTATTAGTTTTCTAAAATCGTTTATCTATAATTCTTTTATTGCTGTAGGACAGCAGACAGGCTGATGGCTTACTTAAAATTTTACAGTTACCGTAGCCAATGTGTCTGCAACACCAGTGGCATCGCGAACACGCTGCTGTTCCATAAGGGTACAGGAACTTGGGTCACTAATGCCGGAACACAACACAAGATTATTATGGCGGCATACTTAAGAACAAAGGTGGTTGCCATCCAGACGGGCTTGAGGCCCTACCACGTTATGGTAGGTTGTTTTGTCGCCTTTTACGATAGGCTGACCCTGGCCGCAGAGGTCAGTATTCTTTCTCCGGATATCCGCACGGATAAATGTCTGCATGGAGGGTAATTAAAAAAAATCCACTATACTCATTCATCCCCGCATCCCTCTCATATCCATCCCCCATGGTCTCCCTAAAGACATGACAATAGTATTCACAGTTTTGTGCTGTTATTAATAACACCCGAATTTTTCGAAATTTCGATGAATTTCGGAATAGAGATAGTTTTGATCTCGGGGAAGGAAATCGGCTACTTATTTTATTTATATGGCAGAACAACGTTTGCCGCGTCAGCTAGTATGTATATGTATATATATGTATAGTATATATGTATATATATATATATATATATATATATATATATATATATATATATATATATATATATATATATATATATATATATATATATATATATATATATATATATATATATATATAACCGCCATATGTATATAAGTATGCCGCCATAATAATCTTGTGTTGTGTTCCGGCATTCGTGACCCAAGTTCCTGTACCCTTATGGGACAGCAGCGTGTTCGCGATTCTACTGGCGTAGCCATAGGCGACGGTAACTGCTAAATTGTAAGCGGGCCGTCAGCCTGTCTGCTGTCCTACAGCATTAAAAAAAATCTAGTTTTATAGTATATTTAGTGGATGAATACAACACTTGTATGAAGAAGGAAACGAAATGGTTTTTAGTATCGGATGAGTAAAGTTGCATGTTTATCAATCACCACTGTGAGTACTTGTAATACTTAATTCTGTCAATAATGTACATAAATAATACGTAATTCTTGGTCAGTCTGTTCACGTAATTCCCTGTAATGATTAAATATTTACATCATCAATAATGTATCAATATATTTTACTGGCCATGCTGAATGATAGTCTAATAGGTTCAATTTCATCACTACAAATAAAATAGTTCAGTTCCTATCCTCTGTTGATTGATAACAAGTGGAAAAGGCGGAGTCCGAGTTTCAGCGTGTAAAATGTATTTGTAATTAGTTTTTTTTAATGCGGAGGAACAGCAGACAAGCTGACAGCCCACCTAACAGTAAGCAGATACCGTCGCTGGATGTTTGCGACACTAGGGGCACCGCGAACACGCTGCTGTCCCATAGTGGTACAGGAACCTAAGTCACTAGTGCTGGAACATAACACAAGGTTATCATGGCGGCATAATTATACATCAGAGGTGGTTAGTATTCTTGCTCCGCCCCTGCATGGAGAAAACCAATAGAATTTGGTGCAGATAGTCTTTTGGAGTTAGATGTAAGATGGCACACGTCTGCAAGGCGTCGAGTACAAATATTGTTATCACGAACAAGGATCGATTCAAAGCGATCCGCCTATCAGGTAATGATAATACTCATTTTCGAACATTAGACTAAATGTAGCGTAACACAATTCAACCGGGAGCGTATGGATTACGATGAATAAATCATGAAAAATTCAGATTACTTGTATTTAACTCAAATAAAATTGTCAAGCAACTGAACGTCTCATATAAATAATCATATTGCAGATGAATCTCGCACATCGCTAAAAGTGGGGCGCGCAACAACCACTTGTCCTTGCGGGTCTCTAAACTGGTTTGTGCTGGTTCCCCAATCAAATTCTGCACCTGAACCAACTGAGCCATCAATATAAATGTATGGCCCCCAGCAGTTTCTTTACCGAAATGAAGGGTGATATAAATTACATTGTTCACATCGTGTCAACTTTTCGAACTTGTTAATGTCAACAGTATTTACATATAACATGACTTTTATTCACTTAAAAGACTTAAATATTACTTAAAACTGCACTCTTAACAAAGTCACATTTTCCGTACAAGGGCGGAGTTACAACACTCCGCCCGCCCGCCGTCAGACTGACCCCGGCCGCAGGGGACAAAACATCCCTAGCTAGGTGGTAGGGCTCCAAGACTGTGTTTTTTATTTTTATTTATTGCTGTGGGGCAGCAGTCAGGCTGGCGGCCCGCTTAGAATTTAGCATTCACCGTCGCCTATGGGTGTTTGCGACGCCAGTAGCATCGCGAACACGCTGCTGTCGCATAAGGGTACAGGAACTTGAGTCACTAATGCCGAAACACAACAAAGTTATTATGGCGGCATACTAAAGACCAAAGATGGTCGCCATCCAGACGGGCTTGAGGCCCTACCACGTAGCTAGGGTGGGTTGTTTTGTCGCCTTTTACGACAGGCCGACCCCAGCCGCAGAGGTTAGTATTCTTTCGACGTAGGCTACTTTTTGTCGCGAAATTAAAACTTGAAATAAGTGAAATATGGCTCAACGTAATTAGGTTCTGTTTTTATTTATTTTTATGGCACGTTTGCCGGGTCAGCTAATGCGGTTCTAAACTCACAAATGAGTTGTCCAAAAGGGATTCGAGTTAATGAAGTTTGTCCGAGGAAAAATTTTTCTTTCATCTTACGATATAGTATTAAGTAGTTATAATTTTTTTAACACAACACCTACATTTAGTTCAAGTATTCCGTTGATTGGTTAAGACATTTGCTTATAATTTTTATACGTATACGGAGCTACTTGTGTTGGATATTTGTAATGAGCCGGTACTGCTGCATCCGTTGGCAGCGGATCCATATTAGCAGTTTCGGCGTTGAGCTTTTGGGGCCGTAGGGTTCATAAGCCAAGTCTTTATCGAGACCTGTCCAAACGCTTGTTAAATGTCTCTCGCGATCGACAAGTTATCCGAGCAGGGGCGGAGAAAGAATACTAACCTCTGCGGCCGGGGTCGCTCTGTCGTAAAAGGCGCACATGCCCTGCCCACTGTCTTACAACATTAAAAAAATAGTGGGTTTGTGTTTAGGGCAAAGGATAAGTGTTGCCATCCAACGCGGTAATGCAGCCAGCGTTTTGGGAACGTTTCTGAAAGCGAATTGGAATTAAATGTACATATATTCATATATTATAAGTTTTCGTGTATTTTTTTTTCCTTTCTTTTTGTAATACAGTGTCAGTTTTAAAATAAATAATAAATAAATAAATAAATATACAGACACAATTCACACAGCGCCATCTCAGGCCAGGCCGACTCCGGCTATAACGGTCAGTATGTTGCGTATAATTTTTTTTTATTGCTGTAGGACAGCAGACAGGCTGACGGCCCGCTTAGAATTTAGCAGTTACCCTCGCCTATGGGTGTTTGCAACGCCAGTGGCATCGCGAACACGCTGCTGTCCCATAAGGGTACAGGAACTTGGGTCACTAATGCCGGAACACAATACAAGGTTATTATGGCGGCATACTTAAGACCAAAGGTGGTCACCATCTAGACGGGCTTAAGGCCCTACCACGTAGCTAGGGTGGGTTGCTTTGTCACCTTTTACGACAGGCCGACCCCGGCTGCAGAGGTTAGTATTCTTTCTCCGCCCCTGCACGGATAAAATTCTTCGGAATTCTTCTGGTTATAAGGGTCAGGTTTCAGAAACGCTGATTGCTTTTACTTCCAGGAGTTGTACTTCCAGTCACCGCAGTCATTGTAGAAGGCCTGACGCCGGCAGGACTTGAACTGATGAGCTGAATGTCAAGTCCAAGATTCGATGTTGAGAGGTTTGCAAGTAGCCACTACTCGATGTCCGTATATCACATACGTCAACATATTCTTATTAATACACCAACATCACGTTCAGACAAGCGTTTTGGAATGCTAATTAAAATAATTAAAATAAGTATACTATAAACTAAATTGTTTAAACAGCACAATCTATCGAGTTAGAATCTTTACAGGTATATTAAGGTTACAAAAATGACAAGTGAATAAATGAATTATGCTAGCCTACAAAGGGGAAGGATTAAAGGCGCAAACTCTTTTCGTATGTTTATCGTATTTTATTATACTAAATACTAGCATTACGACTCACATTTTAAAATATTTAATATTCATTTTTGCAGAATTAGTTAATTAAAAATGGGAGAGGAAATTTGCCCCAGAGATACAGTTAGATCTACTTCTGAAGCAAGTGGAATTAATTTAAGTTTCGCCCTTACAATTATTGGTGCAATAAAAGCAATTAAATTTTAAAAGCATTAGTGACCTAGATTTCTGTACCCCTATGGGACAGCAGCGTGTCCGCGGTGCCCCCAGCATCGCAAACATCCATAGGCGACGGTAACTGCTACTGTTAAGTTGGTCGTCAGCCTGTCTGCTGTTCCTAAAAAAAAATAGTGTAAATAAATTTCTGTTGTGAAATGTAAATAGATTCCAATGATTGTATAATTAATGTTTAGAGTATAACAGCCCACAATGTCCCACTAGAGGGAACGAACAGTACACTCGCCACGCTTGTCCAAGGCGGTTCGACGGGTTATACATACCAGTGACCTCGATAAATAGGTTTCACGATGTTTTTCTTCAGCGTCGGTACATCGCAAATATTTCTAAATAAAATAATTGCAGAGATTTAAGTCACATATGTTTATAAAATGATACCTAATTAAAAACATATAAGTAGATAAAGGTGTCTCTACAATCACTACTGTCGCTGCTGGGGTGAGATTCTCATGTATTTTGGGAAATAAGTAGTATTAAGAGTTTGAACATTTCCTATGTTACATCACTAACGATTGCGTTTGTCAATGGAATTACAAGATGATTAACTGTATGAAAACAACCGATATTGCGTCGTAATATTTTGGTCACTCTTAGGGAATACCAAATAGTAAGGGAAACACTTTATAAAAGGTATAGTAATTACGTATACACGTCATATATCATCTAGAAAAATATTCATGTAAAATCAATACTAATCTATACAAATAAATCAAATTGGAGGGTCTGTGTGTAATATTAAAATAACCGCTTTTTACTAAGTGCATTCGGACGTATGTATATACACGATACATGTTTATACCAATATAATTTTTTTACAATTTTTGTCTGTCTGTTTGTTCCGGCTAATCTCTGAAATGGCTACACCGATTTTGACGGGACTTTCACTGGCAGATAGCTGATGTATCAAGGAGTAACTTAGGCTATTTTGATTTTAGAAAAAAAAAAATTTTTGGTAAAAATGATAAGTTTCGGAAATTTTACTGACTGGCTTATGACAATATTTTGAGTTGTAACTAGCACAGGTTCGGCACGTGCTAGGCCTTTGGCCACGGGTACGCATGAGGCTACTGGCTTCACGCGTACCTTTCGTCAAATACAGAAACATTTCTTGAGCCTGACACGCTCCGAATCGCAACCTGTCTACGGCTTGGGGTTCCGGTCTGCGCTCCTCATACCTCCACAGGGATGTGGCAGTGATGTCGACAGGCTAGGACATCACGGACTGTCATGCCAAAAAAGTGCAGGCCGCTTCTCGATATCATTCGCCGGTCCCTTGCCACCATCAACGTGCCAAGTCTACTTGAGCCGACTGGTCTCTGGGAGAGACCGGACGGTATGAGTTTGATTTTGATGGTGACTTACAACGTATAAATATGAAACAATTCAAAAGGGTGTAAATGTAATGACGTAAAATATTGTTGGTCTCTGAAACTCCAGCTTTGATATCTTATATATATATATATCGGGGATCATGTGCTTGTCGTTGAAATTTATCAAATTCGAGAATGACTTGGTTTTTAAATTCACTCTGGCGGAGCGTTGCATCTATGGTAGCGGCACAGCCTATTGGATTTCGGGCTTTTTGGAGCGGGAACCGCGAGCGAACCGTGTCTGCGACTTACTGTTTTTTTATTGTGTTTTAATTATCAGTAATATATTGTGATTAATGTTAATTTGGTGTATCATTATTACTACCTATGCCAGACAGACAGAGTTACTTTTATATATTATTGTACGTTTCATAGGTAAGGTAGAATGGACGCTACACAATAATGTCGTATATGTAATATAAATATAGTTGATTTTGCAATTGATTATTAAAAAATACGTGACAAAACTATCCTATCCTATCATATCCTAAGCACGCCAGCAAAACACGCATTTTTAAAAAAAACCTGATAATCGGTTAGATAGTTTCGGAGTTGATCGTGAGCAACAACGTGACACGAGAATTGTATATATATAAATAATAGATATTTATACTATTATATCCGAAGTAGCCTCACGCACATAGCAACCGTCGTCTCTTTAAATATATTTATATTATATTTACTTGATATATCAAGTCATATTTTCCTTTGTCTCCCTCACTTCCTCTTTTTGTCGATCGGAAACCACTCCATCACCTTTTCGTACATCTCCTATCAGTCACTACTCACATACTACTTGCTACTAGTAATAATTTAATGATCATTTGAAAACGGTGTTAAGGTAAAACGTGTTATTTATAATAAGGTTACGTCATCACTACTAAAGTAGGCGTAAAAGGCAACAAGTAGACCATTTGTTGATTAAAAGAAAACCGTAGAAGGATTAGATGGTTCTGGTGGAAAAGAAATATCACAGGTCACTAATGAAAATGCAGCAGAGCATCCGAAATTAATATTATAAATAAATAAAAATAGTAGAACGATTTAACAGCGTCATCTAGACGTAAAATAAGTAGCATAACACTTGTGTTGTACTAGATAACTGATGTGATATATATATATATATATATATATATATATATATATATATATATATATATATATATATATATATATATATATATATATATATATATATATACTTTTATTTTGTAAATAAAATAGATATTATACATAAATAGTCAGACGTAAGATGGGAATCGAAACCACGAGCTCCGCACGTATCGATGTGCATTTGCTGTTACGCCACGGAGGTCGTCAAATCGTTGTGGATATGGTAATACGTCGAAAATTAGCCGATATATAGTACCTACGTTGTAACTTATTGTGGCGTGAGGACTTTCGGTACGCCTGCGGGGTTTGATTCCCATGTCGAATGTGGGTGTTTATCCTTGTTTTCCAATTACAGCACTGGAGCGCGTTATGCGACATAATGCTCAACGTTGATGTTTCAACTACAGCAACGAATCCAACGAGTGTGCAATCGAATACCAACTCAGTGACATAAAATTAACAAGTGTTTTTTTTATTTCAGTTGGCATTGATCGAAATTTTATTTATATATTATCGTTATTAATATTGTTTATTGCTGAAAAAAAAATTAAAAATTTTGTTTCATGGTAGTTTTTTGGAAATAATCAAAGTTAATTTAAACTGTATTTTAAAAGTAAATATAAGTATGGATGAAGGTACAAACATTGACCTTTTTCATATTCCACATTTAAAATGTGAATACAATTTCATTTTAGAATTCGAATCTATATTCAATTTTTTTTTCAACACTGAACTTAGCGCACTGCATTTGAAAACTAATTCACGTTCCAATTAACCATAAGCATAATTCGGCATTGTGCGCCACTGAGTCGTATTATGCTCTGTAATTGGAAAACAAGGTATATATAATATGTAATTTGTTTAAAAAGAATATGAGTTTGTCAAAAATAACGCCACTACATGCACTATGTGAATTGTCACCGTATTTATTTATCTAATGACAACTTTTTTTATTGCTGTATTGTTGTTTCATATCGATGTTTCCGATGCTACGGGCACCGCGGACACGCTGCTGTCCCATAGGGGTACAGGAACCTGGGCCATTAATGCCGGAACACAATACAAGGTTATAATGGCGGCATACGTAAGACCAAGGGTGATTGATTGCCATCTAGATGGGCTTGGGCTCTACCACGTAGCGTGGGTTGTTTTGTCGCCTTTTACGACAGGCCCACCCCGACCGCAGGGGTTAGTATTCTTACTCCGCCCCTGCATGGAGAAATTTACTTTATTGGATGCATATAGATTTGGTTAATCATTAGAGATGGTTTGGCCATGTTGAGAGAATGAATGAAGAAAGATTGACGAAAAAAGTGTATAAGGCGAGTGTAATTGGAACTGTTGGAAGGGGTAGACCTAGGCGGACGTTTCGAGACCAGATCAGGGACGTCTTGAAAAAAGGCCAGGTCAAGAGTACCCTAAACCGAAGGGCATGTATGAAGGGAATAATGAAAGTGGACGAAGCGAAACAAGTATGTAAGGATCGTAGCAAGTGGAAAGAAGTGGTCTCTGCCTACCCTACGGGAAAGAGGCGTGATTATATAGTTGTATGTATGTATGTAGATTTAATCTTTACAAGTTAGCAGACAATATGTACAAAGTACCGATCAAAACTGTATTAGCATATATTTTGTTATTTAACATCATCATCATCCAAGCAACGTATCCCGGTTGCAACCCAAACTTTCGTTTCAGTGCCTGGGGTCCGCTCTCAGATTTTTTCTACTCCACTTCCCACGGTCTTCAGCATCCCTGGTAGTGAGCTCGCATATCACCCTTTACGACATCAAGCCAGCACTTTTTGGGTCTAACCCTCCTGCCAGAGCCCGGCGGAGGCGGCATGGCCAGACATTTAACATCATCACCTGGCTCTTTACACTTTGACCTTGGTTAATCAGTGGCACAAGCAATGTCGCCATATAAAAAAATGGGAACTTGAAATATAGTTTCGTTTCCTTCTTTAAACTCTATAATTCAGGGTCAAAGCAGGCTTGCAGTATTCGAAGTTACATGACGCATTTTCCTAAGGTGTTAAATGAGAAAATAATTAAGCAATACTCCGAAGCGATAACAAATGATTAACTGTCATATTTAATGGGTATTAGTCAGGAACGTGGAATTTATTGTTTAATAATAAAATATTAATTCTAATTATTGTAACTACATGCTCGAAAAGCCACTTGAACAAATTACACAGACGTCAACAGTTTATTTAGTTAACAATTTCCTTGCCCTGTCTTATCTAATGAGACTAAAGTAAATACTAAATAAGTAGGTTACTTATATTAAACTAGTAGCGAAACCCGGCGTTACTCGGCTCAAAATACATCGCACACGTAATGGTTATAAAATCAGTTTCTCTATATATATTATGTACTCAAATTTTTGTGCCTTTTTTACACACTAAACTAATTTACGCCATTCAGAACACTCCCGAACTTATATGATTAGTACAATGTGTTAGAAAAGGATAGAAGTATCTCATTACACTTCTTTACTACGCACTTCCACCCACAGCAACGAAACTCCCTTACTGACAAATGTATATGTGGGACTTCTACCACTGTAACCATAAGTAGTTGGCAGTGGGTGGTCATGGCAAATGATATAGACCTTTGTTGATACCCTTTCTATTAGGAAAAATATTGCATTTATATAATTTATATAATAATC
Source organism: Malacosoma neustria (assembly GCA_963693495.1). NCBI lineage: Eukaryota > Metazoa > Arthropoda > Insecta > Lepidoptera > Lasiocampidae > Malacosoma > Malacosoma neustria. The sequence continues at coordinate 1,992,821 of OY856371.1, forward strand.
TATACTACTATTATAAAGAGGAAAGATTTGATTGTTTGTTTGTTTGTTTGCATCGAAACTCCGAAACTACTGACCCGATATAAAAAATTCTTTCACTGTTGGGAAGCTACACTATCTCCGGGTGACATAGGCTATAAATATATTATCAAAAAATTAGCGATCCTTACTAAAATTCCAATAATGTAACCCAAGGTGTAAAAAAATTACCTAAAATATTATTTAAATCGCGTGCGCTGCGAAAACTATTGATGATAGAATAAAATAATGTACTACGACTTTACATAATACATCATTATTTACAAAAAGTGTCGCGACAGCATATGTCTAACTATTATAGTTATGCCACAATAAGTTTTCTTTTATTTTAAAAATTTAATTGAAATGCCGCCCCTAGTAAAGGCTCATTATTTGTATCTTGGTATTAATCCTTATCAAAATAAATTACTTCATATTCAAAACTGCTTCAATACCTTTATATAACTTTTTGAATTATTCAATTCGGATATTCCATTCGAAAGATATCACGAGTTTAAAAATGTAAGTATTAGAAAAATGTTGCGTGGTAGCCGCTCACCCTGTTCGGCTAGCTAGGCAGCACCTTATGCAATGTAGGCGTGCGTCACTGGGGTTTTTACAAAAAAAAAACTTATTAAAAAATAAAGAAAAATAAATAACAAAAAAATCATTAAAATAAAAGTTCATAGAAATAATAATATTCAAACTTTCTTTATAATTAATTTTTATTTTTTATTTTCATGCTGGCGCAAATAGAAGGGTTTATGTGTGTGTATATAATTTTTAATTTTGAAATTTTTGTTAAATACCCGTGCGAAGCTGGGGCGGGCCGCTAGTAAAGAATAAAAGGATAGTATAAGAAATATAATATCTAGGAAGTATAAAAAGGAACTTGACATCATTTTGCTAGGTGGCTCAGACTATGTCGCCAAAATACCTTGTGTTCGACACAAGTGACCCAGGTTCCAGTACATCGTAAAATCCATAGGCTACAGTAAGTTATTATAAAGGCTCCTTGCCTGCCTGCAGTTCCACAGCAGTAAAAAAATACTAGCCCAAATCTTCATATAAAAGCGTTATACTATATTTCTGAGTGTGGATAACCGCTCTACCAAGAGAAAAACGTGGCAACCTGCCTGTTACACTCGTTTCTAGTGAAGGCAATTCTTAGTGAAGGTGTAAATCCTTGATATTAACATATCGCTTAATATACTTATTATCTAATTTAGTGAGAGTCGCTTTGAAGACCTTCTCAGTATTTTCGTGGAAATATTTTAATAGAGTCGCTGCTTACAGCGCCTCTAGCGGTGACATCAACAATATTGTATTGTACTAAATAAGTAAAAGTATGGTAATATTTTGAGTTTCTGATTTATACCATCCTATTGATAAGTTAACAGACATCGTATTAAAAATAGATGGAACATCTTTGTTAAATTAATTTTCGTTTTTTCCTTTATATCTTCCTTACACGAATTTCACGACTTCCAAGGCATAACGGCTTTCATGTGGTGGAACCCCTTCGAAGGCCACAAGTTTTATTCCGTTTCGGTGCCCGGGGTCCGTTTTCCGACTTTTTCTATTCCAATTCGCACGGTCTTCAGCATCTCTAGTTGTGAGTCCATTGGCATGCATATCACCCTTTAAGACGTCAAGCCAGCACTTTTTGGGTCTACCCGTCCTGCCGGGGCTCGGCGGAGGCGGCATGGCCAAACATTTGTTTCCCACGTAAGCATCCGGTTGCCGTAAAACGTGGCCGTACCAACGGAGCCGACACTCCTGCAATTTATCCGCAATATCACGAACATGAAGACTGCCGTGAATGCGGGAGTTCCTAACGCGGTCCTTCCGCGTCACTCCACACATTCACCGCAGCATATTCATCTCTGTGACACGCAGTTCTTGCTTGTGTCGCTCTAACACCGGTTTTTATGTACATATAATATATATTTATTAACAAAGGTGTGTATATAAGTAGTATATTAGTATAGTAGTAGTATTTTGAGATGTAGCCGTTTAATGTTATGCTTGGGCTTTAAGAACCAAATAGAAAACGAAGAATCATAAATATTACATATATCGGAAACGATGATGAGGCGTAAAAGGCGATTCACTTATTTTTCAGTAGTGATTCAGATTTAACTAATTTTCATGACGCTGTTAGAATGATGTACCTCCGGATATCCTTGCCTCCAATTGGTGGATATAAACCGCTTATTTTTCACACCAATTATGAAATCGTGAAAACTCTAGCCGTTAATTGATCTAATGAAACTACGTTATCGTACTTTTAAATATGATTTTTCTTGCGACTTTGCTTTTAAATTGTTTTTGAAACGTGATTTTTAAAGAAAAATCTTTTTCTTCATAAATTAATTTCCAAACCGCCTACTTTGGCGTTTATGTAAATTTTAAAATGCATTCTACTAGCCTTTATTTAGAAGTTTGGATCGAAATTTGTTTTTACAGTAAGTGTTACCTTTTTTATCATCCACCAAAGACTAAAAGTATAGCTCATCTTTAGGTGTGACTCCCTGTGAATTTGTGGAGGATTTTCAATCGTCCGGAGTCTAGTTATCGGTTGTTGAGTTAGTGCAGTTGGACGCGGAGTCTCGGCGGGCCGCTGGCAATATTGTCGATGGCGGTCGTGTCCGCCGATGTGGATTACGTGGCCACTTCACTCTGCTTGTATATTTTATATATTGAATATTATTTACAAAAATCAAATTGATCGATAAGATAAATTGTCAAAATTGTGGAATTGTGTCAGAATGGCGAATTGCATCGTTTTTTTATTTAATTTGGATATAATTTCGAAATCTCGACGGCCATGAATTGAATAAAAAAACTATTTATTAAAGAAAAAGTAAGTATAAAAAAGTGTTGTGCGACTTGAGGGGTCGCTATAAATTAACGCCACGGTGAATAGTCGTGAAACTGGCCCCGGTATACCTTTCTATGGCGGAGATTGGTACTGGGTTTTTAGTGGGTAGACTCTATTAGCCTTGCACTAGTGCCCCTTTTAGGGCGCTAGCTGCCAGGGTAGTCCCACATAACCATCGCCGAATAACTCCTCGGCGAGGTATCTGGGTGACTTCCACGGGGCATGCATCGTTTACTCTGTCTCGTCTAATGTACATATTACAGTTTAATTGCCATCTACCGACGGCGAAGGAAACATCGCGAGGAAACCTGAATACCGAAGTCAAAAAGATATTGTTTTTTTTTATTGCTGTAGGACAACAGACAGGCTCACGGCCCACTTACAATTTAGCAGTTACCGTCGCCTATGGGTGTGCAACGTCAGTGGCATCGCGATCACGCTGCTGTCCCATAAGGGTACAGGAACTTGGGTCACTAATGCCGGAACACAAAACAAGGTTATTATGGCGGCATACTTAAGAGTGGTCGCCATCCAGACGGGCTTTAGGGCCTACCTCGTAGCTAGGGGGGGGGGGTTGTTTTGTCGCCTTTTACGACAGGTGGACCCCGGCCACAGAGGTTAGTATTCTTTCTCCGCCCCTGCACGGATAAAAAGTTTATCATAATAATAATTATCTACAAGTAGTTCTTATGCTTTTTATTACTATTGTTATTTTATATTTCACAAATAGTATAAAAATACTTATGAGATTTAAAATCTTCTTCTTCTTCTTCCTCCTGCTCTTATCCCACACCACATTATATGGGGTCGGTACATCATGTTACATGTTGTAATAGTTGTGGCTTAGTTCTTACAACCGGCCGCCTGCCTGACGTTAATCCCTTTTTGGGATAAAATCCTTTCATCCTTTTTATTTAAGTTATTTTTCTCGTTTCACATTGAAAGTATGACACGAAATTTCGTTGACAATCATGTTATATATCCTCAAGCGACGCTTTTATAAATTTTAAATTGTTTTAGATATTAAAATACATAAAACAATTATTTTTTTTGGTTGTGGTTAAATACGAAATTTGATATATACCTAGTCAGGTCATAAATTCTGTCACTTGTTTAATGTAAAATAATTGTAACAAGTTTATTCATTATGTAACCATTCATATACCAAAATGAACTTAACAAAACATAGATTCTTATGACATTAAAGTTTATTCAAAATGACCTCCGTGATTTTAAATACAAGCCTTCAATCTGCGCGGCCAGTCGTCTATCGCAGCACGAACGAGGTCCATGTCAATATCGGCGGCTGCCTTAATCAAGGATGTCTTGAGTGACTACAAATTGGGATGAGGCTTTGAGCACGCCTTTTCCTCCAAGTGTTGCCATATCTTGTAATCTAACGGATTCAAATCTGGACTGGAGGAGGGCCAGTCTTCGTGCCGGATGAAGTCGATTTCACGCGCCGCCAGCCAGTCTTGTGTGCTCTTCGCTCTATGAGCTGGCGCCGAATCTTGTTGGAATACCCAGTGCCTGTTATTGAACATGGTATGAGAAACAGGTTCCACAAGGTTCGTCAGGACTGTATTTTGATACACAACAGCATTCGTTTTTACACCTTTCTCTCAAAAATGTACCTCTGTTAAGCCCCAATAAGAAACTCCCAACCATACCATGAGCGAGGATGGAAAATGACCTCGTTGGACACGCGGAATACGGTTGCTCGCTTCTTCACTACTGTGTGCGTACACCTTATCATTTTGTTTGTTGTAGCTCTCTTCTACGGTAAACATTTTTTCATCCGAAAAAAGAATTTCCCGATATTTTTTTCCCGCGTACTGCTTCAACAAAGCGCGGCATCTCTTCAGTCTCAGGTCCATTAGACGAGCATTCAAACGATGTCCTGTTTTTCTTCGATATGCCCGAAGCCCTAAGTCTTCATTTAACACCCTTTTCACCGTGGTTCTGCTTAACCCCATCTGAAGGGCCAACAGTTTCTGCTTACGTTTGGGATTTCTTTGAATTCGTGCCTTCACAGCTTTTATCACTGCTGGAGTCCTAACAGACCGAGGGCGACCACTTCTTGACCTGTCATCTACACTAGAGTCTTCATTGTATCGTTTCATGGTACGATAAACGTATCTTTTGGTTATATTCAAATTTTTCAGTATGTTAAAAATTTGAATTTGCGCGTAACCGCAACGATGCAACGCAATAACTGCAACACGGTCTTCTTTAAGCGTCCACTCCATATTTAAAAATGAGTAAAATTCTAAAAGTATACATTTTTATTTTCATGAACAATTCGAAATTCGAATTCAATAAACTTTTTTGTGACCAGCATTCTAAAAGAAAAGTTTTTACTGTGTGACAATACTTATGACCTGACTAGGTATATATAACAAATCTCGTGTTTATCCACGACGGCGTTATGACGTGGGATACAATTTGTTCATGATATATTACCATATTCATTGTTCTAGTATATATTTCATACTATGTATTATTGTATAGATTTAATCTTAATTTCCTATTTATATTATTACCATAGATGGTTTTTGATATAATACGATAAGATGTCAGCAGATTAGAAGATAGAAGAGAATAAAAAAAGAGAAAAACAGTTTTCAGATTTGATGGACAAAAACAATTTGTGGTATTGAGACTGCAATACTCGATGAAAATCCGATCATTTGAATATCAAGTTAAAATAAATAAATATATTAGGGTATTTCTCACAACGCCATCTTGTCCTAAAGTAAGTATTAAAGCACTTGTGTGACAGCTGGTATATATACTAAACATATATTTTGTACAACAAGACATTTGACGCAGATATTATCAGTTATGGTAACTTTTTTTTGCAGTATTGCATATGTCGGTTAAAAACCAGATTATTTTAATAACTAACCGAATAACTCATTAACAGACTTATTATTCGAACACTCTTAGAAATTTCACTTTTTACAATTTTCAAAATGTAAAACATTCAAAAGTATGACCGACGTCTTCAAGATTCCAAAGTCAAGAGTCTGCCGCTGGCCGAGAACCCTCGCCCACCTCCGAACCGCCAACTTTTTATTATGGCAAGCCACCCGAATTGTAAATTATAAATCGCGGCATTTTCCTAGTGTTAGAACTCAGCTATAACCTACGTTCTCAATTTTTATACTTCTTGATATGTGATGGCGTTATTTTCCAAAGTAATTTTCTGTTAAATCACGAAGATATCCAACTGAAAAGACATGTAGCTACACTTTCATTTTTTCTTATCATAGTAGCAGGAATACAATGGAAAACAGACAGGTATACCTGATTATAGAGTCATTCTATATGTGCCTTGCTCTTTTATACAGGTTCCAAGGGTAGGGTGATCAAATTAGATAATCCAGGACCTTTCCAGGCGATTGCCAATATCTTACTAAAATCCCTTACTAACTTTGACTATTATTATAGCTAAACTTTGGCTTGTTATGCTTCTTAATAAGCCATTGGGAGACCCTCATACGGATCTATCAGATGTATACTACCCAAGGGTCAAATCAAGTAATTATGAGCCGGAGTTTTCAAGTTAACCACTTAACGCACAAGGGTACGGGAACAATGCGCGCTGGAGCACACGCGCAAATTACGTCACACGCCATAAGTGCTTATAACACCGCTTGTTTTCGCGGGCACTCATTCGCAAGCCAGATTGCGCGAGCGCCGCGCACCCGCGTTTATGAACTTTTTCCATTTTCAAATATTGTGAAGTTTCGTGTGGAAAATCATCCAAAATGCCTAAAAATATATTGGCTGATATGGGCTCCCAAGTGGGGCTCACTCCTGTCCGCCAGAATAAACAGGTAAGAAACAGTAAAAAATATTTAGCGTAATGACATTAACGTTTTTTTTATTTTATGTAAATAAAAATTATCAAATAAATGTAATATAAAAAATAATATCAAATTAATTATCAGTTGCTATACCTAAAACAAAACTGCTATATATATAGACCTTAGCAGTGACAATTCTTTACCATTGTAAAACGTATTTTTTTCTTTTTAAGATTTTTAAAAAATTATTTATGTAACCTATTTTTATAAACTCAAATATTCCTAAGCTTTTTGCTTTTTATTTCTTTATTTTTTAATACTTTATGTATAATTATTTCAGACGGTATTAATAAAATTTATATAATAATACGCAAACACAATCAACACAATTGCTAACCTTGTTTAAACAATGAGAAATAAAATTATATTCAAATTTAAGAGCTATTAAAAATTTAATACATTAAATAACTTAATTCGAAGGTTTAATTAAAACACAATTTCAGTCATAACTCTGAAACAATAATTGTCACTATTTAAATTATTCGTCATTACTATAATAATTATAATTAATATAATTAATTATAAGTAATATAATATATCGTATATTAAAAAACGTCATTATTAAAGTTCTCTACAAATTCAACCAATTTATTGGTTTATTAAAAATATAAAAACAGGAGAAATAAACTCCTTGTCAATAGTATCATACAATTGCCACTTAGTACTTAAATTTTTTATCAGACGATATTAAATACGTTCCGGATATTAATATTGTACAATGAAAAATATCAATACATCATGCACGTATAGAAACAAATGCTAAGCTGTTTAAAATATAGTAAATGAAAAATAGTATGCGACCTGGTAGCTCAGTGGTAATACTCTCTAATCTAAACGTCCCGGTTTCGTTTAGGAGTATTTCTCGCGTAAAATGTGCATATAGAAAACGTCGTGAGGAAACCTGCGTAACAAGATCACCGGTATGTGTAACTCACTAACCCGCCTTGGACAAGCGTGGCGGGTATACGCGTTCCCTTAAAAGGGAAGACCGATCGAGCCCAACTGTGGGATGCTGTGGGCTGTTATTACATTATTATATAAATTTTAAAATCGCGACAGTTTAATGGAAGGCTTTTTTTTGTAAGAGGTTTGTCGATCGTTGGGACCCCCTATTAACATCTCTCGCTTGGGTAAGAATATAAAATCGAACACATACTGATAAATATGTATATAAATATATTACGAAATTTCACACAACGCCCTCTAGTCCCAAACTAAGTTGCATAGCACTTGTGTTATGGGTACTGATATACTACATATATACTTTTCGTTTTTAAATAAATACATATTATATATACATAAAGAGCCAGATGCTGGATGTGTTCGAAGCCGTGACCCCCGCAAGCTCACCAACGTGCATTAGCCTTTACGCTACGGAGGTCGTAATGCGTACAACAAGAACTAATGTTAGTGATAATCAACAGCGAATCCCAAACTTCAAGATGAAAGATAAGACCATCATGATCAAATCTTCTACACAATCTTCAACATCCCTGATAGTGTTTATCGCCATGCATATTACGACCAATCGCTTTTTGGCGCCCCTCTTGCTGGGGTCCGGCGGAGGCATTCGTGATAAGCCACATAAGTAGCCGGTTGTCGTAAAACTTTTCTACGAAGAAAAAAAAGATGCACCTGGAAGTAGACACAAACGTCTATTTTCATCATCCAAAGATGATAATGATGTAGAAAATAATTGCAACGATGCATTTTATACGCACCAAGAAACAACGAAAAGCGGCAATTAATGCAGTTTTAATAATAAGAATTATAATAAAATGAATACTTAAAATAATCAAGGGCCTAAAATCGGTATATCATTAATGAATTGCAGCTAATTTCGTTAACGTTGCTCCACAATTGTGAGTCTGTATATATAAAAGACAGTTTTTATAGTACACATTAATGTAATTGTAGGTAATAACCAATATCTAACGATTGCCTATGAAATATGATTATTTATAAATTGTGTTTTTAAATATGTACATAATTATTACAATGTGTTAATTGTTTCTAAGTAATTTGCAAATCATTGCGTCAGGGATAGTAAAATTTCTCTCTCTCCCCCCCCCCCCCCCCCCCCAGACGAAACGGACAGTACAAGTATATACGCCACGCTTGTTCAAGGAATCAGTATGCAGGTTTCTACTCAAAGTTCCCCTTTACCGTCGGTTCTTTAGAAAAACTGCTATAGTGCGATTCCATCTCCAGGATCGAATTCAACCTCGATTGGTCTCCGAGTATCACTGAGCTACCAGGTACATAGAGAAGGCTATCGACAAGCATGATAAAGAACGCCAATTAAAAAAGAAAGTCTTTTTAATGCAAGTGGATAAATCATCATCATCATCATTTCAGCCGGAAGACGCCCACTGTTGGACAAAGGCCTCCCCCAAAGATCTCCATGATGATCGGTCCTGCGCTGCCCTCATCCAACCTATTCCGGCGATCTTGACCAGATCATCGGTCCATCTTGAGGGGGGCCTACCAACATTGCGTCTTCCGGTACGCAGTCGCCATTCGAGGACTTTTCTGCCCCAACGCCCATCAGTCCTTCGAGCTATGTGCCCAGCCCACTACCAGTTCAGTTTTGCAATCATCCGGGCTATGTCGGTGACTTTGGTTCTCCTGCGAATCTCCTCATTTCTGATTCGATCTCGCAGGGAAACTCTGAGCATAGCCCTCTCCATTGCCCTCTGAGCGACCATGAGCTTTCTCATAGGCCCATAGTTAGCGACCACGGCTGCGTTCCGTATGTCATCACTGGCAACACACATTGGTTAAAACACAGTGGATAAATACGGAAAGAGAATAGACGTAAAATATACTTAGAAGGTAATATGGTTAAGTAAGGTGAGATTGTAAGGAGAATGGCTAAGAAAGTGATAACATTCTTAATAAGTCAACTTATCTCTCTTCTACAATATCTACAAATATTTAGTAGTTATTAAAAACAAAATTTTGTGTTTTTAATGCGAGGTGGCAAGGCTCCAAACCCCGTAGCCCAAATATCTCAGACAGTAAAGCACTGGGTTCTATTCCCTGTCCAAGCCGGCCTGGATGGTAATAACAACCTTGGTCTCTAATTATACCGCCATAATAGCCTTGTGTTGTGTTCTGGCATAAGTGCCCAGGTTCCGGTTACCTTGCACGGACGATAGCAGAGCCCCTGGGGTTTCTAACATCGATAGGCGATGGTAACTGCTTTCTATTATATGGGCCGCCAGCCTGCATGTTCTACAGCAATAAAAAAACTAAATACCATAATAATTATTTCATAGGTGTTGCGTAAAATTTGGTGTACATGAAAACTATTTAATGAATATACATGTTATTTATGACAACGTCCGAAATATCGCACAGCTAGTATGCGCATCGCAGTCTTGTAAAACTACGTAGATTACAGATTGAATAGTCGGAATATTCACGGTCGGGACGAAAATAAATCTGCCCATACGTACCCACCCATGTTTCCCTAGTGTCAATACTTGCAAACGTCAGAAGCCGGACAGTATGCTATTTTCCGCTGTTACACGAAAATAAACTAATCACATCGCTATTAGAAGTATTGAGTTAATGTGAAGGCATTGACATTCTTTATATCCTCCGGTATTTATAGACAATTGCTTTTTTCACAAACATATAATTGAACACCTTCTAACAAGCCAGACCAAACTACTTATAATTATATAAATATTTTGTTCTCCTCGTGGATTGAACCCACTGAATCTTACGTAGCCCGTAAGTTATATCGTCAACTGATAGTGATACGAAGAATGCCATATGAATAAGAAAATGGTAGAAATAAGAATGGAGAGAAATGAGAATGGGAAAGATTGATGGATTGCGTAAAGATGATACTCGTACGGCGAAAAATGGTGTAAATATCAACATTCAAGATGGCGGCTAACAGAGGATAGTGGAAGGAGAGAACACGTTGTCCCGATATAATGTGGACATAATGTGGGAAAAGGACAACAAGAAGAAGACAATTTACACAGCGCCATCTAGCCCCAAAGTAGCACTTGTGTAATGGGTTATAGACAACTGATGTTACTTACATACTTTTTTAGTAAATAAATACGTATTACATACACCCACATGCGGGTGTTTACGTATAATAAATGGTGGGTGTGAAGTCAATGTATAAATTTTAATAAAGTGCCTAATAATAAAATAGTACTAATAAAAAAAAATACTTTTTCTAATCAAAGTTAATTATAAAGATGCTAGTGACGCTAAATAAAAGCGTTGTATTCGATCTTTTATCTCTAAGACAAATTGGATGAGCGCCAAAATTCTTTATTACACCAATTTACCGTTTCTTTATTCCTATTTTTGTAAGCCACTGTCATATAGTGCAAGACGAATCTACCCACCTGGTATTTATTAGGGAGGGATGGGACAATACAAATACAACTGGTCAATGGCGGCTTGCATAAATTTAAATTACGAACACGATCTTAATTTGAAAAGCTTACAAATAATCGATCAAAAACCGTTCAAAACAAGAATGCTAATAGATGCATTGAATTTCAAATACCTTTAATATTTTTAATTTTGTCGGGTTATTGATTTAATAAAACTGAATGCCAACAGGTGACATTTTGCGTACTTGCTAATTCAATGCATTCTAAGCAATTTCACAATAAACTGATTTTTTCAATAAGTATATGAATTCGCTTCTTTGATTGCAGAGGATCAGCAAACAGGCTGACGGACCATTTTATAGTAAGCAGTTACCGTCGCCTATGGATGTTTGTGACGCGGACGCCGCTAATACGCTGCTGTCCGCATATACAGGCACCTTGGTCACTAATACTGGAACACAACACAAGGTTAATAAGGCGGCATACTTATAGACATAATGTGATTGTCATCCAGAAGAGGTACCACGCAGGCCGACCCTGACCGCAAAGGTTGGTATTCTTACTTTGATTTGACAGTCCGAATTTTAAGTTTCTAGAAAGGTTAAAATTTTTTGATATATCAGAGCGTTCATAGCAAAGAGTTTATACGTATTATCAAAGCAAAGAGTTTATATTATACGTAAAAACGACATAACTACTACTCCACCTTACTATTTTTACTCCGCCCCTGCACGGAGGGAAAGCATAATAACAAACTTAGTGTAAAAACACCGGTATTCAACTTGTATTTTTAAACTTAAATCATTACGATTCGACGAGATCTAAATAGCTATGAAATTATGATTTCATTGAATTTTAATTATCTGAACATCCTTGTGTAATCATATAATATTTTTAAACAATTTAATATTAATATTTTTTATAAAAATGGTTTAATTATTCATAAAATTCACACTATATTATGTACATTCAAGTAATAAGTTTATCCAAAATTCATTCATAATTATATATGTAATTCTGATATCATTTTTTTATTACTGTAGGACAGCTGACAGGCTGACGGCCCGCTTAAAATTTAGCTGTTACCGTCGCCTATGGGTGTTTGCGACGCCAGTGGCATCACGAACACGCTGCTGTCCATAAGGGTACAGGAACTTGGGTCACTAATGCCGGAACACAACACAAGGTTATTATGACGGCATACTTAAGACCAAAGGTGGTCGCCATCCAGACGGGCTTGAGGCCCTACCACGTAGCTAGGGTGGGTTGTTTTGTCGCCTTTTACGACAGGCCGACCCCGGCCACAGAGGTTAGTATTCTTTGTACGGCCCTGCACGGATAAGAAATATATAGTAATATATAGTATTACATATGTTTCATAGGGCCATATAATGCGAAGAGATGAATGTCACACAATAAGGGTAGAAATGGGAGTGGATGGATACAGGAGGAGAGGTAGACCAAAGAAAATATGGATGGACTGCATAAAAGATGATACGGGAGAGAGGAAAGAGAGAACATGTGTCGATCCCACACAATGTAAGATATGGACAGAAAGAAGATGTTTCGTACAATAATCTCGAGTCCGGATAGTTCCACGCGACGTAACTAGACAAGTATGATATGTAAATAATCTGGTGCGATTGGTATACATGTTAACGACTGACATTGGGTATAGCGAATATATTTTCGTGTTAATCTCGGCTAGAATAAATAAGTACTCGTGTTTGGTGTCACGGCCGACCGGAGGCGGGCCTTGCTGTCCACGGCGGTGTATATATCACTTTTACTAGCTACCTTCTCATGCATCTTTGAATCGACCGAATAATGCGTCAAATAGAACTAAATATTAAACACGCAAGTTGGATATGACGACTATTATATATATACATATCTATCTAAAATAATGCAATCATATCATTCGCCTATAACACAAGTCAGTTGAATTTAATCGAAATTTTACCTATTAACAAAGTTTAGGTAAAATTATATAACAAACATAATGTTTTTTATGTGACTTAAAAAAAATAGTTTATTGAGATATATAAAATCTATAACAATTATATCATTGGTCCCCAAACTAGGTTGACCTGTATCTTGGGGACTCGCTTCCGATTGATACAATACAATCTATAAATTTACGTAAACTAAGCTTATTTCTTATTTCTATATCTATACTCTTATTCTACAGGTGTATGCATGCATAAGGGTGTGTGTGTGTGTGTGTGTTAATAATTCGTACACTCAAAAGAATTTCTGCTTAATCATAGTCTAAGTTGATTAGCCAATTATTTAGATTTCTTTTACATTGTAATTTATTTAATTCATGAATATGTAATACTTTGTTTTATTGTACAAAAATATACTCATTTAATAAGATTGATGCTGTAAATATTTCGTGAGTGTGGGAATAGTATCACACACTTTATCTTTTCTTCTCTTGTATGGTAAAGTTTTATTATAGGGTGTTATTTTGTGTTGTTTCAATACAATGTGAGATACGTATGTTTGTCTTACAGAAAGTACTTTATATTCGTTAAGCAGTTGAAAAGTAGTATACAGTTCCGTTTTACTTAAATGGAACTAGTGTTATAATGGTTAACACAATTATTTTTACTCCGAAATATTTTATAGTATATTTCTCCATCATCTCGCTTCATTCCTTTGGAAATAGAAATGCGAGGATTTTTTTAGATTTTTCAAAGTTTTCTCTTGTTTGGTTTTTTAATTTCCCCTTTCCTTTTGTTTCGTTACTAAAATGTATGTTGTAGAACTTGATTGGTTTTTTGCGGTGACAGAATCATGTATCTTACGGTTTATAAACATTTATTTCTCAAAAGAATATAACCCGATTATGTTTACCATATTTTTATATAAAATTGCGTCTACCCTCAATTTAAAATACAATTTTTTATGGTAGACAAATTAGTATAGGTTGAGCGATTGAGGAGAAAAAAATGGTTATGTACTTGAAAAGGTCCGCGAAACCAGGCAGTCGCCCGTTGGGGCCGCGGTCAGACTAACCCGTCGCGTCCCGCGGCTTCGGCATTTAAGGCGTGTGAAGGAACCCCGGGGTGATTTTACTGGGTATACCAGCGACGTGCGTTCTCCAGCCCAGTCCCACACTACACCGCCACCCGTTCCCACGCAGCGGGGTGTGCGTCAAGAATTTCCACATCCCAAAGAAAAGGAATGCTTTCACTCTTTCTTAACGAAATTTGAAAATAATTTTAAGACTTTAAATTTGTTTTCTGCTACTCATACAATCATTTTTTTCTGTAAGCTTCTCATACATGTTTATATATAACACTAGCTGACTGCTTCTGCCATATAAAATAATAAAACACAGAAATTTATTAGGTTCACCCCTATTTCACCCTTTTCAAGTTTCAGTTTCGCGACAAAAAGTAGCCTATGTCCATCTCCGAGGTCCAATCTATCTCTATATGGAAATTCATCAAAATTGGTATAGCGGTTTAGGTGTAAAAATGTAACTAACAGACAGACAGAGTTACTTTCGCATTTATAACATTAGTATAGATATGGGATTAACGTCAAATAAAAAATATAATATCCAATAATGGAATGGATGGAATAGGATAAATGTAAATAATGTTATTTTATTTAAACTAAAAATGTATTCATAAAGAAAAAGATGTACGTAATATTTAGTGCATAAAAGCACGGGTCAGGCAAGGAGTACGCCCGGGATGTCAACTATCGCCAATTATATTTAATATATTTATAGAATGCGCAATAAAAAAACTAAGAGTCGGAGAATAGAGGATTCAAAGTTCAAGGGGAAATAATTAAATTTATAGTTAAATAAATTAAATTTATAGTTAACTAATTAGCTTTGCTGACGACATCGCCGTACTAGCAGATTTCAACTCAGAACTACAGAAAAGGACACAATTTTTCACAGTTTGAGTTGAAAATCAACATTATAAAATAAAAACCAATATAGTTTCAAAGAAAGGCATATAAAATCCTACGGGATTATTATTGAGGCTTATGACCCTCAATAATAACACAATAGAATAAGTAGTCCTTTAAATATTTGGGAAGTCTAATTACAAGTGACTCTAGATGTGCACCTGATATGAAAGCGAGAATAGCTATGGCGAAAAAAGCATTTAATAACAAGATACATCTGCTAAGCGCGAAAATATCAAAGCGTATTCGCAAAAAATTGATAAAGGTGTACGTTTGGAGTATTGTATTGTAAGGATGTAAGACGTGGACCCTGACAAAGCGGGACAGGGACAGGCTAGAAGCATTTAAGCTGTGATGTTGGAGAATAATGCTGAGAATAAGCTGGACGGAGAAAAAGACCAGCCAGGAAGTGCTGAACATGGTGAAAGAGAAAAGGAACATCTTGAGAATTATTGAGGACAGAAGAGGACAGATGCTGGGACACTTGATACGACACGACTATCTAATCAAAACAACAGAGAAGGGAGAATTGAAACAGAGGGAGCAAGTAAAGATTGGATGTCGTGTCGTATTAAGAAGTCAAGGAAAAGGCACTTTGTAGAGAAGACTGGAAGAGGTTCCACTGATAAGAGCGTTAGTTCCTAAATAAATGATGATGATCACAATATTATCCTACACAAAAGATAATTAGGAATAACTATTTTATCTCTAAACCAGTTATAATGGATTATATAATTTTGTTGACAACAACAAATAATATTCTAAATTTAAAAACTAATTTCATTACTTTTATGTAAGTGTATTATGACAATTCACGCGCCATCTTGGTAGTTACGAAGTAAGCAGCAGTGCGTTTGTAACTAGATAACTTTTTTATAGGTAGAGATCAGCAGACATGCTAGCGGCCCACCCTGAAGCAGGTGGTCACCGGCGCCTATGGATGTTTGCAACACCAGAGGTATTATCAACGCACTGCCAGCCTCTAAAACTCCTTTTTTGAAAATCGCCATATCGTACTGCAATAGGAAAACCTCAGTCAGAAGCTCATCCCAAATCCGGAAAGTACGCAACATTAATATTCTCGAGAACTGTTTCGAACAAGAAAGAAGAGGCTCCAGGTATTGGGGATGAACAACCAGCCGATGGCGGGCAGTGCGGTGGTAGAAACACGAAGAAGGCGCCATTTTAAACAGTTCCTCAGAACACTCCCCGTTGTGTTTGATTGTCAAAATGTAGAACTATCTCCTTCCTCTTGTCTTTATCCCACATTAAATGGCGTCGGCACAACATGTTACATGTTATAATAGTTGTCGCTTAGTTTATATAACCGGCTGCTTGCCTGACGTTAACATCTTTTAAGGGAAAAATCTGTCATCCTTTTTATTTAAATTATTTTTCTCGTTTCACATTGAAAGTGGGACACGAAAAATTTCTAATATATCCTCAAGCGACAGTTCAATTGCTTTTTTCTTGAGTAAACAACGTCCGAGTGTCAGTTTGGGTGTGCAGGTTGGCAATTTTGCCAGGTCGTCGACTTTTACGGGGTCCGTGCATAGTTCACATTCGACAATTACGTCACGAAGGATTCTAAATGAGAAATTAGCAGTTCTGAGCGTCTTCGAATGCTCTTGGTCGAATGCTCAAATGCATCCATCATCATATATTTCGGAGTTGGCTCACAGCAATCTTCCTCTTGGCAAGTTAGAGGCCTTGAAACTCGCGGCTTCTTTTCACAACAATACAATAGCTTTCGGCGAAGGACATCGTGGCAAGCAGGAATAGCACATAGGTGGATCTTTACATCACGTTTTTAGACAAGGGGCCACCAACAACAGGCATACAGCAAATTGCTCGCATTCTTCGAGTCGCGGGCACAGCTACTTTAATATAATTATGTTTGTAGCATTTAAGTTTCACTCTTATAATTTTTGGTGCAATAAAAGCAAAAAAAAAATTAATAATTCTCAGTAAATTTTCTCGATTACGTTAGTCTCGTTTAAATGCATTAGTAGGAATGAATGCATCCAAAATAAACCATAAGATTTATCCAAAAAATGCTGCCCAAAGTCACTATTCCACGCGGACGGAGTCGCGGGCACAGCTAGTAATATTATAAAGAGGAAAAATTTGATTGTTTGCATTGAATAGTCTACGTAAAAAATTTCACTGTTGGGAAGCTACATTATCTTTGGGTGACATAGGCTATTTTATACTCTTAAAAAAATTAGGGATCCTTACTAAAACTTCAATAATGTAACCCAAGGTTTAAAAAAATTACCTAAAATATTCTTTACATCACGTGCGCTGCGAAAACTATTAATGATAGAATGAAATAATGTAGACTTTACAAAACACATCATTATTTACAAAAAATGTCGCGACAGCATACATAACTATTACAGTTAAGCCACAATAAGTGCTCTATTATTTTAAAAATTTCATTTAAATGTTGCAGCTAGAAAAGGTTCTATAATTGTATCTTGGTATTGATCCTTATCAAAATAAATTACTTCATATTCAAGACTGCTTCAATACCTTTAAACAACTTTTTGAATTATTAAATTCGGACATTCCATTTAAAAATATAAGTATTAGAAAAAACGTTTCACATATTCGTGACGCTAATTTCCGTTTCATCAATAAAAAAATTACCCTAATGCGTCCAAAGAAGTTTCACTTTAAAAACATTCGTAAAACAAATCGTGCACATAGTTATCAATCAAAAAGTAGTATGCAAATTGAAGTAAATGTAGTAGAGAAGTAATAAAGTAAATGATGGAATTAGTTGTTAGCTCCTATTAGTTCCGAAAAGCCTACATAATTGGTTGATATATTAAAATGGATGCGTGCACATTAACAAAGCTGAGTCAAGTTTATCCGTTGTTACTTCTTTCAATTAGGCCCAGCGGGCCGCGAGTCATGAATTTATTCTGACCTTGTCTTGGCTAGTGCTAATCGTATTCGCGAATCTCTTTAAAATTATAAAACTCACCTCACAAGCATTAATTACACAACTGGAAATATACTTAATTAGTTGGTGATCTTATGCATGAGTAATGTTTCATGAAAACCGTCTCTGTTTATGTTTCAATGTAAATATATGCACCATTAAAAATATTATTGTTGTTGGCCTCACATCTATTAAACGATTTGTTGTAATGTTATAATAAAATTTCATGTGCCTAAAAGCTATAAAAAATCAGGCAAATGTAATGTAGATCTAGCGAATCGTTTTATTCGCTAAGAATTTTATCGACGATAGACCTATACGAGTAACAGGTATAAGTGGGTGAGGTGCGAATTCCGTAATGGCTTACTTTCTCCTTTACTATGTAAGGCTATCCAGAAACAATAATAGGGTTTTTCCATACCTAAGAAGCCGTAAATCGATTGGCAAATAGATTGTTCCTCTTTACAACTTACAGATAGCAAAGGAGCTCTAGAGTTCAAATGGCAAACGCCATCATAATTTATACCAGATTAGATTTTTTACTCAGTAAAAGAGAACTATTCGGTACACCTTGGGCTCCGAATGAATCCGAACGAAACCTTGCATTAATGAGCACTATATATATATATATATATATATATATATATATATATATATATATATATATATATATATATATATATATATATATATATATATATATATATATATATATATATATATATATATATATATATTATAAAGTATTGACGCCGGAGCGAATATGAAACACATCTTTACTGTTCAAATTAATTACTTATAGAATACTCCTTCATCTAATTACACCACACGCCCCACCATAATAGAAAAAAAATTACATATCTATTTGTTAATTTTTTTAAAATTTAAATACAGTTTTGTTCTATTCTTATGTTTAAAACTTCTTTCTTATTATTACGTAAAATTTTTACATTAGGATCCAAATGTTCTATAACGATAAAAGGACCGTGATATACATTTTCAAATTTTTTTCCTGTTTCATTTCTTAACTTCTTAACCTTTCCAATATATCTATCAAGTTTTCGTTATGACAATCTAAATTTCGTCCTATGCAAATAAGATCATCTAAATATACTAAATACATAATATGATTCAAGCTAGACATTGCCACCATCATTAAGCGACTAAAAACACTAGGACTTATTTTCAACCCCATTGGCAGCCGTTTCATTTGGTATTGTTTATTAGTAGTAAATTCAGTGTATTTTCTGCTTGTAGGGTCTAATTCTAATTGAAAGTAACCTTGGCTAAGATCTAAATGGCTAAAATAAATTGCCCCTGACAAAGAGTCGAGAATATCTGTAATGTTCGGTAAAGGGAATTTAACATTTATTTATTTTTATAGGTACACCAAGCACAGTACACATTAAATAAGATCATGATATAACAAACATAACAAATATACATATATGCATACATGCCAATGACAGACGTACACAGCTTTGTCTACAGTTTGACAATGTTAATATTTATTTTAACTTAAATTAACTCAATCTTCACGAAAATACATGATTAATTTCCTTTTAAAATCCGCCAATGAGTCGCATAAGATATTCATATCATCTTTAAGACTTTCATTTAGTTTCCGATAATTGATTACAACACGTCATTTTTGTTTCCTTCATTATCTCTTATTATATCATTATCCAACATTTCACCTATTTGCCTATCAATTTCAAGTTTTTGACTTTTTGGAAGCCTGTAAGGTTTGGTATACACAGATGGTGTATTATCTTTTAAATGTATAGATTGTTGGTATAAGTTCGACACCTAATTTATCACCTTTTAATAAAAACACATCTGAGTACTTCGCGCAGATATTATCAAAGGACGTAGTTACGCAAAAAGGATCCAACCCACAAAATGTTACTTTTGAATTATTAAAGATTAAAGTTTTAGCTGTATTTCCGCATTGATGTATTTGTTAGTGTCTATGGGTTCTTAGGAAAATATAAGCGTAAATGTATCATTTCTCATACAAATAAGTTTAACTGCTCTTATTTTAGGCCCAGAATGAGTACTTTGTTATACTATCTAATTATTCTACCATATTGTGGGTTGGATCCTTTTTGCGTAACTACGTCCTAATTGAAATTTGCTTCTCGTTATTTAAATGTTTTAAATTCAAAATTGAAAATAACTTTTTCACACATTCCGCATTAGTGTTATTACTATCGGAACTACATAAAATATAATCATTTAATGGTACTACATCCGGTGTAAAATAGCTTAACCGAACATCTTCCTCACTCGTATTTAAAATTTTTAACGGAATCTTTCCATCCTTGGGCTTGACAATAATGGATGCCAAGAATACTCCTTCACTTAACTGCTTAGGCGTTATTATACATTCGTCACGTAAGCCTGTCTGTACTAAATACGTAACTTCACATCTCGCCGGTATTGTTATTTTTTTTATTGTACTACAAGCAGACAGGCTGACGGTCCGCTTAGGATTTAGCAGTTACCGTCGCCTATAGGTGTTTGCAACGCCAGTGGCATCGCTACCACGCTGCTGTCCCATAAGGTTACAGGAACTCGGGTCACGGATGCCGGAACACAACACAAGGTTATTATGACGGCATACTTAAGACCAAAGGTGGTCACCATCCAGACGGGCTTGAGGCCCTAGGTTAAGTAACCGTTACAACCAAGCTGACTCATTTGTAATGGTACATTAATCATTATTATTATTTATTTTCAGCAAATTCCGTTCGAAATCCAAAATACATTTAAATCTAGGTACTTAAAAAACCTTGCCCTAAAATGCCATCGGTTCTACATAAAAAAAAATTAATTATTTAAAAACTTATGATCGAACTTATAATTATCATAATTTAAATTAAGATAAGGAAAGCCATCGCACATAACATAACCTCCTCACCGTATATTTTGATTCGCTCCCTAAGGAATGGAATATGTAAGTTCTCTAATAACTCCTGCCTGACTATGGATAGTGACGCGCCGGTATCAAGTAACCAAGAGCGCGGTTCTTGACCCACGCTAAAATAAACAGAGTTAATATTTTCACAATAAAAATGATTATGCACGAAAAAACTTAATCCCGTTTTCAGCTTTGTTACAATCTCCGGGATTTTGACTTAAATGCGTATTGCTATTCGACTAGGCTAATAAGGATTCCAAACAGATGTTGCGTAGTCTGAGGATATTGAAAAAATACATTGAAGAATATTTTTTAGGGAATGTCACAAACAAAGGTGAATTTTTCTATAAGTAAATTTGAGGAAATGCCAAGGATATAATAATAATTATATTTATTTTATTCAAACTCATAGGTCCTCATAGGTAAGCGTTTGTGTGTGTGTGTGTGTGTGTGTGCGCGCGCGTGTGTGTTTATATATGCGTGCTTATTATATAAAATACAATATAATAATAATGGTATGCAATAAGTCTTCCGCCTCGTTATAAGTAAGGCAACCAACCGCTCACTTTATTTTTAAAATCGTAGTAGTGTAAGTTATCCAAGGGTATGCGTCTTTTATTAAATTTGATTGTACAAAAAAGTCCTAAGTGAATCTTTTGTTGCTGTCTAAATAAAACACTTACAAGAAATAGTGCTTCACATTTTATACTCTCCCATAAGATTGTTTATTATCTACTGTTTTACAGTATGAAGAAGGGGTTAGGAGGGGTGTGACTGTTAAATTAGCTATCCAATTAGCACACTGGTACTCACTGCCTATTGATGTAATGTACAACTGCTTAACGTAAGTTATACGTATATTATGATATTAGAACTGGCTAATAAATCACTCAAAAACGTAGTAAATGTTGGCATGGAATCCCCGAATAATTCTTGTGTCATATATTTAATAAAACTTAAACAATAGCACTTACGATATTGATTAACAATTACTAAATATTATTTACAATACATAATATTATAGCTAAATATAAAAATTGGGGCCCACGTCACTTGTAGCTGGTATTATTTATAGGTACTGACTGTAATAAAACGTGTAATATGAAAACAACGCCGACCATGTAAACTAGAAAATTTTAGAAATTAGTGCTGATAAAGAATTGAATACCCAATTTAACCGAAATTTATCAAAATTGGTTCAGCGGTATAGGTATGAAAACGTAACAGAGTTACTTTCAAATTAATAATATATGTATGGATAATAGGACTGTTGATTCAAATTCGGTTTTTCCATTACTCATCTATTACCTATTGACAAACTATCATAGATACGTCACAATTAATAATTTTTAAAAGTTTTAACCTAGTGTTTACAGACATGGATAGATTGTTGAGCACTAATTGGACGTGACACAATGTTTTAGCATCCCACAAGACTTTATATGGGCTATGTTATGACAAACTGAACAACATTTGGACATGTTTTTTAATACACATAACTTATTCAAAATTCTGTTTAGTTTTGTATTTTGAACTGGCCTAACTTTATTCTGTGCTATTCCGAAACTACTGAGTAGCCGACGCGAGTATTTAGAAGCGGGCATTTAGGAATACAGCGCGTACTCAGTTGAATAGCAGAAGCAAGGGTGCAGTATTTCTACTAGGCAACCGCCACGCGGAGAGCCTTTGTGACGTATCGCAGAATCGGATTTTGATCATCGATTTACCTAGCCTAATTATTTGGTTGACCCGCATTACACAAGACCCGCAAAAAACTCATGATTGCTTAGTAAGTAATAGCTAAAAGTCAGTACATTTCTTATTGAAAATTTTGTACAGATAGTAAAAAAAATCAAAATAAAATCTTTATTGTAACACATCATTATTAGATACC
Source organism: Malacosoma neustria (assembly GCA_963693495.1). Lineage (NCBI taxonomy): Eukaryota > Metazoa > Arthropoda > Insecta > Lepidoptera > Lasiocampidae > Malacosoma > Malacosoma neustria. The sequence goes on from OY856371.1 coordinate 2,015,665, forward strand.
ATCTATATTGACTTCTTAGCGCTGAAATGGGTCGGCGCTAAATAGTTATTTTTCCATTAATTTGCAAAATATAAGAAATGCTTTTTAATTATTACCTTTGATTACCTTGTACCCGTTTGCTTATTGGAAAAATAATTTTGCATGAAATTTGGCAGTGTAAATAATTACTAAAATATATGTGATGGAATCATACATATTTATTTTTCGTTATTGTATAATTGCAAAGCGAATTGTTAAGCGTGGCGAATACAGCTTGGCGAATTGCAAATATTATATTAGCTGACGCGCAAACATTATTCTGTCATATAAATTACTAGCTGACCCGGCAAACGTTGTTCTGCCATATAAATAATAAAATGTCAAAAAATTAAAAAAAATTTTTTGGGAGTGGGTCACCCCTAACATTTAGGGGGATGAAAAATAGATGTTGGCCGATTCTCATAGATACCGGATAAGCACAAAAAATCACTAACTCAATTTAGTTATCTGCCTACTGCCTACCCCCTAAGAACGATGGCGTGATTATTTATAGCCTATGACCATTTCTAGGTTATCATCTATCACCATACCAAATTTCATCAAAATCCGTTCAGCCGTTTAGGCGTGAAAGAGGAACAGACAGACAGACAGACAGACAGAGTTACTTTCACATTTATAATATTAGTATGGATTGATGAAAATTCTGTGTTGGGTTTTCGTAAAGTCTACGAGTAACTAGCGGGTGTATAGTTTTAGAATGATAAATGTTGTATATAATCTAGTAGATATTTTATGAATGATATATAGGTGATTGAAGATTTCGAATAACAAGTTTCAAAGATAGAAAATAAGTTAAACATGAAAAACAAAAAAGTTGAAATAAAAGTAAAGTGTGCTCGTATACCCAATTTTGAGGTTCTGCCGAAATGAAACATCTGAAAGATGAAATAATGCACTAAATGTCATTTGCAATTATTCTAAATAATAGTAACTATTAGACTAATGATAAAACGATTGTTTTTCTTTTTATAAATACTGATATATTTAATAATTATAAATATTAAAATATTCAACTTAAGTTATAAAAAATGTCTTAACACAATAATTTATTCAAATGAGCACGATTGGCGTAGTGGTTATAGTGACGACCTTGTATCGTAGTTTGTTACATTCTATTTGTTTAAATGTATAGTTTAAAAATAATTTACAGACAATGTAAACTTTTTATGGTGAGAAACACCAGACATGCTGACGGGCGCTTGTCGTAAAAGGCGACAAAGCATGGCAACCACACTTACCGAAGTATGCCGCCATAATAACCTTGTTTTGTCTCGGCATTAGTGACACAGCAGCGAACACGCTGCTGTGCCTCTAGCGTCGCAAACATCTATAGGCGACAGTAACTGCTTACTATTAAATGGGCCGTCAGACTGCTTGCTGTTCCTCAGCAATAAAAAAAACTGCTCAAGAGGAGCATCCCATCTATTCCAACTGTACCACACATTATGTTACGGTTCTGGAAAATTAATAGTTATTTAAAAAAGAACACTGTGAACACTTACAAGGCAATGCCAATGTGTTGACCTCCAAGTACTTTGTGTAGTATAATTGTGTAATAGAATTGTTGGATAAAGTGGTCTATCAATCATCTTAATAACGTCACACCGTGGCTATAATGCATATTCTCCCGTGCATTTGGAACCCCCGTTACGCAATCAAACTTTTCTACTCCTCTTCACTCAGATCTCTCTATCTTTGAAAGTAAAGATTATTTACACGAATAGTTAAAATAGTTTCTTTTTAATTTATTTTTGATGGAATTATTAATGGAAAGATTTGTAAGTATTCAGTCAGAAAAGAGATTTTTGAAGTCAACTTCTTTAGTACCGTTGTGATTCAAAAACTCGATGAAACGAAAAATCGACATGAATAAAGGACAAATATATTCATAAATAGAATTTAGCCTGAGAGAGAATGAGACAGAATATAAGTATACTCGTACAGTGTTTTCTATAACCTTCGTCTCCTCTGTTCCGACTTTTGTAACTTTTATACATTGATATATATGTATAATATAATCTACCTTTTTGAAGTTTCCCTTTTATCATATGTAAATTGCACACACACACTTTTTTATCCTTCGAGAATGGAGAGTTGGCAGTGACGTTGTTTAAAAAATTCAACAATCTGAATAAAATGTTTTAATTTAACATTCAAATAACTCAAGACCCATTCCGGCTATGATTATTCACCACTGAGTACGAGAGAAGGTAATGCCGAACCGGCATAGATACAATAAAAGTCCGGAGTACAAGAAGTTACTATGTCTATAGTGATTTTGGTCGCGTCGTTATGTCGCCCCGTGGTTATTTATGAACTGCGCGTGCGGCCCCAAGATCAAGATCCATTTCATATGCCGATTGTCAAGGATCGCGTTTGACTCCAACTTCTGCGTTTAATATTTATCAAATAATACATGTATTTATTTTATATATTTATTTGATGACGTCCCTGGCCTAGCGGCCAACGCATTGGGGTACGCTCGCGGAGGTCACGGGTTCGATTTCCGTCTCGCGTCTGGGTGTTTATGTATAATAGGCATTTATTTGCAAAAAAAAGTATATATGTATCCGTTCTCTAGTACCCATAACACAAGTACTTATACAATTTAGTCAGTATAGTATAGTATATTTAAAGTTTGTCGTTTTCCTTTTAAGATACATTAAATAAATTTAAATAAAATATTTTATGACAATTCACAGATCACCTCATCTTATAGGTACTAAACAATTGATATAGAACATACATCTTTTTTCGTAAATAAATCCATATTATATATACATAAACACCCAGAGGCGGGACGAGAATCGAATTCGTAACCTCCGCAAACGTACTGACATGTTTTAGCCATTAAGCCACGGAGGTTGTCATTATCACCCACTTTCTGAAGTATTTTAAAAGTTACGCGTAGTTTTCTTCTTTTAGTTTATAAAATAGAATATCCTAACTTATAAATGCGAAAGTGTATTTGTTTGTTTGTTACGCCTTCACGCCTGACCTGGTGGTCAACCAATTTTGATGAATTTCGTTCTATTCATAGATTGTACTTTGGAGAAAGATATAGGCTAGGCTAGGTTTTTTAAATTCATATGGCAGACCAACGATTGCTGGGTCAATTAGTACTATTATAAATAATAAAGTGGCCTTCATGTTTTACTATCTCTTTTGACATTATCATTATATTTGTTAATTAATGTTCTATGAAAAGGCAGGCTTTTGTTTTTTCGATATCATATGGCTCGATAAACACTGTCGTATATAAAGTATTTTTTGTAGAAATCATATAATAATCATATTCCTATTTCATTTATGTTTTGCACACAGCCTATATATCATACATGTACAATATAAGACAATATATAAAAATAGATCACATATATGTCGTATATATATGTCAAATACGTTTGTAGTTTAAAAATATAAAAATCCAAACGAGTTTTACTATACCAATGATATAATTTTAATTGGTTTGGACATTATAGATGACTCGAGCAGTTGTCAAATAGTAATCACACTACCTACCGCAATTACCGAAGCAAAGCTGTTTGCAACGTTAATCATTGTAATTATTTCTCCATTTACATTCTTCATTCACGTTATAATTGAGATTTACATCATCATCATTTCAGCCGGAAGACGTCCACTGCTGGACAAAGGCCTCCCCCAAAGATCTCCACGATGATCGGTCCTGCGCTGCCCTCATCCAACCTATTCCGACGATCTTGACCAGATCATCGGTCCATCTTGTGTGTACCAACATTGCGTCTTCCAGTACGCGGTCGCTATTCGAGGACTTTTCTGTCCCAACGGCCATCAGTCCTTCGAGCTATGTGCCCAGCCCACTGCCACTTCAGTTTTTCAATCATTTATTTACATACTTACAATTATATTCCAAGATTAATTTAGATTTAAGTAAATGACGGAAATTCAACCATTTAATTTCCCTATTCGCTACTCCGTATGCTTCCAAAGATTTATTTTTCTTTACTGCTGAGGAACAGTGAGAGGAGGACAGGCTGATGACCCACTTAATAGTAAGCTGTTACCGTTGCTTGCGACGCTTGGGGACTGCGTATTCGCTACTGTCCCATATGGGTACAGAAACCTGGATCACTAATGCCGGAACACAAAACAAAATTATTATGGCGGTATACTTGTAGACCTCCAGACTGGCTTGTGGTCCTAAAACGTAGCTAGGGTGGTTTTATCGCCTTTTACGACAAAACAACGTTTTGGCGTCGACCCCGGCTGCAGGGATTAATATTTTTTCTCCGTCCCTGCACTGAAAATACTTTCTTTAATCTACTAAAGACGCATGGTCACGGCCAGATATAAAAATGTAAATCCTATCTCTTTGAGCAAAGAAGGACCTCATTCTTTCAGAGTTGGGTTTGCTTCTTTTATCAGTAACAGACCTTGAAATCAGAAGTAAAACTCTTTATGCTTCTCCGTGCAGGGGCGGAGTAAGAATATTAACCCTTGTAACCGGGGTCAGCCTGGCGTATAAAGCGACCAAACAACCCATCCTAGCTAGGTGGTAGAGCCACAAGCCCGCCTGGATGGCAACCACACTGGGTCTATAAGTATGCCGCCATAATAACCTTACATTGTGTTCTGGCATTAGTGACTCAGGTTCCTGTATATACGGACAGCAGCGTGTTCGTGTTGCTCCTGGCGTTGCAAACATCGACAGGCGAGGGTAACTACTTACTATTAAGTAGACCGCCAGCTTGTCTGCTGTAGCCCAGTATTAAAAAAATGTTATCCCGATAAACGCTTAAATGAAAAGAAAACTTCGAATCCAACCGGATTTTCACTACATTAGCCTCGGTAGTTTTAACTAACCGTTGATCATCACCCAGTCATTTATCCATTTTGTAAAATAATTATTCGTCGTTATATGTCAGTATTCTGTATGTAATATTATAAATAAAATGCACAGTAAACTCTTGAAGGTAAACAGGTTCGTTTCCGCATTGAGCATTTACTACTGGAATCTTAACACCACTACGATTTGCAATCAAATATAATATGTATGTATAAAAATATAATACCTCCAAATCTATACCACAAATAATTAACGTTAAACTTCAGATGCGTTAGTACGCTTAGTAGCTAAAGCTTAGTAATTAGTAGCTTTCACGTAAATTGCAAAAAAATAGCAAAAATTAACGTCGATATTGTACGTTGCATTATGAGGAACAGAAAATGTGTCAAATCTTTATATAAGTTTTCACTATGGTTACGATTTAAAATAGTGTACGGGTGCGACGAAGAGTTATGACAAAAGTTGACCCTGCAAACTTCTACAAAAGCTCAAATTGAATCCCACCATCGCCATCACCAATGGTTTCCCGTTACTAGTCTGCAAAGTAGTTGGAGACCTCGACTAAGCTAGGAGTCATAATAACCATGTTGGCTGCTCTTTGTAGTTCCAAAAGTGTCTGATTAATATATCTACATCATTGCATAGTTTTGAAAGCTCTGCTTAATCAAAAGCTTTGACTGTCTAGAAACTAAAAATACGGAGTGTCATTAGTGTCAATGCTTAATCAGCTAGTCCCAAAAACACATCCGTATTTAAGAATAAGTTAAAGAGCGCAGAAATAAATCGCAACAAAAAATTAACCAGCCTGAGATTGGTGCAGTGCAAAAAATGTGCGAAATGATTTATAATGTATCGGTCTACGGTGCGCGGTCGTCAAGTATTATACTCGAAGACCAACTTATGACAATGTTATACATAGCTTAGATAGCTTGCCTAATATGCATACTGATAAAGAGAAAGACAGCAAGTAAACCTATGCTCTGATTGGCGTGGATACTGTTCGTTCTCTCTAGGTAGAAGCTCAAACTAACAAACGAGGACTAAAATAAAACGCAATACGTCCGTTTGAAGGCTATTTTTCGTTAAGAGATAGCAGATTGACACCGTAAAACAATATAAATTTTTCGCATATTACTGCGAAGTATGACCATTCAAAAGTTATATAAGCCGCAAAAAATATTATTTTTGTGAATAAAGCTATATATTGTATAAGATATATATCGTACTTTCTTGGTGCAGGGGGGGGGGGAATAAGAGAGGGGGGGGGACTGTCGTAAATCGCGACAAAACAACCATAGCATCGGCAGCCTGTTCGCGGTGCCCCTAGCGTCCCCCCTAGCTTATTATCAAGTGGGCCGGCAGCCTGTCTGCAACAGCAGACTGTTGACTAACAAGTCAACAATAAAAAAAACTTCAAAATTAGATCTTTTTGCTTTCGATTCAGGCGTGAGATAACACTAACCGACTACGGCTTTTTGCGCTATTGTGAGTAAGCACAAAGTTATTTAAACGGAGAAAGGTTTTTCCCGCTTGTTCAAGGTGAACGTGGGTTTTATCAATAGGTTTTCAATATGTAGATTTACTTTTTCCGCCAACATGTCGCTACATCCTTCCGCATTTGGAAGTGTCCAAGTGCCCATGGCGTATTGCTGAGTTTCTTGTCATTTCTTTCTCTTCTCAGTGTGAGTTTTTCAAATGACCATAGTCATTGTCTCCTTCTTCGTGCCCTTAACCCAAACTATGTGAGGTCAGCACAACATGTCCTCTTCTTCCACTCTCCTCTATTAGTCGTCATCTGAACATTCATACTTTTTTTGCCAGATCTATCATCTTTAAAAAATCCATCCATATTCTAAAATAAATAAATAAATCCATCCATCTTTTCTTTGATGGATGGATGCAAAAGAAGAGGTAGACCTCTCCTTTTGCATCCATCCACTATCATTTTCCTTGTTATATGATAATCTTCTCTTCGCATTATATGGCCATACCTGATTCTATTACTTTTCAGCTTCTCAATCACTGGCGCGGCGCTACTTTCAAAGTTCCCCTGATATATTCATCTCTAATTTTATCCATTTTTTGTAACCCCAGGATGAGTGCATCAATACTAACTTAACCTTTCATTCTTCCATTTTGTGATCCAGCATTCCGATCCATACAATACGACAGGTCTTAATACGGTCTTATATATTTTATTGATATATTTGATTATTTTACAATGAAAATATTAATACAAAATTTAATATTTTTAAAATATAATATTCTTCAATTAAATTTCATCCATTGCCGCTTGGAGAAAACACCTGTAGAAATCGGAAACGGCAACAAGGAGCCAAATTAAGCGAATATTTCTATTATTATTACTTTTTTTTACAATGGCCAGAGCTCTTTCAACATTCAACCAGCTAGCGACCGGCGACTAACTTCCTGGCAATTACTGGCATAGTACCGCGGCCTTCAGACCTGCTTACCTACCAACTACACTTCTAATGCAATTTATCTAATATACGTCTAGATTTAGTCTCCTTTTATAGAAGGGCTCTGTTTAATATTTATGTGACGGAGATATTGGTTATGTTTGTATGAAAAGCATGCTTTTCTCTGTGCAGCGGCGGAGTGAGAATATTAACCCCTGCGGCCGGAGTCGGCCTGTCGTAAAAGGCGGCAAAACAACGCTAGTAGCTACGTACTAGGGCCCCAAGCCCGTCTGGATGGCAACCACCTCTGGTGTATAAGTATGCCGTCATAAGTTTAAGTTGTGTTCCGGCACCCAGGTACCTGTATTCTTATTGGACAGCAACGTGTTCGCGATGCCCCTATCGACGCAAATACCCATAGGCAACGGTAACTGCTTACCATTAAGTGGGCCGTCAGTCTGTCTATTGCTGCACAGCAATAAAAAAAGCGCCATTATTATATAAGTATTTAGTGGTCAAAACACTTTGGTCCCTTATAACTGATATTTAAATGAAAATCTATATCGGTATTTTTATATGCGATAAAGTAATGTTTTTTTTGGTCTCGGGGAAAAACCTCTCTTGATGGGTTCCCCCGGCCCGGGGGGACCGAGGGATATGTGGGACTCCGGGAAAGATGTTCGACCATCCGACTACCCACTAAAAAACCCCGCTGTTCTCCTATCGCCTACGCCCGGACACACGGATATATGGCCTGCCGATCTAGTGGCCCGGGCCGGCGCCGGCCCGCCCTTTGTCTTAAGGCGGGCCCCTTCTAAATTGTTGGCGCCAGGGGTCAGGATTTCGTCCCCCGGCGCTCTTCAAATTATCAGAACTGAATATACTATATTTAGTCTAGAATAACTAATTATCTACTCAATAGCCAGTTAAATATATTATTAATTATAATAATAGAATTATCTGAGTATATTTATTTAATTATTCCGAATTTAATGTGGTATGAATCATTATTGTTAGAGTCGAATTATAAACACGTTTAAACACAATTAAGTGATTATATTAAAAATAAACTAATAAACCTAGGCCCTGGTAACGCAATCCAGGTCATCTGAACAGGTTCAATCAACACATTCGCTATTTAATGCAACGATACGATTGGAACTGGTTTCATAGCTGGGAGCGGCTGATCTAAAATCTAACACTAAGTCTTAGGATTTGAGGAAAATGTTCTTTATATCGCAGACTTACTTCATTTTGTTTATATTTAGTGGAAAATTTAAATAATCATAAGAAAAAGAAGTTACGAAAAACCACTAAAAAATGTATTACTGAAACAACTATTATAGTGTGAATAGTAATAATCCAGGTGAGATTGAACTCTACCTAATCCGAACGCATTTTAAAGATGTTTTGTTCCAATAGTCCCCCTTTAAATTACTTCAATATTAAGATTATTCAATTTTTCATTGTTTTAAAATAATGTAATTTTTTCTTCTCATGTTACATCCAATAAGAGAAGTATTGACTCTTAATAGAATGAATAGCTTACAGTAAGTTGATGCGCACGGAACCCTGGTATACCTCTACGATTATGGAGAAGATTTAGTGTCGCCAACGGCAGTCCAAACTACGTAATTACATTAGATTCCAGAAGGAATCTATTTATACCTTAGTGTCTACTATATTGATGCAAAATTCAGATCATCATGCGACGAATACAGTTGAAGGTCACATGTGATACAACTGGACGCAGAGGCGTATTCTTCGTCCTTTATTTCTCAGTGACAGTCTAACAAAAATAGGATCAGCTACCTCTTCACCAGAGCTAAGCTTATTATTTCTTACTATTCTTAAATAGTACGCTTATTTCCAGTCTTTATAATAGGTTCAAATTGATAATCATGTTGGAAACTGATGTTTTATACACATAATTTAATTAGTCTATGGATAAGTTTAATATCAGTTAAGCATCTTAATATCAAGCATCTGGATGATGACTGATCTTATAGTAAAAGAACGTATGCTTAAATTCTTAGCTCTAGCTAATAACAACATATAAGAGGAAATAATATATTTACTCGTATTATATATTATCATGTTAATATACATAAAATTTAGGTAATACCCTAAGCTTTTCTCAAGTTAAACAATTTCAATATTAAATAGTTCAACTTAGATTAGTTTATCACTCCTGTCGGGCTTCCCGAGACGTACACTTGTAATTTAGTGTTTTTTAATATTAATTCAAGCATATTTACTGTATGAATATTATTTTATATCAGATTGCTCAATAAATAGTTAAAAAAGTAATAATATTATAGTAGTTGTTTTAAAAGTTAAAAATAAAAAAATTTAGGGGTAACTCAAGTTATTATTATTATTATCTCTATATTTATTTCTTATTTTGAGCAACAACGTCCAGAATAGCGCGAGCCCACGTCCATTCAAACTCTCGGTCTAGTAACCGTATAATGAATCCCACACAGTGCTACAGACACAGCTAGGCGTTGACAAAATGTACAATGCACAACGGTCCAAGTTATTCCAGCTTTCATTACTCTAAACATTTCATCAAAATCCGTCATAATTATCAAAATTTTAGTGGAAATTTACTATGATATAAAATTTACAAAAGAAAAAGAAGTAAAATCTTAATAAAAGAAGGCGTGTTTTACCCTGAAGACTGCGAGCAATTTGCAATATGTCCGTTGTTAGTGGCCCCTTGTCCAAGACCGTGCTGCGAAGATCCACCTATGTGCTTGCCACGATGTTCTTTGCCGAAGGTTATGTATTGTTGTGAAAATACGCCGCGAGTTTTAAAGTCTGTAACTTGCCAAGAGGAAGATTGGTGTGAGCCACCACCAAAATATATGAAAATGGACGCATTGTGCGCAAACTGCCTGTGTCTGCATTCACGCGCAACGGTATGCAGGACCAAAAGCATTCGAAAACGCTCGGCACTGCGAATTTCCTATTTAGAAGCCCTCGTGACGTAGTTGTCGAATGTGAATTCGACACGGACCCCGTAAAAGTCGGCGACCCGGCAAAAGTGCCACACAAGTGAAACGAGATAAATAATTTAAATAAAAAGGATGACAGATTTTTCCCCAAAAAGGGGCCAACGTCAGGCAGGGGGCCGGTTGTAAAAACTAAGCCACAACTATTACAACATGTAACATGTTGTGCCGACCCCATATAATGTGGGATAAGGGCAGGAGGAAGAAGGATTACTTTAAACATTTAATATTCAATGTTATAGACGAACAAAATTAGGGAAGCTTTTCTATTTACTATATAGATGACCCGATGGACCGATGACCTGCGCAAGGAGGTTATCGGTCGTGGCTGAACGGAAAAAGCGAACGAGCTGTATTTGTGGCGCAAACTTGGAAAGGTCTACGTCTAACTGTGGACAATAATTGGCAGATGACAAAATATGGAGAGAATATTAATGAATACAAAATAAATAATAACTACAGAAAAAAATGCAGGGCAGTCTTTGTGGACTGCCGATAGAAGTGAAAACTAAGTAACTTGTGAATTGCATCGTCAAGCTATTAGATTATTATTTTCGGTTTATAAATAAGTGTTTATGATTAAGGATTAAAGATTAAATTGGTCATTAACACTCCTTTACAAACCAAAAATTGTTCACCCAAAAAGTGTTTCTTCTTCTTCAAGTGCCTCTCTAACTAGTGAAGGTTGGCTACCAACTTCTGGAATTGTTGTCTGTCCTTAGAGAGTCGAAACAATTCGGATACGCTCGCTATTCCAGTCCACTCTCGGATGTTACGGAGCCAAAAAGTGCTAAACGCGCCTAAAGAAGTTTTCACTTCAAAAACTCAACTGTATTTCATTTTAATAAAGTCGCAATTCGAATAGATATGTATAAGTAATGCAGTACAATCATTTAAAAGTTACTTATTAAAATAAACCTCAAGTCATTATTAATAAGTTTGGTATTGAGCAAAACTCCGTCTTACGAATTTTCAATCAGGTCAACATTATAAAATAAACCTTAAATCATTATTAATAAGGTTGGTATTACTGGAGCAAGACTCCGACTTACGAATCTTACGAATTTACGATCAGGACACGTGAGCTGACGCGAGTTTAACATTTTTTACCATACACAAAAAAGTACACAACGCCGCTAAAGAAGTTTTCGCTTCAAAAATACGGATAAACTGGACGGGTATTAGACGTTAAAAGTTCTTGGTGTTAAGGGTCGGTCAAGTCGTGCTCGCAGACGGCGCGGCGTGGCTGCGAGAAACGGTGGTGCCAGACCTGTCCCGAACCGGTCTGGTAGGAAATTTCCAAGCTTTCCACTTAAAGGAGAGGGGCGGGGATGTAATTTACCGCTAACTTGTGTTTTATATGCACTATAATGTAGTCGCGAACTGCCTGAACTAATATTTAATTAACTTGACATCTAATAAAATATTCGATTATAGGTTTTTCACAAGTGAATTTGCGCATAAATATTAAATGTATTCAAATATAAAAGTATAATAAAAAATAGTTATGGCTAAAAAATGGAACTCAAACTGGCGAATTCGACATGACCATTTTTTCCAGCCTTTCACGGCTTAGCTCTCTCTCCATACAGAGGTCGAGCCGAGGGTGCATCTTACAGGTGTCGTTTACACGGGATAGCTGTTGCGTGGAAAAAAACTAGTAACCAAGTACAGCAAGTCTTACCTTGAAATTATGTGAATTGTCAGAGTATATTTATTTATAAGATCATAAAAATTCTAGCGTCTGATATCGAGATCAACTTTATCGTGCCAAGGAGAACGCTTCTATATCATTTGCATTAATAGAGACATCTACCTTAGATATGTTGTACTTTTTCCTCCGTCCTGCCCTTATCCCTATTTCCGCTTGTTCAAGGTTGTTCAATGGATTTTCAATATGCAGATTTACTTTTTCCGCCAACATGTCGCTACATCCTTCCGCATTTGGAAGTGTCCAAGTGCCTATGGCGTATTGCTGAGTTTCTTGTCATTTCTTTCTCTTCTCAGTGTGAGTTTTTCAAATAAAAATAGTCATTGTCTCCTTCTTCCTGCCCTTAACCCAAACTATGTGTGGTCAGCACAACATGTCCTCTTCTTCCACTCTCCTCTATTAATCGTCATCTGCACATTCACACCTTTTTATACCATACCATCTTTTACACATCCATCTTTGGTCTACCTCTCCTTTTGCATCCATTCACTCTCATCTAGCATTTTCCTTGTTATATAATTATCTTCTTTTCGCATTATATGGCTATATCAGGCTAGCCTATTACTTTCAAACTTCTCCTGATATATTAATTTCTAATTTTATCCGTTTTTGTAACTCCACTCATCCATCTTAACATTCGCATTCTTCCCTTTTGTGGTCCAGCATTCCGATCCATACAATATGACAGGTCTTATATATTTTATCGTAGATATATTGGACATAGAAAATATTTATATTAAAAGAGGCGCCTGTGAGTGTTGCTTCTGACGTCGTTGGCTGGAATTGGCAGCCGCGCCCGCTGGCACTAGCCCCACGTGCCACACATGTCGCCATTTCATTGCCCATTCACGTCGAGCCAAACCACAAAACTGTAACAAATCCAACAAATATGTTTACCTTTTGTCAAAGGAAAGAAAGTTTTCTATGTTTATAAAGTTATCAATATAGTATGATGTACAACCCTAGCTAAAAATGAGAATAAAGTGACTTGATCACTTTCCTTAGTCGCTAAAGATTACTTTTACATATTTAAGGATGATCTGATCACCACTAAGGATGATCTGACTTCAGCCGCTATGTTTCAGAGACCTAAACTAAAATATGGTGAATTGATAGATTGATTGGTGAATTGATCCTTGGCCTGGAAAATTCTAGCAGCTTATATCGTAATTTCTTTTTGAAATTAAATTAATAGCCCATCATTTTTCTATTGTACGAGTACAGCTCGTTGTCTTATTTAAACAACTTCATGCCAGTGAATTTAACCGAAAAAATGGATTGACTTTTTAATTGCTCAGAAACATACTTATACACTACAGGTGATTGCCATTCAGATGGCCTTGGAGCCCTATCACGTAGCCAGGGTTGTTTGTCGTCTTTTACGACAAGCTGAATGAGGCTGAATTATACATATAGAATAAATACAACAGTTTGCATAATAGAGATTGTTCTTGAATTTCCTTAAGGTGATTCAAATCCCGGACATTTTTATATAATATTTCACAATAATGCTAATAATAGTGCGGTTTTGAAAACTTGTACAGTTGGCTCACTGCCCTGAGAACACGTGACTGTTAACACAGTGTACCAAACAGTAATTCATCAAGAACAAAACATAAAAAACGATTTGTAGTGGACCGTTTAGACGAAGTTCAATCACATACGAAGAGAAGAATCATATATATACCTATATATATATATATATATATATATATATATATATATATATATATATATATATATATATATATATATATATATATATATAGCGTTGTTCTGTCTTTCAACTAAAAACACGTATAGCCCCATCATTCTTAAAAATACTAATAAATTCAAGTAAACAATAAATACTTCAATAACAAAGACTTATTGTTTTATTAAAACCAGGTTTTATATAAAAGGTTATCGAGTAGGAAAATAATAGAAAGCACGTCAGTAGAAGGGCTTGTTATTTTCTCCAATTTATGAAGCCTTATTCAATGATCGCAGGTAGAGAGGTCAAGGACTTCGAATAAATTATTTGTTTTCAAGTTGTATTGTATGGTTTATAGGTTTTTTTTAATATCTATATTATTTAACCTAAATACAAAATGTTGTCCACTTGATAGTAATAATATCATATTTAATCCTTTCGTCGTGTGTCGTTTCGATTGAGAATTAAATAATGTTAAAAGCTCATAGGTGGAAAAGGAGGTTTAATTCCATTTATCTAAAGATAAAAAGGTCTTCTGTCCGTGAAGGAGCGCAGAAACAATACTGACCTCTGTGGCCGGAGTCGACCTGAAGTAAAAGGCAACTAAACAACCCAAGCTGTGGACTTCAACCCCCTCTGGATGGTAACCACCCCTGGTTTTTATATATGCCGCCATAATAATCTTGTGTTGTGTAATAATAAGGGACCAGATTCCAGTACCATTACGTGAGCCTGATAGCGGTGCTCGTGGCGTTACAAACACCCATAGGCAACGGTAACTGCTAATTACTAAGCAGGCCTGTTTGCTGTCCTGATATTCTTTAAAGCTAGAAGAAATATACAGTGGTTTTACTCTGTGATAATATATCTATGTAGACCTCGGCTACAAAGGGAATGCTTTAGTCACTTTTTATTCACGTTTATTATTTAGTCGTCATTATTTCTAATGCCTTTTTAAAGATAAATAAAGGTAATGATTAAAATAAATGTATGTAAAATGCCCGTCTGACAGGCTACGCAATCTTCGAAACGTTCTACATAATTCTCAGCTAACGCAATGATTTCTTAGTGCATATGATCAATAATTATAGATCGGGTCGAGTAATAAATAACGATTTCCAGTATTGAGCCACTTCCTTCTCGCTCGAGACATTGCTAATCCACAAAAGCCGAAGTGTGTACATGCCTCACGCTTACTCCTGATCATTTGCACTGGTCTCGATGACAAAAGAATACGACTAGCCCACTGTTGGTGTCATTGGTTACTTCTTTTGGGATTGTGGGATTAGCCAAGCAGATTTTAGATTAGCCAGACACGTGTCAAGTGCAATTAGTGCAATATAAATGTAAAATACAGTGTTGCAAGTATTAGAAGAATAGCAGAAGTGTGTAGATATCAATATGTTTTCCGTTACATTTCTGGTACAAGGCCACTGTTACTTATTTTAAAAGTTAACATATTATTACGATGTAGTCTCCACGCTAGAGGTACAAAATGTTTTGTAGCTAATAGCATTTATCAACACATTGCGTTATCTTCATGTAAAAGTAGGACTATCATGCATAGTTAAAAAGGCATTATCCATATACTTTGATCGTGTCATGACTGTCAACCGAAGTGGCCGCGCTGATTCATTAGAGTGCAGTAGATTCAGACGAACAGACGCCTAATTTGATGAGTCGTTTACTCTTGTTTTCACAGTAACTATTTTATAACGATAACTATGTAAGAGGCTTCGTACGGATAGCCGTGGCTTCTACTTCCGCGCGGGACTAAACATATGTTTGCTCTACACATTCTAAAGTATCTCTATAGCTTTTCATATAGTAAAGGGAATTGAAAAATTGAATTGTAAAAAAACTTGTTACTATATATAGCTATGCTATATAGTTAAACGTGAAACATCACGTTTAACTATATAGCAAGGTCAAGTTAAACATGAAGGCATTTTATAATCAGTGTTGATTATGAGCCAATATTCTTACTGTTGAGGGACAATATTGTATTTCTGAAACATCATATCAGCCGGAAGACGCCCACTGCTGGACAAAAGCCTCCCCCAAAGATATCCACGATGATCGGTCCTGCGCTGCCCTCATCCAACCTATTCCGGCGATCTTGACTAGATCATCGGTCCATCTTGTGGGGGGCCTGCCAACATTGCGTCTTCCGGTACGCGGTCGCCATTCGAGGACTTTTCTGCCCCAACGGCCATCAGTCCTTCGAGCTATGTGTCCATCCCACTGCCACTTCAGTTTTGCAATCATCCGGGCTATGTCGGTGACTTTGGTTCTCCTGCGAATCTCCTCATTTTTGATTCGATCTCGCAGGGAAACTCCGAGCATAGCCATTGCCCTCTGAGCGACTATGGGCTTTCTCATAAGGCCCATAGTTAGCGACCACGTCTGCGTTCCGTATGTCATCTGAAACATAAAGTCTGTAAAATAAGTAATACGTTTATTCTAAAGCAAATCAAATGGCCTTACATTTAACAGTGAAATGGGAAACTGTGTGATTTTTAAATAAATTTAAATAATTTGATTTTATTTTATACGTTAGACAAAAATATATTTTTGTAGTCAGCTACCAAGACCTTAATTTGGATGAATGCTATCCGTATAAGTAACGTTTTAGTTATTGTAAACTGTCTCATCTTTACATAGTACAAAATGAAGAAGCATCCGATGTCTGTTCGCTTAGATCTTTTAAATTATTCAACGGATTTTAATGCAGTTTTCAGCAGTGGATAGAGTGATTTAAGAGGAATATTTCTAAGTATAATACATGTGTATCTATCATATGTATTATAGTACAAAAAGCCAAAAAGTTCAAAGATTTGTAATGTGATGTCGTAACAAAGATATTTTTGTGCGCTTAAATCGCAAACGCTGGCTAAACCTTACGAGTTAGATCAAATAAATGTACTATGGAATTGTATATGTTAAAAAGATCGATAAAGGTCCGCGATGGCTGAACAATTTTGATAAATTTCGGTACAGAGAACCTTGAAGAAAGACAGTTAGAACCATATATTTTATTGCACAGTTGGTAGAGAGATATTAATTTTGTAATAATACTTTTTCTAGACATCGCACTGTCTAGAGACAGGCTTCAATATATTATTATACTTTTGGCAATACGTAACAAAAATGGGCGTTCTAGCTTACCCATCTTCCAGAACAGAGAACATTGGACATAAGTTTGAAATTTGAAACCAGAATTTCGAAGTAAGATTTTCGAAACAGACACTGCTAAACCATCAGTCAGAATTATCTTTACATATATGTCATGTATGAAATTGTATGAGCAATACATTGTGTGGTCTAAGAATTATTATTAATTAATATGTGCTAATAGTACGAGGAAATATCACTAATAATGTTCATATTTATAAATCCCATACTTATCCTAACTAATATTATAAATGCTAAAGTGAGTTTGTTTGTTACACTTTCACGTATAGTTATAGATTAGATATCCTTGGAAAAGGACATAGGCTACTTTTTTGACAATTCTAATAGCAGAACAACGTTTGCCGGGCTAACTAGATGTTTACAAATTCAAAACTGGTAATTCACTAAGAACACAAGCAGACGTTTTTTGATGTGTCAGTAAAAAGGTCGCTATTAGCAATAAACATAAAAATTATGCGTTCTATAAGTTGAGCTTCACTTTAAAAAATTTGCACAGTAATATTAAGGAACTCGCCGCTCACGCCCGTTTTGATGGTCGAATAACAGAAAAAAGTAAATTGAAAAAGTATTAGGAGTATTCGTACGCTATTTTATCCGTGCAGGGGTGGAGAAAGTATACTGACCTCTAGGGCCGGGGTCAGCTTGTCGTAAAAGGCAACAAAACAATCCACCCTAGCTACGTGGTAGGATCCTAAGCCCGTCTAGATGGCGACCACCTTTGGTCTTAAGTATGCCGCCATAACTTTGTGTTGTGTTCTGACAATATTGACCCAAGTTCCTGTACCCTTATGGGGCAGCAGCGTGATCGCGATACCACTGGCGTTGCTAACACTCATAGGCGACGTTAACTGCTAAATTCTAAGTGGGCCTCAGACTGCCTGCTGTCCTACAGCAATAAAAAAATGCATGCGCGTTACACCGCTTACCCCACTTCTCCGCATTAAGAAAACACACTGTTTCTTAAAACTTGAATCACTTTATATTAAATTAAGATATCGCATTATTTTTGTTTAAATAAGGGCCAAGTAATAAATAAAACTTAGAAAATTTAATTGAAATCTATCCAGTAGTTTTGTCATGATGCGCCCACAACTGCAGACCTCTATCATTTTATTTATATAGGTAAATGGAAATTAAACTAAAGATTAAAAAATAAATTAAGTAACTAAATAATTTCATTAAAGTTTCTTAATATTTACATATTATATTGTCTCAGTAGTTTTTAATATGTGAGACCGAGATATTTTAATTAAAAACTAAGTATTTAGAAAACTAATTATAATAGATTAGGGCTGCCAACCCCAAATTGAAAAAACTAGGATATGATGTTGGAAAAACCAGGACAATTTAGTTTAAAAACAGGACGCAGTAATAGAGTTGCAATACTTAATTTTTTGAATTAGTTTTTTTTACTGCTGCGGAACAGCAGACGGCCCACTTAATAGTAAGCAGTTACTATCGTCTATGTATGTTTGTGACACTAGGGGCACCGCGAACACGCTGCTGTCCCATAGACATACACAAGATTATTATGGCGGCATACTTATAAACCAAGGATAGTAGCCATCTAGAGGGGCTTGTGACCCTACCACGAAGCCAGAGTTATGTAGCCTTTTACGATAGGTCGACCCCAGCCACAGAGGTTATTCTTACTCCGCCTCTGCACGGAGAGTATAACAACAACAAATATTATTTAATAATAAGTATTTGAATATTAAAAAACAGGATGCTACTTAAAAACTATCCAGGACATCCCAGGACACCACAAAAACTAGGACATGTCCTGGGAAAACAGGACGGTTGGCAACCCTATAATAGATCAAAAACACGTTTTACTCGAGGTTTCTTCCTTCTTTCATTAATAACTGCAATCAACGTCCTAAGCACTCGTTTTATGTTAAAAGTGTAGCGTTATGCTGTTACTTTTTAAATAAGCCAAAAAGTTGTGTAAACATCGATTTTGGTCGTTCACTGGTAAGATTCAAACCCAAACCTCTGTCCAATACCAGATGCCAAGCAATTACAACGAATTTTTTGTACAAATTAACAAATATTGCACAGAATTTATAATTACTGTAATTAGTGTTTTATTCCGGTAAAATTATTAACTCACATTTTACCGCTCCATTTTGTTTGAGTGCTTTTACTTTTCTCCTGACCTCTCCGACGGAGTTAAATCGTAAATCCCTATGCGGATAGTGGTCACCGGTGCTCGTGGTGTCACTGCTTAGCAATAAGTGGGTCGGCAGCCTGCTGGTGTTCCTCAGCAATAAAATGCAATTAGATTTATCAAATTTTGTAGATTATTTTGAGTACCACATTATGCTAAGATCATCGAGCAAAACTCCTCCGTCCACGACTGCATCATATTGTCTTTTGTGCTTACATTTTAAATGCCTGATCAATACCAGTCTTTACCAACCAAGTTCATTGACCGTCCGTGTCCTCCACATTGCACTTTAATGCACTTTCTTGGTTTTTGGTGTAATTGACTTCCAAAATTTTAATTTCTTTTCTGGTATACTAATTTAAATCTTATCGCAATATAACTAAAGCTTAGTTTCAATAATACGTGTACCTATATACAATACATATAGGTACACGTATTATTGAGTTTGAGTGATTGTAATAAGTATGGTCATCACTCGCACGATATCTCGGAACACTTTGAAACTAATCGAGAACCTAAAAGTTAAATATAGGTTTCATAAGCAACGAAAAATATCTGGGGGCTACCATTTCATAGACTGAATAAATATTGTCTGGATTGGAATGGATTGTCTGGTTTTTTGTTTGTATTTTCAAAGAAACTAGAGTTGATAAAAACGATGCTGCCGCCTTTTCTTTTCTTGTTTGGGGAACAGCACAGTTGCTGATGTGAAATTAAGATTTACTATTTGTTGTATTAGCAGCCCCCGTAGTTGTTCATATATGATGATGATATCGCACTGGCGGATGGCAACAAGGGTAGGTTGGTGCGACGCGTGAGGGGGAGAAGTGTCGCCTTCGCTGATATGGCCACAATTTATATCAACTGGCTAGTTCCGTGGGGAACGAATGTAGTTATGCTATCTCCACCAAGCCTCAGCAGGAGAACTAGACCCAAAAAGTCGTGGCTTCTGATGGTGGTCATTTGATGATCTTACCAGAGATGCTGAAAACTGCGAAGAAATCGTTAGAAAGCGGATTCCAATAGGTTGCAACCAGGATTTAACGCTAGGTGATGATAATGCTCCCATCATGTATTTATTTCATCATGCTTTAGGACAGCTGACAGGGTGACGGCCCACTTATAATTTAATAGTTACCGTCGCCTATGGGTGTTTGCAATGCCAATGGCATCGCGAACACGCTGCTGCCCTATAAGGGTACAGGAACACAACACAAAGTTATCATGGCAGCATACTTAAGACAAAGGTGGTCGCCATCCAGACAGGCTTAGGACCCTACCACGTAGCTAGGCTGAGTTGTTTTGTCGTCTTTTACGACAGGCCGACCCCGGTCACAGAGATCAGTATTCTTTCTCTGCCCCTGCACGGATAAACGGCAACCTAAACTATAGTAACAAACTCTTTTATCTGTTTTTTGAGTTACTGTTAGCAAATTTAACAAAGTAAATATTATTTTACGCAACATAGTGGACACTTGTTGCATGCACACTTGAAATCCTCACTCAGTTAAAATAAATATTTATATTGTTAATACATGTGGAAAAATACCAAATTATTTTTCTAGTTTGGAAATTTCCTACGAGGTTTTTATTTGATTATTAGATTCCGGCTCGTTATAGAGGTGTGAATGGTCGTGAAAAGGAAATCTGTTTAACAGCGGACCTCAAGCTCCGAATTAAAGGCATTTTGAATGTGGTTAAACGGGTTAAATCATTTCGATGATGATAACCCTGCCAATTGTTTATAGTATTATATATATTTCAATGTGTTGTATAATTATGATTACTTCATATTAAAATAATAAAATGTTTGTACAAAATACATCCATGGAGTTTCTTGTTTGTTCTTCTCCATAGGATTTACTTTTGGAACAGACACCTAGCTTTTGACGTTTCAAAAGTGCTTGTTACTCAGTCCTATTTGAAATAAAAAAATTTGACTTTGACTAAGGCTATCTTAGTCCAAAATTAAGTTTTTTATTTTTTATTGCTGTAGGACAGCAGACAAGCTGACGGCCCGCTTAGAATTTAGCAGTTACCGTCGCCTATGTGTGTTTGCAACGCCAGTGGCATCGCGAATACGCTGCTGTCCCATAAGGGCACAGCCCACAGGAACTTGGGTCACCAATGCCGGAACACAATACAAGGTTATTATGGCGGCATACTTAAGACCAAAGGTGGTCGCCATTCAGACGGGCTTGAGGCCTTACCACGTAGCTAGGGAAGGTTGTTTCGTCGCCTCTGACGATAGGCCGACCCCGACCGCAGGGTTTAGTGTTCTGTCTCCGTCTCTACACGGATAAATGGTCCACGGTAAAAGTTGTATAGCACTTATACATATAAGACCCCCAGATGCTATTCAGACTATTCACGAATCGAGCCTGTGACCTCCGTAAAGGTACCGTCGTGCGTTAGCCTTTCCGCTAGGAGTTCTTTATTTCTGGTTTAAAAATGAGGTTGACTCAAGAGACAAGAGACTCAACTTAGTATTTCAAAATGACAATTGTCAAGAGTTAACGGTATAATACAATGTGTAAGTAACTAATACAATATATGCCGGATTCCGTTAGACTCAAGTATACTCCAGATGTAACTTTGTTTGTCATACCGAACAACTGTAGCTAAAGGTTTGATTGCTATTTACCTTATTAATAAATCTGAACATCTTCTTACATAAAAGTATTTATTGCAATCACAGCAAGAACTGCAACGACATCAAATCCACATTTATATCATTTTCTTCAGGCTCGGGAAAATAAGTGACAGGAAAGCAAGGAGTATATTTACACTTGTATAGAATCAATAAAATATTATAATATTTAGATGACAAAATGAAGTGAGAACATAAATTAGGATATTTGATTGTTCGCAACTAGCAGGTAGTAGAGTACCCAGAAATGTGCGTTTCTGCTGCGAATGACACAAATAGCTTATAAGAAGATAATGAAAACGGCACGTAGATTACACGAAGGATTCTTGAATTATACGAATCCCAAATTGTTAACATTCGCGGTCACTGCCAAATCAAGTGTTCATAGCGGTGAATACGCAGCTATTATTTTAAAAATACCTTCAATATATCTGATATTGTTGCTATTGTAGAATATTAATATAAACGTTCAGGCAATCTACGGGACTGTTACAATTGTAATGGCCTGCTTCCCGTATGCTCACTTTGCTTGTCGTTATATTTGCATCCTTTATTGTCGTAGGTCGACGCTCTTTGGGTCAAAATACTTGATTTATCTTGTATTCACTGCTCTATTCAAGGCGCCCAATACATTTATTTGTACTTTACATACAATTTCCATTTAGGAAAATCTGTGTTATATTGATATGTAAACTCAGGGTACTAAATGCATGACAGGTTTTCATATAATGCAGGGAATTCTATTAAAAAATAAAGTACAATAAAATCAAGATTTAGTATTTATTTAAATTTTTGATAACTATTACAAAAAAACTGTAATAACATGGAGTGGTATGTTAAAAAACGCACCCGTTAATATGGGCGTTGTATAAGAAGTGAGTACGGCTGAGGTTAGACTGGCTGTAGATAGCATGTAAAATGGTGTCTGTAGGACCGGAAATACCTGTGAAAGTATGGAAGTTTTCGAAAGCAGATGGATGGAAATGGCTAACTTTGTTCTTCAATAAGCTTTTGCAAGACGAGGCGATCCCCGATGAATGGTGCAATAGTACGCTAGTGCCCATTTTTAAGAACAAGGGCTATGTACAGGTTTGTAACAATTAAAGAGGAATAAAGCTCATGTCGCATAGCATGAAGATTTGGGAGAAAGTAATTGCAAGGCAACTACGAGAGGAGACCGAAATAGATGAGAACCATTTTGGTTTCATGCCCGGACGGGGGACAACAGATGACATATAAAATACAGTATAGTATGCGATTCTGTATAGAAATACAGAATCGCACATAAGAACCTGCACATGTTGACCTCGAAAAGGCATATGATCGGGTTCCTAGAAAGGTTTTGTTGTGGTCCATGAAAGCGAAAGGAGTACCTGTGAAGTTCAGTGTTGCGGTAGGTTTACACCAAGGATCGGCTCTTAGCCCTTATCTGTTTCTCCTGGTGTTAGACGCAGTAGCATAAGGAACACAGGAATTATAAATTAATAAACTATATAAACACCCAAACTCGGGACGGAAATCGAACTCGTGACCCGTGAGGCGTGCAGACGCGCAAAATCTGTTACGTCACGGAGGTTGTTCAGAATATAAACCAATAAAAACATAATGTACATTTATCAATAAACGCTTGCATTTCCTAAAATTCTCACATTTGTAAACAAATCAACATTAATCATGCAAAATTATTCCACTTGATTTCTGATTGAAATACCTCTATGAATCAAGTGATTACGTCACGCTTCCTAAATTAGAAATGTAATAAGTAATAACTGTTTTTAGAGTTCACTGTTGATTGGCTCAGTCAAATATTTACTTACAATTTTTTACTTGTATTTTAACGGGACAGCATTCAATAGATCTCAAAAATTTAATCTCTCACTGTACTGAACGATCTGCATCGTAATCATTTTCCCGAAAAAACACAACAATTATAAAATGTATTACATAAAAATATAAGTATATTAAATTAGGTACGAAAATATTCCTTAGGTAGTTAGTTTTCTATTCATGAAATTTTATTTTATCCATTCAGAAATATTGAGTCATTTATTTTACGTTTTCTAATTCGTGGTCGTAAAGCTAGTTTCCTTACGATGCATTTATTTGGTATCATTTTTATATATCTCTGTGGTTTAGTTAGATGCAAAAAAATCCGGCTTGAAGGACCATGAGTAAAGAGATACTGGAAGTTAATGTTTATTTTATGCAATAAATACTGCTATTTGCATAGTAATTATTTAGAAGGACACATCAATCTTCATTTTTAGTCATTGTCAATACGTTTGACAATAAGCGAACTTTTATCGTACACATAATCGAACCTATTGATGTCTTGCCTTGGACAAAATTGCCTCAAGGTTGGTAACCTTTTAATATTGCAGTTGCATTACAGTTCATATTGATCAATTATTTGTTATAAACTCAAGAGTAACTTCAATTGACATGCTTTGTAAACAAAAAATTACTGCGTGCTAGATATGCACTGCATACGTCGAACGTATACGATCAAAATTTTAAATATAATTGTGGCAATAATACAATGTATACAAATATTATTGTCGTGAAATCAATTTTTAAACTTAAAAAGTTTTTTTAACATAAAATTACTTTTTGCACAAACTTTTATAATGACCTATTTTATTCACCCAATATAATTTTTTACATTGTTGCAAACATAAGAGATAGTTATCCGAATTGAGTCCAGATGGGTCCAGCCGGGTAATCGAGACGAGTTTTTTTTAAAACGCGGGAAACGCTCTACAATCATATGAATTTAACTTTATTCTAATAAAATTTTATGATCACTAATACCTTAGCCACGGGCTTAGTAAACCTCATGATAATTTCATTATATTCTCTATTTGTTTAGAGAGCTTGGCTTGGCTTCCAAACCTGAAACAAGCCTTTATGAAATAACAAAAGGGCCAATACATTTTTCATCTTCTCCTCTTAAGTGATTCGAATCTATACATTGAATTTATATCCTCCATCTTCACAATCATCATTTTGATAATTACTGATTTTTTATTATTAACATACGAAAGAGAAAATCTAAACAATATTAACATCCGTAATGTTCGCTTGTTTGGCATTGACAAGGGCCGAGTCGCTTAAACGACTGTCTATAAAGAAGGAGAAGCACAAAACTAGAAGTAGCTCGCCGTGTAGATTCAACAATACAATTTTAACTAAACAAACCTCATATTGGTGGTATATGTGCCTTCAAATACAACTAGGCGTAGTATACATGAAAAACACACGAAAAAATTAACACATTTTCACGATATTTGAATAAAACAAAAGACCAATCGTGAATTGTTTGTCGAATTAAAAATGCACGTTTTATTTGTAATGCTAATTGTTTTTCAAAACAATTCGTTTGGTCATTGTCTCATAGCCTTAGGTAAGCCTGTACCGAAGTCTTGGTTTTCTTAAGAACTTAAAAAAAAATGTAAAGTCTAGAGCACAAAATTTGTACTTTTATACAATTTAGTGAAAATTTGCACGCTGATAAAATTAATGAATGACCATGGTCAAAAAGAGTTACTATCTTACTCTCTCGCAAGAGAAGGTAAAAGTAAAGACTGGCTCTGTTTTTAGAAGAAGTCTTTATGGTTATTTTATTTTTTAGTATGAAATCCAATTTATAATGACTAATTTATTCATGGTTTTCGGTTTTGTTGTGATTAGTAGACTGTGGTTAACAGAAAGGGAGGTGGCATGAATTGACACCGGCCCAAAAATAAATCCAGGTTCCGAAATTATTACCTGACATACGCTCAAAATGAAACGCATATAAAGCGAAACAGTTTCCGATTTTCTCTTTAATAACCCCATAATCAGCAGCGTAAAGTTGTAAATAGTTGAGAGCAAAGTTGTAAAAAGCGAGAGTTGAGTCATAAAAATATGATTGGAAATCAATAGTATTCGTATGATTGTTGCTAAATAGAAATTCCGTGTAATTCATATGCAGATTGACTGGGGCAGGTTTACTGCACTTGTCTCAAACATACTGTGTCGCGGCGCATAAAATAAATATTTCGACCCCGAATTAGTCAATTCACATATCAATATGATTACAATTTCGCTATATTAATTAGTTATTAGACATTTCTTTTACTAAAATATCACACTTGTCAAGTAATGTAATGAATATACACCTATTCCTCGATTTACGCTAAATATAGGTTCCTGACAAAACCCCGTAAGATACAATTTCTAATTTTACTATTAAAAGCCGTGTAAAACGAAATAAAGTCAAAATATGCTCAATGCAGTCATTTAAGTAAAACTAAATTATTATTTTGGACAGACTTGCTTCTACATAATTTTACTGAAAAGAATTATTTTTTGTGTACTAGATAAGTGTTGTATATGTATATTTCAATACGTACTACTATACCCACAGCTAGAATGTCGGTTCGACGGGCAAAACAAAAATCTACCATAATGTGTCACAGCCTCTATCACAAATTGTTTGAAAGTTTTAAATCGCATTCAGTTAATGTTACGGATAATTTTTTCATTCGGATATCGGATAGATTTGGTTGGGATTTAGGAGTCCATTATACTAATATTGTGGAGTCCATCACACAGAGTTTAGAAATGGGAACGGGTGCAAGAATATTTAATAATAAAAATATCGTGCCGTAGAATTAAAATTAAGTAAACAAATCATACTCAAAATAAATAGCAAACATTACAAATACGTATTTCCGAGAAGCTAGAAATTTCCATTAATGACGGATTTGTATAAATAAACTGAACACTTATGCCGGCGCCAAAAATAAATCTTAAAAGAAAATACAGTACATACATTGATGACTTATTATATAATACTAGATTACTGTTATATAGCTCTAATCTTAGAGCATTTAGGCTCTTGGATACGTCATTATACAATCTCGTACTAAATCTCTGTACAAAGGTTCTGACCAGGTTTATTAGACTAGTAGATTTTGACCTTATCAGTGCAGAGGCGGAGAAAGAATACTAACTTCTGCGGCCGGGGTCGGCCTGTCGTAAAAGGCGACAAAACAACCCACCCTATCTACGTGGGAGGGCCTCAAGCCCGTCTGGATGGCGACCACCTTTGGTCTTAAGTATGCCGCCATAATATATTTGTGTTGTGCCTTATGCGACAGCAGCGTGTTCGCGATGCCACGCGTTGCAAATACCCGTAGGCGACGCTAACTGCTAAATTCTAAGCGAGCCTAAGCCTGTCCTACAGCAATAAAAAAATGACAAATTATTACAACGATGGGTTAAATGATTGGAAGGAGACTTTAGTGTTACCAAACTAAAATAGAAAAAGACGTTAATTAAGTTACGCTATTTAATTTGCTAAGATTTAGTGCATGTACCTTATACCAACTTGAAACCTTCCGTTGAACGTGCGAACAAAACTTGTACTAGCAGTTCGTACGAGATCTAGAGGTTGAGATAAGGAGGTCTAATGATCAACACTTGCCTGCAATCCTTCTACATCCGTGTTATGTAACAATGTGTTCTCGAGTTTACACCAATCACAAAACAGGCATTACTGTTAACGTAACAAAAAAATTTAGATGTATTAAAATTATATACATATAATGTTACGACAGATATAAAATTGTTTTGAAACTATAATGCTGCTTTATCAAATCCTGACTAATTTTATAAATGTGTTTGATTAGAAAGTGAGTTTGTTTGTTTGTGACGCTTTCACGCCTAAACCGCTGAACCAATTTTAACTACCAATTTCGGTATAGTCATAGATCGGACATTGAAGAAGGACATAGGCTACTTTTTTAAATTTATATGGCAGAACAGCGTTTGCCGAGTCAACTTGTATTACATAAAATGTAAAATCCTTTTAAAAAAATTTTAAATATCAATATATATTACTATCTGTGATTGGCGATAATTACCTGACAACATTGAACCTTATAATAATTTTTTATGAATTATTATCAACATGAAAATCTTCTTTTCAGGCGGTAGAAGAATATGCAAGGCGAAAAAGTGGTCCAGTGTGCAACCCTTCCTTCGAGCCAGACGATACTCTACCTCAAAGGTAATTTTTTATACAAAATATTTCATATTTACTGGTATTTTATTTCGCGCTTTTCAATTTAAGAATCCAAAAATCAGCGTATATTATATATAACTGATTAATATAATCAACACAATAAAGCAGAATATTTTCTCTTTTAACGTTCGAACTGAAACTTTAAGTTTAGTGCCTAGGGTCGATTGTTGAGTGTTGTCACTAGCTGACCATCTTTAAGCGTCGTTGCTTGTCGTCAATCATCTAGTCAGTTTTCAAAGCCGATGACTACTTAACCAACCGTGAAACATAGTTGAACGCTACCTTTTCTTACAGTCTGTCAAATAGCAAGAAAGATTATTGGGTGCTTTGTATCTACAAAAGGAAATAAACTTATTAGAATCTAGTAATGTTGACGGAATGTATGAGTGCCTTTGCAATGATTGCTTAGCAATTATTGAATATATAATGTCACAAGTTCTTCCTTCCTTTATTCTACATTATATGGGACCGGCACAATATATTCACTCCTTCCCCACTCCTCTGTTAGCCGTCACCTCAATATTATATACATATATCATCTTTTACACAATCTCTCCATATTTTTCTTGGCACCCCCCCCCCCCCTGTATCAATCAACTCTCATAGCATTAACTAAACGTATGACACGATAATAATTTTTTTCAATCGCGACTATACCAGGATGTAATTTCAATTTATTTATCAATAATGATTATATTGTTTTATTATATTAGGTTCGAAAACAATAAACGCACGTGTGTTGTTCATTCATAGAATGATCTGAAACAAATTGGTCTTGGGCCCTTAGATGTCGTCTTTAAAACATAAATATCTATTTTGTGCACAAATAAAAATTTGGAATATTTTAATTTATTTTTACGTTACCAGATTATTTATAATTTTCATCATCATCATCATTTCAGCCGGAAGACGCCCACTGCTGGACAAAGGCCTCCCCCAAAGATCTCCACGATGATCGGTCCTGCGCTGCCCTCATCCAACCTATTCCGGCGATCTTGACCAGATCATCGGTCCATCCTGTGGGGGGCCTACCAACATTGCGTCTTCCGGTACGCGGTCGCCATTCGAGGACTTTTCTGCCCCAACGGCCATCAGTCCTTCGAGCTATGTGCCAGCCCACTGCCACTTCAGTTTTGCAATTATAATTTTACAAATCAAATAATATTTGTTGTTTTTTATTTATTATGTATTTTATTTTTGTTTATTATGTTTTCAATATTAACAATTATGTGTTTGAGTGAATTTTTTCTCGTTTCTATATACGAGTATGTCCTGTGATACAAATTAGAACTTACTTTAAAAATATATACGCATTAAAATAGTATATTATGGCGATACGCATTAAAATAGTACATTATGGCGATTCTACACAGATTCCAACTGACGTCATTAGACGTAGTTTAGTTGCAGAGGTCTCGTTTCTCTCTTTCACTGTATAGACCCAACAATGTCGTTTCCTAGATACAACACTGTCGGGCCATGGGCTGGTATGAATATCACCAAAATGTTATTTAAGAAAATACTTTGTATTGTTGGAGAACTTAAGTAAGATGGCAAGTTTGTTATCAGTATTTAAATGACAAGTGAAGTGCTATTAAGCTTTTCAAATAGAATATATATCGTATTTCTGTTATATAAGCTACAGTTTTTGAAACTAGATTGATTTGGTGTAAAAGAAGCACTTTATTAATTTTATTAAATATTTAAAAAAGTATTATAATTAAAATAGAGTGAAAATATCTCCATTATTATATTTCTATCAGTTCACACTCACAGCGAACCATAAAATTTGTCCATGATATATGTCTTTTTATTGTTCAAAGTGTTTCATCCCAATACCGCCAGTTGCGAACAATATTGTTATATTATTTTACCATAAAGAAGTGAAATAGAAAAAAGTGAAGATACAGACGGTATTATTTGCAAGTGTCGTTATATAAATTGAGAGTCGGAATAACGTCTTATTTTTCTTAATGCTCTGATCAGCTTGTACTTGTGTACTCTTTAAGGAATAAAATACTCAAGAAGTACGTAGTAGTCCAAACAATATTATTCATACGGCTGTAAACATCGCTCGGTAAACTGCAAAGTAGTTTTAAAATTGATCATTATTTCACAGTTTATCGCCGGTCAAGGATGAGAAGATCAAGCCTGGGGATATCAACTTGTTCCTTGACAACATGACGGAGAAGAATCTCCCGGAGGGGGAGGACTACGAACCGTATGACAACAGAGTCGTAGAACATCCTACCACGTAAGTCATATGCCATTATTACAAAAGGAAAATTCTTTTTTTACTAATGTAGAATTGGTTGACGCCTGCCTGCTGTCTTACATTCTTACATACATACTTTCTTACATACTGCTAGTATTTTATGCTAAATTCAGAAATAATTTAGCAGTTACCGTCGCCTATGGGTGTTTGCAACGCCAGTGGAATCGCGAACACGCTGCTGTCCCATAAGTGTACAGGAACTTGGGTCACTAATACTGGAACACAACACAAAGTTACTATGGCGGCATACTTAAGACCAAAGGTAGTCGCCATCCAGACGGACTTGAGGCCCTACCACGTAGCTAGTAGTGGGTTGTTTTGTGGCCTTTTACGACAGGCCGACCCCGGCCGCACCGGTTAGTATTCTTTCTCCGCCCCTGCACGAATAAAAATCTTCAGACATTTTAGTGAACGCACGTCGGTACGCTTGCAGAAGGTACGGGTTTGATTGCTGTCCTATTTATATAAATATAAATAATATATCCGTTGGCTAGAGTTATCAGTATATTTATATATTAGAATCTATAACATCTCATTAAATATACTGGGATAATTTATAAAGGTCCATCTAGTCACAAAATAATAGCAATTGTGTTATGGGTACTAAGCAATAACATATAGGTATATATTTTCACCTTAGCTAGTGTACCGACGTGCGTTTGCAGATCATCAAATCTTAAAAGTCATCAAATCAATCGTTCTACTAGTTAATCCAAGACTGGGAAATTTTAAATCATAATTACCTGAAGATGTTTGCTGAGTCTTTGTAGTTAACTAATTGCTTGCTATCTCATCAATTACCATAACCTATCCAGCTGCCCAGTAGCTGGTCAAGCAAGTGAGGCATACGAACAACCTCGAAAACCCCAAACATGCAACTTTGATCATATACGACTATACATACGACTAATGAAATTTGAAAATTGAAAACCACATACATGCAAGCATCGTAACCAGGAGTCATCTTCGTTGGTAAGGTCAGATTAAACGGCAACCGAATACCTACATGGAGAACAAATGACCTAAACAATAGGCTTCACGTCGTAAAGGGTGGTATGCGTGCCAATGGACTTACTACTAGCGATACCGAAGACCGTGCAAAGTGAAGAAGAAAAAGATCGACAGCGGACCCCGGGCACCGATGCAAGAGTTTTGGTTGAAATTGGGATTTAGAGCTGGGATAATAATGATTATAACGACTAATGCTATTAAAACTAACGAGATATTTTACATTAACAATTAACATTAATTACTTGTATATGTATAAAAAGTATGTCAGTAAACATATTTACACATTTTGCTATAAAGATGGTAACTATGAGAATGGGTGACTAAAGGTCTTATGGGATAGAAGACAATACGACTTGATAAACACAAAATTCCTGTAAAAATTAAATTAAAAAGGAGTCGCGTACAGGAAATATCCTCGATGATATACGCTTGAAAGGTCGAGTTCCGGAAGTTATTTAAATTAGTAAGTAAGGTTGCGCGTGTTCACTTCACAGAAATACATATAAAAAAACGGGATGTATCTCGGGATGCTCGACAGAAGTGATAACTAAGTTGATCTATTTAATGTTAAAATTGGTAACACGAGAAAAGCTTAGGTTATTACTTAAATTTTATGTACATTAATATGATAATGTAAGGAAAGTTTATTTATTAATAAAACCAAAAATACTCAAAAACTGTTTCAAAATTATATTAAATTAAATTATTCCCTAATGTAGATTCTTTACAAAGAAATGAAACTCAACTGTATTTCATTGTAATAAAGTCGCAATTCGAATAGATCTAGCGCTGTGGGTTAGAGTGAGAGAAGAGGAGCCTGCCTACTGGCGCTGTAACGCGTTACGTAACGAAGCGGTTTACCCTCCCATAAGAAGTTATCACTTCAAAAATATATTTTAATAAGCTTATCATCTTAGAGTTGAAATTTACTTGGTCCGTATAACAAAAGTCCCTCTTCTTGGTTGTTCATTTTTACTTCGTATAACTTTCAATTGACCTGAAATATGTCGCAAACTATTATAACACTTCTATTAATTTAATACGTTAAGACTATCAGTATCTGATTATAAATCTTTTTCTTTGTTGTCCTTTACTGGACGTAGGCCTCCCCAAGTTTGCGTTAGAAATCCCTGTGTCTTGCTTTTCCCATCCAGCTTCGACTGAGCGGTCCATCGCGCTGGCGGGCGTCCTACACAACGCATAGAAGGGCTATCCACTCTAGAACGCGTTTACTCGCCCCCTACGACAGACGTGACCGGCCCACTATTACTTCAGCTTGCAAATTTCGTCACTCATTTCAAATGTCGAACATCAGAAACACCCAATAGCCTGCTGAGTGAATTGACATTTGTGAACCATTACCGCAGTTAGTGTCCACGTCCATATTCCGTAGGTATACTGGTAGAGCGCTTTGCTCGAAGATTATTGCTTTCAAAATGACCGCCAGTATCGCAGTCAATTGTTCTTCTTAAGAACCAGGAACTTCCTTATCCTTATACTGGCATTACGAGGAAGTTCCTGACTAATTTTGAGACGAGAATTCCCCCGTATAGTTTAATTAGTAATCTGAACACGCCCCGTCGTGAGCATTATATCTTAAAGATGTAGCCCACGATTTTGTAACGTAACTATTTTGCATTTACGCAAATCAAATATGTTATGTTAACACGTAATCACATATACGCATTATTTTTATACCTATATTGCAAAATAGTGTATTACACTATACAATGGTAAGGTAAAGGCACTAGTAATTGATCACGCATCTGTAGTTAACCACTAAGGCACAAAAACCGATAAAATAATAATTCATGGCGTTTTTAAGTTAATTCCAAATGAAACAGCCGATCCTACCATCTAGTCATCGAACTATATCAAATTAAGAATCCTACATTTTTTATTATTCCAAATGACCAAATGTCAAATGATTAACGTCCTGTAAAAGTACAATTGCTATTTTCTTAACATTTTATTTAAGAATTGCAAATCTCTAAAGTTAACTATTAGCACTTTATTGACCTTAATGTTATTATTTTTTATGATTTTACTATTTGTTTAGGGTTAAATAAAGTAACAAATTATCTGAAATACGAACATATATTTACAAAATCGACGTAGTGGGATGGTCCACTACTGATTCAAATGTATCATGATTTTCTAGTAATTGACCGGAATGGTCAACTTTTGATAAAATCGTCTGTTATGTGAATATACTATGCAAAATAATATATTGAGGGCAAGTTAATTTAGTTTTACAATTAGTTACTTTTATTTAGTATTTTAGACTACTGGTGCTCTTACCTTATAGTGTTCTACGGGTTCTAATTTATCATACATCTCTGAGACAATTTTCTCGTCTGAACATCATCGCAGTTGGTACCCAAACTTCCATTTTGGTACTCAGATCCATTTTCCTGCGGTTTCTTCTCCACTCTGCACGGTCGTTAACATCATTGGTAGTGAATAATGCATTATGAATGATGAATAATATATTAGAGTGGAGGTTTCAGCTAAACAGTGGGACGTAAAAAGTTGACACGTATCGAAACCGAGAATCATCTTTTCTATGCTATTCGATTATATAATAGGGTATTCTAAGCTTAGCATCAAGCAAGAATATGGGCGGATTGTATAAGGAATTCCTGCACTCGTGGAAGCATGATTTACTACAATGGGACTCCGTGCGATGGTTCGTATTGGAAGCGGGCACTACGTGATCTTGCTCCCCTTTTTGATTTTGGTCAAGGCCGGGGGACAGCGGTTGCCTCTACACGCGGTTCAAAGTGGACTCTGCCGCGGGGGAACGATCGCCGCGAGAGCCGGGCCGTGTTCCTCGCCAGTGGCATGGTATCCGTCCCTTTCATAGGGGCTGTGTTGGTAAGAGTGCGGGAGCGGGAGCGGATTGCAGAAGCGGGGTGTGGGAGCGCAAAGGAAAAGACCGGTGCATGCTCAATGCCCGGCGCATACATTAGGAATTTATTTATTTATTTATTTATTTAATTATTTATACATGACATACAAATTTTAAATATAAAAGATTCATATCACAGCAGTTCATGTACAACAACTAATTTGACTTAGAAAAAATCACACTGGCCCCTGAACTAGTCAATACTGTATCTCAGTGGGCCAGTATTTTTAAAATAAGAACTAATATATAATAATTACCATTATATTAATAATTAAATAATATATAGTAGTTAAATGAGATATAGTAGTAAAAAATAAATAATAAATTAAAATAAAATATTAATGAAAGAAGAAGGGAAAGAAAAATATAGATACATATATTAACTGAAACAATGATTGTATGTGAACATAATGTATGTAAGTTTATATATAAGTAAAATGTAATATTATATTTAAATAATTGCTTTGATAATCTCTTCTGACTGTTGATAATTCAGCTCACACAAATAATCACTCAAAACTTTCTTACACCTACCAATGGGAAGTTTGTTTAATTTAATTACTTTGCTAATTTCGTTATATAATTTAGGGCCCAGATAATCCGCGAATTTCTGCGCAAATGATGTTTTGCAGCGTGGAATGTTATAAACAAGGTCTTGCCGTCGCTTAAATATAAGATTAGGTGGTTTGACGTGGATATTCAAAATTACTGATTTTATAAACATTTTTCTCACCGACAAGACTTTATTTTCTTTATAGAGCAAAGTAGTAGGATATAAGAAGCCTTTATAGGTCATCACTTTTAGTAAAGATCTTTGAGCTCTTTCGATAACTAACATTGAGGTTTTTGATGTACCACCCCAAGATAATATTCCATAGTTAAGTAGTGACTGACATAGGGCATAATAAATACTGAACAATAGCTTAGGGGGACAAACATTTCTTAGTGTTTTAAATATGAATATAAATTTTCTTATTCTATTACTAGTTTTACTGATATGTTTTTTCCAATTTAAATTTTTGTCTATTACAACGCCAAGATATTTAATACTATTGACACAATCAATAGAGTAGCAATTACAATTTAAATTTGTAGGTCTTCCACATATGTGGGATTTTATATTAATTTCATTAAAAAGAGGTTGGGAATTTTCATTAATACTGAAAGTCATTACTTTTGTTTTTTCTAAGTTTAATGTCAGAAGGTTAACATCAAGCCAAGTAGTTACTGCAGCAAACCCTTCGTTGGCTGTTTTGTTCACATCGAACCAAGTTTTTGCAGTAAATAGTAAAACAGTGTCATCCGCGAATGTAATGATTTTGCCATTGTTCAATTTTAGGTTGCACAAATCATTAATGTAAATTAAAAATAATGTTGGACCAAGAACGCTACCCTGTGGTACGCCATATTTGATAAATTCAGGTTGACTTTCATACCCCATGATTTTAACTACTTGTGTCCTGTTTGTTAAATAACTTTTCAATAATTGTAATGGTAAACCACGAACGCCAATTAATTCTAATTTTTTTTCCAGCAGGGGCAAGGAAACCGTATCAAAGGCCTTAGCAAGGTCCAAAAAAATTCCTAAAGTTTTGTTACCATCATCTAATGAATTTACAATAAATGTGGTCAAATCCTGAATTGCATTACTAGTTGATCTTTTATTTCTGAAACCAAATTGATTAACTGACAACATATTATTTTTTTCTAAATACTGTTTTAACCTACTGTGTGGTGTATGGTTCCGGGTTTGCGTATGTTAAACGACAGGTGCATTTTAAAATGATTTATTTGAAAATATCGATGAAACGTTTACAACAATAAAAGGACATTTTATTATATTATTTTACGTTCTCGATCGCGTGCGGTCATAAAGCGACTGCCTACTGCCAACGGCAGAGTATTAAGACTGAAGGAGAGTCCCGGGT
Source organism: Malacosoma neustria (assembly GCA_963693495.1). Classification (NCBI taxonomy): domain Eukaryota; kingdom Metazoa; phylum Arthropoda; class Insecta; order Lepidoptera; family Lasiocampidae; genus Malacosoma; species Malacosoma neustria. Next base: position 2,051,583 of record OY856371.1, read on the forward strand.
GGCGAGTATCGCGAGGGCGGCCTGCCACGCGTGGCGCGCTTCGGGTATCTCCCGGCCGCTATAACTGTTAATTATTTTTTCAAACACTTTTGAAATAACTGATAGTAAAGATATTGGTCTATAATTATGAATTGAATTTGGGTTACCGGACTTATATATAGGGATGACAATAGAAATTTTAAGTGCGTCAGGAAAAACTCCTTCTTCGATACATTTATTGATAATGAGTTTAATAGGGGACACAAAAATATTTACATTACTCTTTAAGAGAGTATTAGAAATATCATCCCACCCACAAGATCTTGTGGATTTAAGACTCAAAATATGTTCTTTAATATCAACTTCATCAACCGGCAATAAGACAAAAGAATTCGCAGGGACGCTTGAGTTTTTTGAATGGAGTTGCAATTTTAAGAAGTGTTCATCTTTCTGTATTCTTGTAAGAATACTAGTGGCCAAATTTTTACCAACATTACTGAAATATTTATTTATATAATCAAGTGAAGCTAATTCAGTGTTTTTAATTTGTAAGAGATTCAAGGAAGATTGGTTTTTATTAGCATTTAAGTTACAAACTTCTTTTACCAATTTCCATTGCTTTTTTGCATTATTTTTATTTTTACTTATTTCTGACGTATAATAATTATGTTTTAGTGTCTTTAGAAGCTTATTACAAGTATTTCGATACCGTTTGTATGTAATTTTTAACACCTCATTTTCCGGATCATGTCGTAATTTTTGATGAATTTTATCTCTGTTTCTCATACAACGACATAACCCAGGAGTAATCCAAGGCTTGAGGTTATGTTTACGCCTAGATAGAACACGTTTATTGGAATGTTTATTAATAGTCTTTGTAACAGTATTTAAAAATATGTTGGTCATAGAATTAGAATCCATTTCCGATAATATATTAGTCCAGTTTATTACTTTTAATTCCTTTATTAATGCATCAAAGTCCGTTACTTTATAATTTGAGACGTTATTTTTGTATGATCGGTTCTTAGAATTAGAGATGTTTAGTAAAACACAATAATGATCTGTTAGCGTAGTATTACAAACCAACGTTTTCAACAATAAATTTGTACGAGCAAAACAGTGGTCTAAGCAGCTTTCCTGTCTTGTAGGTAAAGTATGTGTGGGAAGAAGTCCATAAGATGCCATTAAGTTTAAATAGTCTAATATATATTATATAAAATTATCTTTAAAAGATAATTTTATATAATACATCGTCAACCTTCTGACGTAACGGCTAACGCGAGGTGCGGTAGGTTTGTGGCATGGCTTCAATTCCCATCTAGCGTCTGAGTGTTTATCTATAGCATGTATTTATTTACAAAAGAAAAGTATATAAGTATATCAGTTGTCTAGTACCCATAACACAAGTGCTACGCAACTTAGTTAATATCTAATATAATAATAGGAATGCCAGCACAAAAACAGCATTTACAGATATGATGAATTATTTGTTCTCATTATCAGTAAATCTCCTTAATTTGCATTGAATCCTAAATTACGCTACAACTTTACAATTTTATTATTCACCTCACGTTGTATTTTACGAGAAAAACCATGTATTTTCCGTTTACGATTCTTTACTTGGAATGCAATCGATCTTAACACTTGATCAAATAATTAAATTACGTATTCATAGCGGAGACAACATTACGACCCAAGTGATCTTATTTTGATATTTAACTACATCGCTCACATGAACACATTACTTAAATGTCTCATATATTAGAAATATCGTTATAATGTAATAAATAAGTAAATATATTGTTAGGACATTTCACATAACGTCATCTAATCCCAAACTAAGTTGCGTAGCACTTGTGTTATGGGTACTAGACAACTGATATACTTATATACTTTTCTTTTGTAAATAAATACATGCTATAGATAAACACTCAGACGCTAGATGGGAATTGAAGCCATGCCACAAACCTACCGCACCTCGCGTTAGCCGTTACGTCAGAAGGTTGACGATGTATTATATAAAATTATCTTTTAAAGATTTATTTTAATGGGGGCTCCAAAACAAAAAAGTCTGTAAGCGGGATAACCGGATAATATCCTCTCGCGATATTAATGAATACAATTCTAGTAATACAATAGGAATCGCATATCGAAAAGCTTTTTTCTTGCCCTTAAACCAATTTCGAAGGTCTTCAACACATCGTTTGCAGACTGCCCAAACTTCATCCTGATCTCCAAGTTTTAAGCCAAAATACGCGAAGTATAGGTATAATTTTTTTATAAAGTCTGTAATATTAAATTGTTGCTTTAATAATATATATTTGCCACAAATATAACAGACACTGTCAGACGAATTCATACACATCCGCACAGATGACAGTGCACTATATTGAACCAAGATCTAAAAAAACACGAATGACGATCTAAAAAATGACGAGCTAACACGTAATTGTACTGCATCACTTTTTACACTATCGGAGCGCGCACGTTTAGGTTACAATATGTTTGTTTGTTAATTTAACTTACACAGGTAGTTTTTTATTTAGAAAGTAATGATAGTTATGGCCTGTATACATTTATAAACAGTAATTCAATTAAAATTGTACCTATTTATGTATGACTTCAAGTTAGTCCAAAAACACTCTTTATATAATAAAATTTTGCGTTTTGCGAAATAACCTGACGTTGTGGCATTTTGTGGAATACATAGAAATCAGTTGAAAACTTCGAGACAGTATTTTTTTTGCAGACCTGTGTAATTAATGCTAACAATAAAATTATATGTATTACATTAAATTTATTACATTGTTATTTATAGTATCGATTCTTTAATGGAGGAGAGTGGAAGTACAGGACATGTTGTGCCCACCTAACATAGTTTGGGATACATTCTAAATTAAATCAATTGAGTGAAAACAATTTTTAACAAGAAATTATCTAATGCTTTGATTAAATAAGTTAAAATGATACAATTAATTTATTATACTATTGTAATTTATTGAAGATTTTAACAACTCTCAATTTGTAGCTAGGTATTAATGTAATTGTATTTTTTAAAGTCACTCCCTGTTTGTTCAACTAATGCCGAATATACAAAATAAATAAATATATTACGAATATATACACTGAGATAGTTCAAGATTTAGGGCAATGGAAAATTTTCAAACCTCGAGTTCATACTCGAAAATGTTCTACTGCATTCATAAGACGCTTCTTTTAGTTTTTACCGTTTAACATTAAAACCATTATTAAACATTATAATGTACATACAAAGCAAACTAAACGAAATCAAACAATCTGATATGTATCGTTTTGTAAAATTCGTGAACTACTAAAAGCGGATATCAGTAGAAATATTGCGAAAATATACGCATTTGTTATATTATCGCATGCTTAATCATAAACTGACCTAACTCAAAATACCTGTTTTTTGGGAAATCGCAAAAAACGTTTTGTCATTTACTACTTATCCCATATATTGACTTATAACTAAATAGTGGTAACTCAGTGTGGGAAAGAGATATCGAAATAAATCTTAGTTTGGCCGATAGAGGGCGTCGATACAATACTGCCCGTTATATTAACTCACTTCAGACCTAAATCGTAATCGGTCAGTTTATGATTAAGCATGCGTTATAATATAATGTTTCTGTTAGGGAGAGAATTACAATTCTTAGATTTTTATTTACATATCTGACTGGTTTAATTTGTTTCCAGGAACACTGAAACGTTGCTGCACCTGCTTAAAGGAAGTCTCGGTACGGGTATTCTGGCAATGCCGCACGCCTTTTCCAATGCCGGTTACGTGGTAGGATCTATTGGCACCATATTCATTGGTGTCCTCTGCACGTACTGCATCCACGTCCTGATCGACTCCTGCTATGTTCTCTGTAAAAGGCGGAAAGTACCATCTTTGACATACACTGCGGCTGCTGAAGCAGCTCTCTCAGAGGGTCCCGACTGGTGTAAGGCATGTGCCCCTTATGCCGCGTGAGTATATACTCTAAAATGCTTTTATATTCTATTTCTGGGAAGTTTACAACTAGTAACGGAAAAAGAACTTAGTATTTTTAAACGTTGATAGCAATCAACATGGAAAATCAAAAATATACTCGTATAATAGCAATCCCTTGATTTTGCTATTTTTATTTGATTGTTTTGTTCTGAATAGAATCAAGATCAACACGTAAAAGTCTCGTACTAATTACAAATAAATTCTTCTTACTAGCCCCCAGCTTTCAAATAAAAGCCTTTAAAGGCTTGAACCGTTCGGTTTAATTTTCAATTCCGATTTCAGTCACCTTCGTAAAAACAAATTTTTATTAATAATAATAAAGTAAAGAAAGAAAGCAAGAAAAGGCGCCACACAAATACAAAGAAAGGCTGCAATATTCAGCAGGGCATATCAGGTTCCAAATTTTGATATTCGATTGTATACGGCGTCAAACGCGTTTTAAATTAGACATTCCACACTACGTAAAGTACATACATGTACTTTTTTAACCTACTATGTTATGAAATCACTTATAAGTTTTCGCGATCATTATTATGAAACTTGTCCCTGAAGTATTGTACGTATTATATTATCGGAGAGAAAACTATAGATCAATCGAACCAATCAATCGAACACAAGAAATTTCTGCATCAAAGCTCACTACGCGCAATGATTTCTGCCTATGACAAAGCGGACCCAGGGTCTATACGTGATTAAGTGCAGTTAATAATAAAAAAAAAACTCTTATAGCTTATTTATTTTTATTCAGAAAAAACGCAGGAATAAGGAACTAGCTTTATAGTTAGTTTATTTTTGCAAATATTACCAATATATTCTGTGTATTCCGTCCGCTTCTTCTTCGGTGAACATTATATCTGATATTATTTTAGACCTTAATCATTTTGTTTCAGTCACATCGTCAACGCCTTCCTCTTGATTTATCAAATCGGCACCTGTTGCGTGTATGTGGTGTTTGTGTCTGAGAACATTCAGCACGTCCTCTCAGACCATTTCAAAATCCAGATCACCGTCTTCCAAGTGATGCTGTACATTCTTCTTCCACTCATCTTCATCAATTGGATACGGGATTTGAAATATTTAGCGCCGTTCTCAGCGATAGCCAACGCAGTCACAATTATCAGCTTTGGAATGATTCTGTATTACATATTTCGTGATCCTCCGAGCTTTGAAGGCAAGTCTCCGGTTGGCGAAATCGGCAAGTTCCCCCTTTTCTTTGGTACAGTGCTGTTTGCCCTGGAAGCTATTGGTGTGGTGAGTTGTTTTAATACATATAACATTTTTAAACCTGGGGCGTGAATCGTTTCATCACGACGTATATACGTGGCTTCGAGTTCACCTCACTTGGAAGCTGGTGAAGCATGACGGCCGTGGATGCGACAGATGCTCGTACTAATCTGTCGCAACACAAGACTTTTTTGCATCGAAGCCCACTCACTACGCGAATTGTTTTCCTCCTGTAACAGTATCCAAAAGCGGACCCAGGTTCTGTACATGTTTAAGTGCAGTTAAATGATTATATAAAAATCAAACCCTAGAGTTAAATTTTATTGAGAAAAAACGGAGGAATAAGGAACATTATAAGCTTTATAACTAGTTAATTTTTACAGATATTACCATTGGAAAATGAAATGAAAACCCCAAAAGATTTTGTTGGCAAATATGGCGTTCTAAATCGAGCTATGATAAGCATCATAATTTTATACGTCGGAATGGGTTTGTTTGGATATTTGCAGTATGGCAACGAAGCTCTTGGTAGCATCACGTTGAATTTGCCTTCTGACAAAGAAATGTAAGTACCCATGTAATATAATTACTTGTATATTTATACTTTATTAGAACTTATATATAATCACTAATGTACGTAATATAATTTCCACTGTAAGTCTCTTTATTTGGAATTTGCAATACTTTGAAAAAATACTTGAATCCTTTTTGAAAGTCTATTGTAAAAAAATATACATTGTCCTATAAAACTATGACCACGAGATTTGTGTAAATTCATGATATTTTGAGGACTTCTTCTTATAAAAAGAATTCCTTGAGAATTCCCTGTGATTAAAATACCGTAACAAGTATGGTCCGATTCTCAGTTTATCGCATTACTTTACTTCTCTGATGCTGCTGTCCATCCTCGGCCAAGTCGGCATAAGTCAGCTTAACCCAGACGTCTACCCCGCCGTCTATCGATTGCCAGAACCTTAGTTCCAAGCGAAGAGCACCACGAGGAAGTGAGATTAACATGCATGGTTTATGATGTTATACAAAACCTCCTTAAATGATGTATCTATCCTCTTTACCCCCATTACTCCTCAGCTTCATAATTACCCGCCATCATTCAGTATACGAAAATCGATTAATTCAAGGCAAACTTTTCAGAAGCAATATGTAAAACTAAGTATTTTTATCCATGCAGGGGCGGAGAAAGAATACTAACCTCTGCGGCCGGGGTCGGCCTGTCGTAAAAGGCGACAAAACAACCCACCCTAGCTACGTGGTAGGGCCTCAAGCCCGTCTGGATGGCGACCACCTTTGGTCTTAAGTATCCCGCCCTATTAACCTTTCGTTGTGTTCCGGCATTAGTGACCCAAGTTCCTGTACCCTTTGCAAACACCCATAGGCGACGGTAACTGCTAAATTCTAAGCGGGCCGTCAGCCTGTCTGCTGTCCTATAGCATTAAAAAAAAATATTAGATCAAAATAAGAAACAAATATTCTATTTATAAACAGTCAACATGCTATAAATACAAAAACTCAACTATTGTGCATAGTTTTATCCCGAGGTCACTACTACACACTAGAAACGATTCCACTACTGTTTATGCATGCAAAAGCAAATATCAACCCAGTTTCATATAAATTTGTTGTTTCCAGAATCGCCAGCGTGGTCCAATGCCTACTCGCGTTTGCTATATTTATCACCCACGGACTTGCTTGCTACGTGGCCATCGACATCCTCTGGAACGAGTACATCGGCGTTAGGATGTTGAAAAGCAAACATAGGATTATATGGGAGTATATGCTTAGGACTGTTATTGTTCTTGTCACGTGTAAGTACTGAGGTTCATTTCCTTTTCCGTTACTGATGTTTAACGTGCAGTGTTCATATGTATAACTACAATGCAAGAAAAATATACGGAAATTATTTTTCGTTAAAGATCCACCAAGAGGTTAACTTTATCTAAAATATAGTGCTTGGAGCTGTCGCTCCCGGCCCTGGGTCTGTCCATGGTCGGGGGCGATCCTGGATGGACGGCCGTCGCCTCCTTCTGCGAGGCAGTCATATCCGCAAAGGAGGCGGCGGTGCGGGAGCGGGAGTCCACTACCACACTCCCTTCCCGCCAACGCAGGCCACGTCGTCGGCGCCGGAGCGCAAGCAATCACCTCCGGCCACCATAGAAAGCAGCCGCGGGCGGCCCCTCGGGGGAGGATCCGTCGCCCGCACTATTGCCCTCAACTCCTACAATACAGGAGAGCGCCGGGGGGACGAAGCCCTGACCCCAACACTTTAGAAGAGGCCCGCCTTGAGACAAAGGGCTGGCCGGCGCCGGCCCGGGCCACGAGATCGGCAGGCTACATATCCGTAGGCCCGGGCGTAGTCAATAGGAGAACAGCGGGGTTTTTAGTGGGTAGTCGGATGATCGAACATCTTTCCCGGAGTTCCACATATTCCCAGAACCCGTCAAGAGCGGTTTTTCCCCGAGACCAAAAAAACAATTAGTGCTTTCAGTCAAAGCACGGACAGGAGTCTATCGCCAGGTTTCCCCTAAGGGATTTGTAAAGATTACATTTCTTTCTTATATATCCTGATATGCTGCAAATGTATATGGCAAAAACAGCCCATAAAGCTTGTCAAAGGCATATTGGCTGGTTACAGTTACCGGTGATTTAGGCATGCTCGTTTCTTCGCGATATTTTCCTTTACCGTTGGTGCATGGCAATTATGTTTTACATATATAATAATAATAGAAGTATGATAGGAGTTAAACTGAGTGACAGGATAAGAAATAGTGAGAAAAGGAAACGTTGTTGTCTGTAAGAAGATGTAGTGACAAAAATTGAGATAGGTATGCTGAGATGGTTTGGCCATGTCGAGAGAATGAATGAAAAACGGTTGACGAAAAAAGTATATAAGGCGAGTGTTAATGAAAGTGGACGAAGCGAAACAATTATGTAAGGATCGTAGCAAGTGGAAAGAAGTGGTGTCTGCCTACCCCTACGGGAAAGAGGCGTGATTATATGTGATTATATCGTGTGGTTCGAGCTCGGGAGCTCCAGACTAGTCTTCGAATGGTACACCACTTGGCTACTACGTGATATGGTCATGTTTGATACAAATAACTAGCTTCGTTATATACTAAGACATTATTACAGTCTATAACAGAAATATAAAACAGTCTATAAAATGATGTAACGTCTACTGTAAATTACAAATCCTCCAGTCGTTTAAGACTGTACTTAAACTGTATCTTGATATTATCGTATTGTTTTTTTTTTTGACAATTCATCTAATTAATTACTATTATTATAGGTATTTACGAAATACTTTTTATTAATTAATATTTGTAGTATGGATTGACGACCTTCGTGGCGTAACGGTTAACGCATGTCGATACGCTTGCGTAGGGCACGGGTTCGATTCCCGTCTCTCGTCTGGGTGTTTATATAATATTTATTTATTTATTTATTTACAAAAAAGTATATATGTATAGTATATCAGTTATCTAGATCCCATAACAGAAGTGCTATGCTACTTAGTTTGGGACTAGATGGTGTTGTGTGAATTGTCCCAATATATTTATGTATATATTTATTTATTATTTGTATTGAGTTCACACTTTTGTTTTAGTCGCCATAGCCGCTGCGGTTCCTGAACTGGACCTCTTCATCTCGCTCTTCGGCGCCTTATGCTTATCAGCTCTAGGACTAGCATTCCCGGCCTTTATCCAAAGCTGCACGTATTGGTATTATGTTTCACGGTCCGAGCGGATTCGTATGGTCGTTAAAAACGCGGTGGTAGTACTTTTCGGCACTTTGGGACTCGTGGTTGGTACTTGGACCTCGCTGGAAGGCATCATTACGAAATTTTCCGGAAGTCACGTAAACGGAACTGTCTTTATTAACGAGACGACGACTGTCATGCCTTAATGTGGCACGGAAATACTGATAAAGCGGACCAAAGTGCCATGAAAAACCATCCTAGGTTTATAGAATAAACTTTAGATGGTAGAATAGTGACGTTAATCTTAATCGAGACGTAAATCAATATAGTGTATTGCTTTTATTGTTGACGAGTAATGCATCAGATAAAGTACATATTAAATGGAATCAACCATTCAAACACATGCAAACTGCAACGAGCGTAAAGTGGGGTGAGCAAAATTATTTTTCATATATTTTGGTTATTAAATTACCCGCAAATATTTTCTAAATTCGATTGAAGTTTTTAAGTGAATACATTGCTACCGCTATTCGTTGATGACACTGTCCTCTTGTGATTCTTGCGTTCATAAAACTCCCTGGGCACGCATTGTGTCAATCCCTTTAATTTTCCATATTATTTTCAATATTTCAAATAATAAAAGTAGTTCGTGGCTAGTTCTTCTAACAGTCAATCGAAAAGTTCCAATAGAATAAAAACCAAGCGCGTTTTCAAAATTTTATTCCTGAAATCATACAAGTATTGTATTCAAATTTATCGAATCTAACATCAGATGTTCTGAAAAGTACAACAATCCGCCTGTTTTCTTTCTGAAAATATTTTACGTCTCGACTAAGTTGGATTGTGCAAAATAATTATTTAATAAATGTAGATAGATAAAATTATGTTTAATGTTATTTTTAGCGTCATTTTGTCTAATTTTATTATTTTTAATAATTGACAAACACTTGGTTTTGCGATAAGTAAGCCTATAAATGAACATTTACAATAAGTTATTTTTTAATTATCTCACCTTAATCCCATCGACTTGCTAGAACTCTAAATTTCTATTCTGACTTTGAAAAGTAAAAAGTCGTTACTTAAGTATGTCACGAATTACGAATTTAAAGTTTTAGACAGAATACATTTATGAATTGTATGAATTAACGTTAATTTTATAAATTTGTATTTGTACCTTCTTATATACTTTTTAGAATATTTAATTATGACGTACTTGCTTAAAAAATAAATAAAAAATGGACTATGTTGTGAAGTTTTTTGGAGGCTGAATATTGATTAATATATAATTTTTCTGTTTATGTTAATTGTGTAAAGTAAGCTTTCAGTGAAAAATAAATGTGTGATAAGTCCGATGATTTGGAAAACGGTAAATCGAACATCGGTTTATATGAGTTTAGCACGTACTAGTTCAAATTATTTGTAACGAATTACTTGATAGTTATTATTATGTAAGTATAAACTATATTATAAATTGATAAACTTAAAAAAAGATTATAATTTAGTTTAAGTGGCTTTGGCGGTTGTTAACTAAATCTTCGAGCTTGCCGCACGACGTTTAACTGTTTGTATTAATAATTGTTCTGTCACCGTTTTGTAGAGTAGGCATTTGCAATGACGCCTATGCCAGATAACAGTCGCTACACAGTTAAATGGTAAATTATAACAATCATCACTGGAATGATCCTATAATCATCCTAACATCATAAACAAATTTTGTTCTATGATTTTTAAAAGCAATAAGTTCATCAAACTTTTATGCAACAATCAAAATATGAATATTTTTTAACACTACGCCTTGGAAGTAAATTATGATAAACGTTTTTAGGTTTTTTCATGCCAAATATTATGATAGATATCAACAAAGAAGTCAGGAAACCTGCATTCCGATATCTCCTTATACGGCCTGGCAATCCGCTTTGGATAAACATGGTGGGTATCCTGTTCCCTCCAGGGAGTGGACTGTTATTATTTAAGTGAATTTAATTCTACAAAAAGTCATTGAACAAAAATTGTTTTATCAATGAACTTGTAAAGTGTAATAAACGGTGAAACGATCTGTGTTAGTACGCGATCGGTATAAGAAATACATACCCCATTAATAAATAACAGATTATTTATTAATAATAAGAAATAAATGATACATAATGTAGATCGACAAATCGCAAATAGATTGTCTAATTAAATTAACTGAACTAATTAAATTTTATTGAAATATATTTCATTTACTTCCCTACTTGGTCCCACTCACCTCCCCCCCTCCCTAATTCCCCACAGTTGCGCAGGAGAGAAGGCAACCTTATATTCTCTTAACTAGTGCACGATTTTTTTAGATAACTAATGAAGTAAATGATATATTTTCTATCGTTTATTTCCTATTATTACTAAATAACCAATGAGAGTATATATTTCTTAAACCGGATCTTATACCATATAAGAAGCTGATTATCAGTCGTATTAGTATTTATTTTTGTAATCCTGTTTCAGTGAGATGGCGTCTAGTTAGACGTCGCATTTTAGAGTTTAGAACTAGGTTAGGTATAGGTCATATTATCATTGATTTATATTAATAGCTTATTTTTAATTATAGAACATTATTTGCCATTGTATGTTACTGTAAGTTACTTATAAGGTCTAAATCTGCTTTCGCGTGACTAAAGGAGAATATAATTTTGTTGAATCATGATGTCGAATTGTCATGTAATTCCAGATCTTTATACATGTTTATGAAAGAATTTTCTGATGTATAATTAGTGAATAATACAAAATCTGATGCCTTTTTCCTTTCAGTTTTTATTTTTGGCAGTAAATAAGATCCGAAGGATTGATTTTTAATATACCCCTACATTTATGTGTAAGCATAAAACAGCCTAGTTAACATTTCCTATTAAAATTTTTAGACATGACTCCTTTCATAAAACTACGTACTAGTTATTAAAATATCTAATAAGCGTACGCGCATAGATATATCTTCAGCCTCTTTTATTCAATACATTTCGTTTTTAAAAGATTCTATTTTGTTTAAAACACATTATTTTAGTTTATGAAGTTCTGAAGGCGGTATTACATTTAAGGGCGCCTTCAAATTAGCCGCAAAGTGTCGCGCTGCGGCCGCGCGGCTGTCGCTTGGTTCGAGTATCATAGTGTTGTATACACGATGGACTCATACGAAGAAACACTGCTCTTAGTGTTATGATTTCTCTCGTCATATTTTTTGCGAAAAATGCCTAAAGTGAAATCTAAATCAATTATAAATTTTTTAAATTAGAATTATGATTTATTAGCAACAGATGCAAAATAAAAATAGAATTTTTTTTTGGTTACATATTCTGGCTGTTTGATGATTATTTCTTATGTACAATTAATGCGATTATTTAAAAAAAATAAACAACATTCTTGTGATTATATTATAGTAGTGTATTTTGGTTTTAAAAAAACCCTAAAGAAAACCGGTTTATTTTCAAAGTAATCAGTACATACCGGTGTTGAAAATCGTAATCGATTCACATTACTAGAACTGATGCGTGGCCGCAGCGCGGCTGTAGCGCTGCAGTCGCGCATTTGTGATTTATATGGATTTAGAAAACCGCGCGGCCGCAGCGCTGCAGCCGCGCTGCTGCGGCGCGACACTTTGCGGCTAATTTGAAGGCGCCCCCCTAACTTCATGTTACCGCTTTCACAGAGGTTTGTTTTAGAACAATGGCGTCAGTTTACTTAATGTAATTTGACTCTGAATATATAATTTATAAATATGAGGTATTTGTGTTATTTGTTAATACATGACGACAATAAACATAAAAAAGTAAAATGACAGCATTTTAATAATGTATTAAATATGTTTCAATTTAACGTTGGCTAAGGATGACGTATGGTTTTGGTAAAAAATACTATGTATACTCTTTAACTCACGTTATCTATTCTCACTCGTTTAACTACATCCACGCCATCTAACGCAAATTTACATCATATAAAGTATTAAAATGACGATGCAATTTGAAACTGGGAGAAATTTTAGCATTATAAATTTCATGTTAATTTAAGTCTAGTTGCTGTTTTTAAACTTATTCTATTTTAAAGACCCTGATCGATTGGTTCAGGATAAAAATAATAAAGATTATTTAGGTAAACTTATTGAAATTATGCGTTACATATTACCAGTAATATAATCATGATTTGTTTGTGAGATCTTGTGCGGATTCTTATCCGGTTCTAGCAAATAACACATTATAGTATAACTATGTAAGAATAAGCGCCTCTGCCGGAATATAATTGTAACATTTCACTTTTCTTGGATTAGATATTGTACGTGAGATGAAACTTAAACATTTTCCTTTTTCATTTCAATCCGTTCCTAGTTGTTAGTCTGTGATTGCTTTATATTTAGATGTAACATTGTTGATAGCGTTCCGAGCGTGCAAAGTGCGCTGGTGATATTGTGCTCAGAGTTTGAGGGTTAGGCCCTGTTAAATAAAATTAATTATTTGCAGTGCTTGTTTCATATTTATTTATACTAGTTGCTTATAAAAATAGGGATAACCCAATTTTTTACTTTTGTATGAAGGGAATAATGAAAGTGGACGAAGCGAAACAAGTATTATCGTAGCAAGTGGAAAGAAATGGTCTCTGCCTACCCCTACGGGAAAGAGGCGTGATTATATGTATGTATGTATGTAAAAAGAAATAATCATATTCTTCTATTTGTGATTATACCAGTTACCTCTGTTAAAAATATATTTGGCCATATCTTCAGTTTATTTTACATAAAGCAAGAGATAACAGTCAGTGTTATCGAATGCAACTGTAACGCCATGCGCCTCCGGAATACGTGCATTCGAACCTACAAAGTCCAGCCTAAGCTAAACCCTATTTCATATGATTGACGCCAGAGCATCGCGAACACGCTGCTGTCTCATAAGGGTATAGGAACTTGGGTCACTAATGCCGGAACAAAATACAAGGTTATTATGGCGGCTTACTTAAAACCAAAGGTGGTCGCCATCCAGACGGGCATGAGGCCCTACCACGTAGCTAGGGTGGGTTGTCCAAGAGACAGTTGGGTACAACAGCGTGCTTTGAAGAATGTTCTATGAAAAATTGGGATGAAATGCTAACAAGATGGACATTTCTAGTCTTACGTACAACTGGAACTTAATACTAAAATTGACGATCAAAATTGATTTGATATTTACAACTTTAGTTTGGAATTAGTGAGGTCAACACGATTTTAATCCTATATCGATATAATTTTTTAGCTTGACATGTTTCATGAGTCTAAATGAGGACTAAAAGAATCATTATATATATATAGTTTGGAGTTAGGCATGGGTTTCTGGCGTCCAATGCATTTGTTGTTGAATGCAGTTTTTCCTTGGAAGGCTTCTTGGTATTGTTTGCAATAAAAGTCAGATCCAGGACTCCATAATTTATTTGATTTCTTTTTGCGTTGTGTTAAGGCTGTTGTTGTCTCAGACGACTGGACAGCGACTACGGACGTTAAAGGCATTCCAACCCCGTGGGAGCCTCCTGTGAGGTGCGTTTCCGGCTCGACCGCTGCCTGGGTCATGTCGACTTCTCCGGTGAAGCTACTCTCGAATCTTCCTATTCGAATCCACGACCGTTTCGGAATGTGTATAGCTGGGGGAGTATAAACGGCGAAAGAAACTTCCCCGCATAACATCTATTCTACGTGTATAATTTATTTTAGCCATCATACCAAATTTGTAAAAATGGCAAATAAAAAGAACTCACACCCTTACAGATGTAAGGGTGTGAGTAATTCTTAAAGTAATTGGTGAATATATCAGGCGAAGTTTGAAAGTAGCGCCAGTGATTGTGTTCGTTCCTTGCATAAGGGTATTTGAAATCACGCCACCTGATTTTTGTTATCTACCCTCACTCTCGGTGAGGTAAAATGGTGAAAGCGAGGGTAGGACGGAGAAATAAAGAGTAGTGACCGAAAAACCACTCAACTGGCAGGACGGTCGACGTTCGACCTCCTTGACCAAGTGACCGACAAGCTCCTAAACTGGCAGGACGGTCGACGTTCGACCTCCCTGGTTACTCTAAACTTTAATTGGCCGTGCCAATACTATCTGTGTGTTCTGTGTTGTGCTATAGCTGGTGCCGTGCAACAATTCCTCAGCGACCTGAACCGAACCGGGAAGGGGTGGAAACAAGGTCAGTGCGAGTTTCTTTGCCCGTTGCAAGACATCCCACTCCTATCCTCTCCTATCCCAATCCTCTCTCATACAGTCCACTGCTCTCGAGCAATCCTTCTTATTCCCGTACGGTGCAATCTCGGTCCGTGACCGGCATCGTACAGATTGAGAAGCTGAAAAGTAATAGACTAACCTGGTCATGACCATGTAACGCAAAGAGAAGAATGCCAAGTAACAAAAAAAATGATGGGAATCAGAAAGGAAGGATACACTAAAGGAAAGATTGGGTAAAAGTATGAATGTAAAAAAAGAGAACATGTGCCGGTGCCACATACGTAGTTCAGATAAGGATAGGCTGTTATCAGCCGTACTAGAGCCAAATGGTATAAAAAAAAAACGAAAAAGAAGTTTTTGAATAGTTTATTAAATATTTTCGAAGTAAATAATACAGGTTACACGTACTTTTAAAATTTGGCCTTTTTACTTTTATTACAAAAGTATTGGGTTGATTTGTTACTAATGTCCCCGTTGGAATTATATGAAACATTTCTAATACATTTTATTAAAAGTGGTGACTAATACTTGTGTCTTAAAACGTCTAATATCATGTATATAGAAATACTGTATACATAAAGATTGGTGAAGTATTATAAACTTGACAATACTCAATACGACTACACAACAACGAGATGAGACCACAAAGTTTTGGAAGTATATGTGTATATAATTTTTATCCGTTTTGAACTGATAGCGCACAAACATTAAATAATGATACTTTATCCCACAAGTTAAATCATCCTGAATTTGGTGGTGACATCCTTGAGTGGTATCAATTTTGGGATCAGTTCAATTCAAATATAGCAAGCAGGAATCTGTCTGATGTTGAGAAACTTTTATACTTGAAATCTTCACTCAAGGGAGATGCGAAAAGAACGATTCAAGGTTTGGAGACTACAAACAATAATTATCAGATAGCTATCAGCATGTTACATGATAGATATGGTAAACGAAACCATGTAATTGATGCTCATTATGCAGCTTTATACAAAATTAGAAAAGGAAATAATACAACAGAAGCACGAAGCATATTAAATGAAGTAGAGAAACATCTTAGAGTACTTAAATCTTTAGGAGAAGACATAAACCACATTCAACTGAGATTTCTCATCATGGAAAAGTTTCCAGAAGATATCATATATGAGATGAAAAGTGTAGAGACCATAGAAGAAATGAGAAAAAATTTAAAAATCATTATATCAGCTAAAGAGGATTCCAGTATGATCACTCGAGAGAATACAACAGAAGAGTATACTACTCAGAATTATATGGAGAATACCATGAAACAGTTTAAGAGCAAAATAGAAAAAAAGGAATTAAAGAAGGAACCAGAAAGCAATATACCTAAATTAGTATGTATTTTCTGTAACGGACCTCATTACAATGATAAATGTAAAAATGTGAAGACACTAAAGGATAGGAAGGAAAGACTACTAAATACTGAATATTGCTACAACTGTTTCCACAAAGGACATAACAGGAAGCAATGCAGAAGGAAAGTTTTCTGTGTAAATTGCCAATCAATTAGTATCCGATGGAGTCCCCATCGAAGCCTGGAAGGCGATGGGCTCTCGTGGTGTGGGCATCTTAACAGACCTTTTCAACCGGACACTCCTCACCGGTACGATCCCGAGCCAATGGAGACTGAGTATCATTACTCCAGTCTTCAAAGGCAAGGGGTCGGTGCAGGAGTGCGGTAGTTACCGAGGAGTTAAGGTCATGTCCCACACCATGAAGCTCTTCGAAAGGGTTATCGACTCTCGGATTCGACAGGAGTGCACTGTCTCGGATTGTCAATATGGGTTTCGCCCTGGTCACGGGACAATGGACCCTGTTTTTGCCCTAAGGACTGTCGCGGAGAAATACAGGGCGAAGAATACGCCTCTGCATTGCCTGTTTCTCGACTTGCAGAAGGCCTTCGACTGTATTCCTCGCGCGATAATCTGGTGGGCATTGCGGTCCAAAGGGATTCCAGAGGCCTATGTTGACATCATCCGAGACATGTACCGTGACTCCGATTCCGTAGTTCGAACCGCTGTTGGCGACACCAAACCTTTCCCCATCACCGTCGGTGTGCACCAAGGATCCGTCCTTAGTCCGTTTCTGTTTAGCGTGGTATTAGACGTATTGTCAGACAGCATCAGAAACTCACATGAGCAGCCCCCGTGGTTGCTCATGTATGCTGATGATATCGCGCTGGCAGATTCGGACAGGGGTAGGCTGGTGCGACACGTGAAGGCGTGGAAAGAGTCGCTTGAGAACGGTGGTCTGAAGCTCAATGTGGCGAAGACCGAGTACTTGGCCTGTAACTCCACAGATCCCACACCCGTACGCATAGACGGCAACACGGTCGAGCGCACGGACCTTGTGTCCGTGCGCTCGACCGAAATACCTGGGATCTGTGTTTCATGCATCCGGTGACATCGATTGTGACGTCAAGGCACGCATTGCTGCCGCGTGGGCCAAATGGCGTGAGGTAACTGGTGTCATTTGTGACCCCAAGATGCCGGTAAAGTTGAAGGGACAGGTTTATAAGACCATCATTAGGCCTGTCCTTTTATACGGCTGTGAAGCGTGGCCGGTGTTAGAGCGACACAAGCAAGAGCTGCGTGTCACGGAGATGAATATGCTGCGGTGGATGTGTGGAGTGACGCGGAAGGACCGCGTTAGGAACTCCCGCATTCGCGGCAGCCGTCATGTCCGTGACATTGCGGATAAATTGCAGGAGTGTCGGCTCCGATGGTATGGCCACGTTTTACGGCAACCGGATGCTTACGTGGGAAACAAATGTCTGGCCATGCCGCTTCCGCCGGGCCCCGGCAGGAGGGGTAGACCCAAAAAGTGCTGGCTTGACGTCGTAAAGGGTGATATGCGTGCCAATGGTCTCACTACCAGGGATTCTGAAGACCGTGCGAAGTGGAGAAGAAAAAGTCGGAAAGCGGACCCCTGGCGCCGAAGCGAGAGTTTGGGCTGCAACCGGGATTCATCGCTGAGATGATGATGATGATGATGATGCCAATCAATTAGTAATCACAATAGGGCATTATGTCCCAAACTTTTCTCGTATAAAGGAGTGTCTACTAGCATAACACGCTTGACGTAACTGGCGGCTCAACAGTATTATGGACGTCCATAGTAAAGTCAAGGAATGAGAACGATGACAAAATGTATGTGAATTATCAAGCACTGTTGGACATTGGCAGCCAATGAAGTTACATTACCCAAGCTGTAGCAAATAACTAAATCTTCATGTAAAAGAGACAGTCTCCTTGCCAGCTATGTTTCGAGGTCGTCGCTCCACCTCGCGTGTGTCGTTTTCAGATAAAGTTTAAAATAATCATTGCAATATTGCAGACAGGATGTCAGATACCCGTAATAATAACGGAAGTGCAGTACCGGTTCAGGGTGGACAGCCCACTAGCGGTAATCAGGCAGGTAGAGGTGGCAGCAGAAACCAGCGCCGTGCCTACAATTATCAGCAGAGGAAGAGTTTTGAAACAGATTGGAGCTCTGATAGAGAATTTGAAGATAGGCCCGTGAAACCGCGAGGTCCTACAAACAGAAGTCAAGCTTGGAAGAGGAAACAAGTAATTCCTAAGTCTAAAGAAGAAGCGAAGTCAGGTGCCGCTATTTCCTTTTACTGCAGAGCACGGGACGAAACTAATTATAAATAACAGTTTAAAGTGTAATTGTAATGCATAAATTTAGAGAATAGTGTTATGTCTATCTGCTAGTGAGTTCATTTCATCATATCCTATCATTATAAATATCCAAGTGAATAAACAAAACTATGGAGGGCATTCAGAGCTCAATATCCAAATTAATGGAGACTTATGAAGAACAGATGGCTCGGTTTGAAAATGATTTAAAAGAATTGTCTACATCATCATCAACGGCATCGTCAAATAGTTCTCACCTTGCCTTGCAGTTTTCTACATTTAAATCGTTTATAATGCAAGCCTTAAATAATCTTCAGAAGCAGGTGGAAGTTTTATCACAAAATGTTGATCGTCTGGAAATGCACTCCCGTACAAAAATTTTACTACTACACGGAATAAACGAAGCGAAAAATGAAGTTGCTGCCAATGTTGTAATGAAAGTAATAACTACGCACTTGAAGCTTACCGACTTTTCCTTGGAGTCTATTCGTCGCTGCCATAGAATGGGACGAGCTGATTCTCAAAAGCAAAGACCAATTCTAGTTAAGTTTACTGACTTAACCACAAGAAACAAGATTTGGTTTGCTAAAGCTAACCTTAAGGGATCTGGCATAACAATATCTGAGTTTCTTACGAGAATGCGCCATGAAGTATTTCTACTTGCTCGACAAAAATTCGGTATTAACAAGTGTTGGACAAGAGATGGCAGCATTTACCTGATAAGTTCAGGCGGCACTCGTCACCGTATTAATTCCACAGCCGATTTGAATAAAATACACCAGGAGCAAATTTTCCAAGAGGATAGTGCGAAAACCTTACCTATTAAAGCAACTAGCAAGCAATCTAAACGTCCGGCAACTAGTAAAAAATCATAAATTTTATTCATTGTTTTAGAACATCATATCATATAATACTATGTATATTTTTATCTGTAATCAGTAACTTTCTTTGTTTTTGTCTTTTACGAATTAATATATTATTATTTATCTTTTGTAAAATTACCGTCATATATTTATTTATTACCTCGGTGACTGCGTTGACGTGGACGAGTATAATAACAGGTTCGTGGAAGCTGTTCAAACGGCCGGGTCTAAATTCTTCAAGGCCAGCCGTTCAAAAAGAACCGGAAAAATCTCAGATTCTACTCTCAAATTGATGGATGTGAGACGTCAAATGACCCTTCAGTCCCCGGACGATGCTTCCCAGTATAGGCAGCTAAATAGACAGATCTCCAAGTCCTTGACTCGCGATATCCGCCGCCATAACACAGACTGTGTAAAGGCGGCTATAGAGCGTAACAAGGGCTCTAAAGTATTCGCACGAGACTTGTCTATTGGGCAGAGCCAACTGACGAAGCTGAAGACCGACGACGGCAGGGTCGTTTCGTCTAAACCCGAACTTTTGAGGGAAGTCGAGAAGTTCTACGGACAGCTATACACGACCACACGGGCACCTGTTAACAACAAGGCTAAAGACCCAAGAGCCAAATTAACCCGACACTACACCGTAGATATCCCAGACGTCAGTCTGTACGAGATTAGTGTGGCCCTTAAACAGCTTAAAAACAACAAGGCGCCGGGTGATGATGGAATTACAGCCGAGCTTCTGAGAGCTGGTGGTACTCCTGTGCTTAAAATCCTCCAGAAGCTATTTAATTCCGTCATCCTCGATGGCAAAACGCCGCAGGCCTGGCACGGAAGTATAGTGGTGCTGTTCTTCAAAAAGGGCGACAAAACCCTTTTGAAGAACTTTAGACCGATATCACTTCTGAGCCATGTTTACAAGCTGTTTTCAAGGGTCATCACGAATCGTCTCGCGCGCAGATTTGACGACTTCCAGCCTCCCGAACAAGCCGGATTCCGAAAAGGTTTTAGCACCATAGACCACATACATACGCTGCGGCAGGTTATACAGAAGACGGAGGAGTATAACCAGCCACTATGCTTGGCGTTCGTGGACTATGAGAAAGCCTTTGATTCGATCGAGACCTGGGCGGTGCTTCAGTCTCTCCAGAGGTGCCACATTGATTATCGATACATCAAAGCGTTGAAGTGTTTGTATGAAAACGCCACCATGTCAGTCCGTCTCCAGGATCAGAACTCGAAGCCTATCCGACTGCAGCGGGGAGTCAGACAAGGCGATGTCATATCGCCGATGCTGTTCACTGCTGCGTTGGAAGATGTCTTCAAGCTTCTGGACTGGAACGGACTGGGCATCAACATTAACGGTGAGTACATCACTCACCTTAGATTCGCAGATGATATCGTAATCATGGCTGAAACCATGGAAGACTTAAGCCATATGCTTGATGGCCTCAATACAGCTTCCCAAGGAGTAGGTCTCAAAATGAACATGGACAAGACGAAGATCATGTCTAATGTCCATGTCGCACCTACCCCCGTAACAGTTGGGAACTGTACTTTCGAAATTGTTGACGAATACGTCTACTTGGGTCAAACGATCCAGTTAGGCAGGTCCAATTTCGCGAAAGAGGTCACTCGTCGAATCCAACTCGGATGGGCAGCGTTCGGGAAGCTCCGTAAAATCTTTTCGTCCCAAATACCGCAGTGTCTCAAGACGAAGGTTTTTAACCAATGTGTGTTGCCAGTGATGACATACGGAACGCAGACGTGGTCGCTAACTATGGGCCTTATGAGAAAGCTCATGGTCGCTCAGAGAGCAATGGAGAGGGCTATGCTTGGAGTTTCCCTGCGAGATCGAATCAGAAATGAGGAGATTCGCAGGAGAACCAAAGTAACCGACATAGCCCGGATGATTGCAAAACTGAAGTGGCAGTGGGCTGGGCACATAGCTCGAAGGACTGATGGCCGTTGGGGCAGAAAAGTCCTCGAATGGCGACCGCGTACCGGAAGACGCAGTGTTGGTAGGCCCCCCACAAGATGGACCGATGATCTGGTCAAGATCGCCGGGATAGGTTGGATGAGGGCAGCGCAGGACCGATCATCGTGGAGATCTTTGGGGGAGGCCTTTGTCCAGCAGTGGGCGTCTTCCGGCTGAAATGATGATGATGATGATGATTTATTTATTTACTTTTTATCTCTACCCTCTAGGTTGTTTACATACTAAGGTACGTTCTGAAATGTGTCATTAAAGTTCATTCCTTTATACACAAAATTATATTTTAAAATTGAGTAAATATGTTGTTGGTTAATAGAATTGTACTAGTAAATATTATTATATTATGATTTACGTAGTTTTGTATCAAAGTTAATAAACTAAGGATTACATCAGAATATAATAAATATGTATTAAAGTGAGAACTGCTGGCAGATGGATATGTTAGCACTAATTAAAATATACGTTTTTATAGGATTTAGGGGTATATATGTGTGTATGTGTATATATATATATTTAAGAGTTATATATTTATACGTTGGATATATATATTTTTAATTTTGAGTATATGTTTGTATGATTAATACAGATTATGGTATATTGTATTTAAATTTATGTTACCTAATATTGATAATTTTTCAAACAGTTCTTCAAGCAGTGATCTCAGCTTCTATAGTATTCCCTCGTTAAATGAAACCCTTGAACTCCAATTTGCTGATGTCTCAAGGAATTTTAATGCCGTCCATATCAATGCTCAAAGCATTCCGGCTCACTTCACTGATATGCTGGCAACTTTTAACTGTCATAATCTACATGCAATCCTTGTTTCTGAGTCATGGCTAAAACCAAGTCTCCCTTCATCACTCTACACTTTACCTGGGTTTAATCTCATAAGGAATGATCGCACTACTGGCGGTGGTGGAGGTGTTGCCATATATATTCACTCCTCAATTTCCTATAAAATTATACAGTTGTCAGCACAGCCACCGCTGTCTAATGAGGGTGAATATCTTTTCCTAGAGATAGAATTAAACCATACTAAGTTACTTCTAGGTGTATATTACTGTCCTTCACTACGTGTTAATTTCTTTACTTCATTTGAAACTCTCCTCGAAAATTTAACTCCTTCTTACAGTCAAACTATTATCATGGGCGATTTTAACACCTGTTTACTAAAGAATGATTCAAGATCCTCTTCATTTAAATCAAGCGTCGAATCTCTGAACTTATCAGTCCTCCCGCTTAACTCCACTCACCATCTTCCCAATTGCAACCCATCACTCCTTGATCTCATATTAGTATCTTCGGCTAATCTTGTGGCTAAACATGGCCAGTATCCGGCCGATGCTTTCTCCTATCATGATTTAATATTCCTCTCCTACAAAGTCCGACCACCTAAGAAAAAACCTAAAATTCTTATGCAGCGTAACTTTGGTGGTATTAACATTGAGCAACTTCGGCAAGATGTCAGTAAAATCGACTGGTCATCTATAATTTCTTTGAATTGTTCCAAATTTTGATAAGTTTATACGATCTACATGCTCCAATCCATCCCGTAAAAATTAGACATTGTCCATCACCTTGGTTAACAAAAGATATAAAGTTATTGTTAGCGAAAAAATCTTTAGCGAAAACTAAATATAAACGTCGTCCCATCCCATCAAATTGGGAAAAATATATTTCAATTCGTAATCACTGTAATAAGGTGTGTAGAGATGCCCAAAGACGTCATATTCATGGATCAGTAGAAAATGGTGACCCAGCCAAAGTCTGGAAATTTCTTAAAACTTTGGGGATCGGAAAATCACATTCACCTACTTCTTCCAATATTGATATAGAGTATCTAAATAAGCACTTTTCAACTTCATCTCATATACAGACGATTTCCAAACGAGAAACCTTGAGACATCTTTCATCACTTTCACCCCCTAGTCATTCACCATTTGTCTTCTCTCAATTTTCCGATTGTGATGTTAAGAAGAATATAATATCTATTACATCAAAGGCTGTGGGCAGTGACGATGTTAGCCGGAATATGATTCTACCTATTCTTGATTTAATTGTTCCGATTATCACACACATCCTGAATTTTTCAGTGAATGCTTGCTCTTTTCCAGCTGTTTGGAAAGAATGCCTAATCACGCCAGTCCCAAAGAAGGCGAACCCTAGTTCTATTTTTGAATATCGACCTATATCCATTCTCCCTTTCCTGTCTAAAGTCCTGGAACGTCTTGTTCATAGTCAATTAAGCCAATTTCTCAACCAAAATGATCTCCTTAATCCTTTTCAATCTGGCTTTCGCCCTGGACACAGCACTGTCACTGCTCTAGTCAAAGTCACAGATGATATCAGATACGCCATGGAAAACAGTCAAGTAACACTACTTATGTTGCTTGACTTCAGTAACGCCTTTAATTCAGTTGACTTCGATATTTTGTTAGGTATCCTCTATTCTCTTAACATATCTCCAACGGTTATTGAATGGTTTCGTAGTTACCTGTTCGGCCGTCGGCAGCGTGTTCGCATTGAAGAATGTTTTTCTTCATGGTGTGATACATCTGCTGGTGTGCCACAGGGAGGCGTCTTATCTCCATTACTCTTCGCAATTTATATAAATTCTATCTCTAATAAACTTCAAAGCTCCTACCACCTCTATGCAGATGATTTTCAAATTTACTATCATTCACCTGTTGAAATGTTGCATGAAAGTATAGATATTGTAAACCAAGACCTTCAAGCTTTAATATCGTGGAGTGAATCATACGGTCTTAAAATAAACCCGAATAAGACGCAAGCGATTATTGTAGGTAGCTCTAAAATGATGGCAAAAATAAATTCAGCTTATCTTCCAAAAATAATAATTGATGGGGTTAATATTGATATAACCGAAAAAGTAAAATGTTTAGGAATACTAATTGACAAAACACTGTCGTGGGGTCCTCAGTTACAGGAAGTCAGCAGAAAGATCTTTGCTTCCGCGGCGTCCTTAAAACGACTTAGAAACTTTCTGCCACACCATACTAAGGTTGCGCTTGCACAGTCCCTCCTTTTACCTATCCTTGATTATGCAGATGTCAGCTATCTCGACCTTAATGAACAGCAGCTAGACAAACTTGAGCGATTTCAAAACTTTTGCATCCGATTTATCTTCGGCTTACGTAAGTATGACCACATTACGGAATTTCGCAATAGACTCAAGTGGCTTCCAATACGTCTTCGTCGGAATGCACATATTCTTTCTCTTCTACACAATGTTTTGTACAACCCTAAATTACCCTGTTATCTTAAATCCCGTTTCCAATTTTTCACCGACGGTTATTTGAAAACCTTGAGGCCATCACTGCATCTACGACTGAGAATGCCTGCCCACACGACTAAATTCTATAGTAAGTCTTTTACGGTGCAAGCAGTAAGGTTGTGGAATGATCTACCACATTACATCCAAGTCGCTAAGACCGTAAATTCGTTCAATATTTATATTATGTAATAGCATGCAAAATTACCTTCTTCCTTCTTAACTGTATGTTTCTATCCATCCAAAGGTTGTCTGGTAGAAATCGCTTTCAGCGATAAGACCGCCCATTGTGCTTTTTTAAAGATATGTATCACTTGATTTAATGTAATGTGTGCAATAAAGTATATTTTGATTTGATTTGATTTGATCCGTGCAGGGGCAGAGATAGAATCCTGGCCTAGACGGGCTTGAGGCCCTACCAAGTAGCTGGGTGGGTCGTTTAGTCGCTTTTTACGACAGGCCGACCCTGGCTGCAGAGGTCAGTATTCATTTTCTGCCTCTGCACGGATGGACATTCAAAACTTAGAGAGCAGAATATGACAGAATATACGTTGACGAATAAACGAACTATATAAAAATCAGGATATTAATTAATGTAAAGACAGTATATATGTATTGATATCAAACGTATTTCACCATATTGTATTAAACCACTATCCACTTACATCAATATCATTGTTTACAGATAAAATGTATTAAACGAAAATCTGTTAGTTTCTGATGATTTCGCGTTTGACACTCCAATATCACAGATAATTATTTTTAATGACACTGGAAAGGCGTTCATCGACATATCATGAATTTTGTTGATGTTATTTTGCCGGTTAACACATTTGTGGGTGTCTATTTTAGCAAACCTATCGCGTTTAACCTAAGAGTTCAATACCTAGTAATGATTGCCACAACGTCCCACTACCGGGTCCGGACCACGCTTGTTCAAGGCGAATTACTTCGCGATGTTCTTTTCGCCGCCATTACATGACACTTTGTTTGTTATGCATAACATCATACGATTCAAACCTGTGACTGCGATTGGTCGACAAGTGTGCTATCCCTAACATATTTGCTACTACGCAGTATTTAAATTAAATTATAGTTCTTTTTAGCAGAACAGGGATTTGTGGCGCAAGGAAGGTCTACGTCCAGCAGTAAACAACATTGGGCATTGTTCATTTTTTTAAATGTTGTAATTGAAAAACTATTTAGAGGAATAAGGTTACTGATCATTACGGACTAATTAATTATGAAAAATATTCACATTTTATTGATATTTTTGATAAAATATGATTGACCTTCTCTGCCCTTCAAATTTCACTGTATAGTTTGTATCGTTGCCTCAGAAAATAAAAAGTAAGTAGCAAGTATTGATAATCTGTCATGTGTCAAATTTATAAATGTCAAAAATAATAATTTTTTCTGTGACTTCTCTTTTTTTCGTATGAACTTTGACAGTTATGAGATGGATAACATCGTGTTGACAGCTTTCAATTTTTAAATTGTTTCTAGTGAGACAACGGCACAGTCCATTGTGCCGTGTGATGACGTCACTTACCTTTAAAATTTGAAATAATTAAACATTTTTTTTAAATAATTGTTGAGCCAATCTTCAAAATATTCATATTAGTTTCTCAAAATGGTCTAAATTTTCAAAAATTAAATTAAAATCGAATGGTTAAAAATTTTAGACAATCCCCAATGGCTGATGACAGTTCTTTCTAAATAATTTCCGGGAAATGTAGACATGCTGATTGTCCCCACACGACACACCCTGCATAACGGACTCCAGGCACTCAAGGGAATATGAACACGAATTATTTTCTTATTATACATACCGTCACGAGTTTGGAGCGCTGGTCATTTTTGAGTCTGTTTGGCGGGGGAGCGGGATGCGACGGGTGAAATGGCCAGCGCTGGTGCCGTATTGGTTTATCAGTCGCTTGCCGCTCCCGCATACCGTCCGCACGTCTGCGTCGTAATAATTATGAGCGCGAGTGTACATGCCCAAGTCTCCCCACTACTATCGCTGAGTGCTCAAAACTCGTGACAGTATGTATAACACATAAAATGATATGGAGGTCACCGATAACCTCATCTTGTTTACCTGATTGCTCTCAAGCGGTATTGTTTATTATTCATTACGAAACTCCACAATAGATCGTTTACACACCACGATAGACATCTTTGGTACATATCTTAAAATATTTAAATTTCATGAGTAAAGTACATTTAAAATTTTCTATTTAGTTTAATGTGTTAAGTGCAAAAATGCCGATGAGTCCTTTCCTACGTGTCTTTAAATTATCACCCCCCTTACACGTTCGCACCAAAACATTTCGCACTAAAATAGACCAACAACTTTTGGACCTTTATGTTTCATCTGAGCTGGCGCGAAAAAAAAAAACGTTTTGAAAATTGCCGAAAGTTTAAGTATTCATTTCTTCACTTCCACGAATATCATTGACCAATTTTCTAAACATAAATTATACAAATAAATAATTAGAATTAACAGTAACTAAAATAAAATATACAGAGATAATCATTTGTGATGTCAGTATTTTTAGTATGTTCTTCGAATTGAAAAAAAAAATCAAAGCGATTATAGCAATTGATATGATTCAGGTAAAATAAATTATATAAAACGGGCTAAATATACATAAACAATAACGTAACATTTACACGAACAATTACACAATAATACAAAATTTGTTTTTGGTTCTAATTCGTAATACCACAGAAACCACGTGGTTGAACCACAGGTCCGGATGGTACGAGCAGTCATATTGCACTTAGCTCAAGAAGGGAGTAGAAACAGCCAATCCCGCAGTGGATATCAGTAGCCCCGATGCTTTTTACAGCAGTGTGAAGTGCGATGGGGCGTTGTTGTGTATGACTGCGGCGAGGGCGGCGTGGAGGGCGTGCGCCAGGTTTGGTGGGGGCGTGAACTCCATGACGCGCACGCGCGGGCTTCGCGGAACCGCTTCAGTCGCCACGCCCGTGTACCGCGCCACGCGAGCCATAGCCGCTGCGTTTGTCTGCAACACAATCGAACATAATTTAAAACCAATGACTAACATAGGAAGAAACTCCTCTTTTTTTTGCTTAATTTTGCATACGAGGCCCATTCATCAACATCGGTCCAGTGATTTTGGCACTTATTTCTTTTTTTCTTTAAGATTTCTTTTCGTCATGTACATATTTATATTTGAAATTAAAATGTATAATTAGTAAATTATATTGATGTTTAACGTTATGAACTGGAATGTTTATAATTAACAATTTTTTTATGTATATTATGAAACGCTAAGTACACGCGTACACCACCGTCAAAATGCGCGAGCAACGAAGGTAGTCGAAAAAAAAGAATGACGTTCGTTCGTAAACCATTATTATCTCCGACATATTTATTTTATTTTAATTATAAATTAGCTCACTGCCGTATTACTTCGTTTAATTGCTTCCAGCTGGGTTATCTGAAAGAGATTCTTTTAAGCGAGAATATCGCCGTTTGTTTTACATTATTATTTTTTCGTTATTACTTATTTAACTGTCTAGTTTTACAGTGTTGTCCTAGACATGATGCCGCATCCGCACGCTTGGCATTGGCCGCAAACTTCAAATCTCAACAAACGTTTGGCTTGTTTTGGGAATCAAACGTCGCCATTCCACACGCTTGCGAGTGCGTTAGTTTGTTCTGAAGAGACGAGCTTGACGGACATAGAGGTTAATGTGTCGGCCATAACATTTGGCTTAAGTTATTTTTATTATAAATGCATGAAAAGCGTAAGACGTTTTCATTTAACCAATCACTCGTTTTTAACACAAAAACGTCTGTTCATTGCCAGTGTATAAAGGAGACTGAGTTACTGAGTGCGCACAAACGTGTGAACGCGACGCAAGCAAGCGCTTGCAGCAAATTCTCTTTGATTTGTGACAGAAAAACCGACACTCGACGGATCGGCTACAAACGCATGCAAACCTACGCAAACCAATCCAAAAATTCTATCCACACGTTTGAATTTGTGACGGCTTGTTGACGTTTGCCAAGCGTGCGGACGCGGCATAAGTTTTATTATAAACGTAAGCAGTAAAGAGTTATCTATTTATCTATCTAAACCTTATTATTAGAAGAGTAGATTAGATCGATCCGAGCACTGGATTAATATAAAAGGCGAAACATAAGCTGCGGGCCGGCACTTCACAATTGCTCGGACTTCGACCTAAGCGGACGTACTTTTAAATTGTACTCTGTGTTAAATAATTAATTTGTGTTTTGTAAAATTGCGTCAATTTCGGTTATTGTGAAAAATACATTTTAATAAAAGAAATTACCTTCCGATTGCTAAAAATACTTTATTAGTATTTGAGATGTCTTACACCTCCCATGTCCATCATACTATAGTGTATTACTGACCTGATATTCGTAGTCCTCTTCAGCGGCCCTCGGGTCCGAGATCCGTGGCGGCCGCTTTTGGTATATGGAAAGCTGTCGAGCAAAGGGAATCAACAATACATAACTGGTATTGAATGGAACTCAAATTACTGGTCCAGTAGTTCCAGACAATAAGTAGAACCTCATCTCGTCATGGTGCCTCTTAAAAGAGTATTAACATATTTTCCTTTTTTTTATTGCTGAGAAGCAGCAGACAGGCTGACGGCCCACGTGTTAGTAAGCAGTTACCGTCGCTTATGGATATTTGCGACGATGGATGTCTCATAGGGGTATAAGAGCTTGGGTATGCCGGTAATTGGTAATGCCGGAATCGCCTTTTACGACAAGCCGAACACAGCCTGAAGAAGAAAAATCTACCTTATAATAACCTTATAACCTTCATATTATTTAAAGATTCAAAGGTACGTAGTAGTCTAATCATCCTCGTAGAGCAACCTAGAGCTTACCCTCAGTAATAATCAGGAAAAGTCAGCAAATAAAAGCACGGTTTGCAAGGCTGTAGTAGTAAGACATGCGTTTTTATACTTTTTGTGAGTCCGCATTATCGAAGTACGTGAACATAAAAAAAACACCCATAGGCGACGGTAACTGCTATCTACTAAGTGTCCTACAGCAATAAATATAGTTAAAAAAAACAAAAAAAAACATGCTTTTATAATTAAACAAACTAAAAAGTAAAATTATACTTCGTAGCATAATAATAAAATTATTGACAACAAAATTAATGTCACTGTTCTAAAAAAACATGTGTGCCGTTCACACGTGATAAAAGTGAAACCTTGAAAAATGTAAACTTCAATATAACACTGTACAAAGAAACACTTTATAATGTCTATTATTTCATTCTCTCCACGGTATATTCTGAAGGATTTTTCTCGCCTATTGACCATTTTATAACACAATTACCACGTACCAACAATAATTAAAACATTGTGAGGAAACCTGCATACCGAAATCAGCGGTATGTGTAACCAATTATATGTCCTTTCTTTGTATAGAGGTTCAGATTTATTACAACTAATTTTGAGTTACTGATATATTCTTAAAAAAGGTTTACAAATAATCGAGTTGTAAAATCAAACATTCCTACTCGTATGTTCGAAATACAGAGGTCTATTTTATTTTTCGAGTTATAGAGGAAAAACAAGTACAGAATTTGCTTATCACTAATTATTTCAACTTATACAGGGTTCCGATTTCGATTAACGGAGGTTAAGGGGGCAGAAGGGAAAGGAACACATTTTTTCGTGTTAGGGAGGTTTCCGACTTATCGAGGTTCAACTTAAATAAATTCTCCAGTAATATATACATCTATACATCACATAAGCGATTGCCATATGTTAATTCACTAATTGAAAAGTCTAATTTATTCCCCATAACATAATACGATATTTAAATATGAGTTTACCTCAATGGTGTGACCCTGGAACGGCGCCACCTTGCAAAATTTCAAATCAATCATTTCTATTATCCGCTCGGATTCCGGATCGGCCACGACTAGAAACTGAAAAAT